>CAUYUJ010003692.1:347500-581199 GCA_963575745.1 Prorocentrum cordatum
GCTGGCTTGCGCGGATCGCTTGGTAGTCTGGCCCTTCTCCCCGTCGCCGCGTGTCCAGACGAGGCAGCAGCGCCCCCGCTTGAGTCTATCTTGATTCGTTTCGTGAAGCCCGAGGGCAATCGTGCAGATCAGCATCGCATGGGCAACCTTCTGGGTGCCCAGGTTGGGAAGACCTCAAAAGGCCGCCAACGGCGGCCGCCTCCAAGATTTCGAGGACCCAGAGGTGACATCGATTTGGGCCCAGGGACTTTTCCAGCAAGCTGCGGCAGAAGGTGAATCCAGATTTGCGGCGCAGCCCGCGGAGGTTCTTGAAGGGCCCACGCTCTTGGGGTCGCTTCTTCTCTGCATGCAGATATCCCTAGGGTGGGGCGCGTGCGCGCGGGGGCCGCTGGCCCGACTTACTTGTTTGATCAGCGGTAGATTCATGTGTGTCTGGCGGTCAGCGCATCAGATCGCCCTCTCGTCAATTTCCCCTACGAGTATGCGGCGACATTGGGTGGCAGAGTTCTCGTGCACCACGGGGCGGCGAATGCCGCGCTTCATTCGTGGGGGCGCAAGGCAGAAAGCGGCGACGGTGTTTCTGGCCAGAGCATTGGAGGGTCCAAAACTACCGCCGCTCCAAGTCCCGCCGCTGGTCATTCCGTATGGGATGAAGTCTAAGTTGGGCGGGGCGCAGCAGTTGCGTCGCCAAGTCACCCGCCCGTGACCACATCCTGTCCAAGCTGAGGGTCCAGGTCGGCAAGCGCGGCAAGTGGGTGGACACCATCGATTCGAAGCACGTGGTCCTCAAGTTCACTTTCGGCACGGGCTAGAGGGCTAGTTCCGAAGCTGTGTCGAGCCTACGAGCGACCGTAGGGCCGCGGCGACTTCCGAAGTGGCATCGGGGGGCAGTCCGTGCGGAGGCAGTGCTGTGCAGCGTGGTCAAGGCGGTCAGCCTTAATGCGATTGGCACCAGCTGTCCGTGGATATGGTTTGGTTGCTGGCAGCGAGCGAATGGATTATCGCGTCAACCTCCGCCTCCACCAACGGCGTGGGATGATCATGAGCGGGTGTTTCGAGCTCAGCAGCGTGGAGGTGATCGCGGTGCTTCGAAGGTATGGACCAGCAAGACAAGTGAGGTTGGTGAAGCATGCTTGCATGCCGTACTTCAGGGCCCGCACCGGGCGGCCCGAAGAGATTTATCAGCCGTGAATGTGGCGCGCTGGGGCAATGCCAAAGCGCGCGCTGGGGCAATGCCAAAGCGCGCCTTGGGCCCCCTGGGTTTCTTCGTCGCAGCGCGGCGCGCCCAGGTCGGCCACGTGGGCCACCTTGTCTTGTCCCGCTCATCAAGAACACATGCCATGCTGATGATGGGTCATTGACTTGCACAAAGCCAGGTCGTAGCCATTGATCACCTTTCCCAGTGTCTAGGATCGTCGCAGGAGCGTTTTTTTTTTTTTTTTTTTTTTTTTTTTTTTTTTTTTTTTTTTTTTTTTTTTTTTTTTTTTTTTTTTTTTTTTTTTTTTTTTTTTTTTTTGAAACTTTCTTTTCGCTGGGGTCGGGGCTTCAGTTGACGCTGGGGGCAGTTTGCGCGGCTCGCAACATAGCAGCGCCATTCAGCGCGCGCGGGGGCGCGCATGGGCACTCAGAAGCGCGCAGCTACTGGGAGAGACGCCCGCAAGCGGCCACGCGAGACCACGGGCGCTCACAGGCACGCGGAAGCACTGGCAAGCACTCCCGCGCGTTTACATATTCACCAAAAGGTTGGCGAGACCTTCCACGCGTGCCCACGAGCACCCGCAACTGATCACGAAGCGCCCGCGGCCGGTCGCAGTCGCGGGCACGCGCCCAAAGGCGGCCGCGCAAGCGCAGAAACGCCCGCCGAAACCTTCCCCGTATGCACTGCTCCGCAGGCACTCGGAGGCCTCCGCCCAGCGTCGCGACCAGGGGGCCGCGTAGTGAGTCGGGCGAATGTTTCTCAGTCTTGCCGGTCGCCCTCGTCATCCCTGCGCGCGCTGGCAATGGGCGCTTTTTACAGACAGCTTCCGGAGGCCCATCGCCCCCCAACGCATATTGAACTGCTGATGAGGGGGCCTGAGCGTGTTCCAACATTTACAAGAACGTTAGGTCTCAGAGGGGGCCCATGGTCACAGATGGCCAAAAATATACGCTTGGGCCTGTGAGTTAACATATAGCATGCATGGGCAAGTAAACAAGTACATGACGCATACGCCGGTATAGAGAAATATTCATGTATGGGCGGGCGTATATAACGATATGCACGGACCAGTGTAGCACGACAAATGTGCACAGGTGTATCCAGAATGTGGCGACAATTTTCCCAGCCGCCCATGTGCGCAGAAGGCCTCACTCGGGCATTGCCTTTTGGATGAGCACTGCCTCGCGGGATTCTCGTGTGGCTTTGGTAGGCTCTCACGGGTCTCATGGGGTTCGCTCGTCGGGCTCTCACGTGTCTCGCGGGGTTCGCTCGTCGGGCTCGTCGGGCTCTCGCGGCCTCGGAGGGCTACAACAAGACCCCCAAAGGGCCTCAAGAGGGTTCCAGATGGCCTCAAGAAGGGCAAATCAGGACCCCAACAGGGCCATATGAGGGCTCCAAGAGGTCCCCAGAGATGCGTCACGGCCGTGAAACATCCCTGGGGCCCTCTCGGGGCCCTCTTGGCCCCCCCTGGGAGCCTCGTTGGGCCCCTCAAAGACGGCGGCAGAGGCCTCAGGAAGAGTCAAGAAAGGGCTCCAAGAGGGCCTCAAGAGGCCCCCAAAAAGGCCCACGGGATCATGTACCACAAGGGGGTCGGTTGGTAGATATTCCTGGGCACCTCTTGGAGACACCTGCGGTGCTCTTGGGGGCCATCTGGGGGCCCCAGGGAGCCTTGTGGGGCCCCTTTTTCCGGCCCTCCGAGGCCGTCTTCCCTCCTGCCTCCTCCTCCTACTTTATCCTGCATCCTCCTGCAGCACCCATCCTTTGCATCCTCCTCCTGCCTCCTCCTCCCCCCCCTCCTCCTCCTCCTCCTCCTCCTCCTCCTCCTCCTCGCCCTCCTTCATCCTCTCTTGCACCTGCGTATTATTATTCCTCATCCTCCTCCTCCCTCCTCCTCTTCCTCCTCCTCCTGCCTCCTCCTGCCTCCTCCTGCTCCTCCGGCTCCTCAGGGCAACAGGGGCCCCGGAGCATTCAGAGGGCCGTTGGGGTCCGCACTGCGCTCCCCACTGCACTCCCCACTAGCGCCCCACTAGCGCCCCACTAACGACTGTCACAGGGTTCGTGGCCATGCCGATTCGGCTTAAAGTCGAGTGCCGCAGTCGAGTGCGAAGTCCCGCTTAAGATTTCTCGTGGGCTCGTTTGTGGGCTCGCTAGTGGGCTCGTTAGTGGGTCCCTTAGTGGACTCGTTAGTGGGTCCCTTAGTGGGCTCGTTAGCGGGCTCGTTAATGGGTCCCTTAGTGGGGGCGTTCGGGGGTCCGCTCCTGGGCCGTTCGTGGGCGGCCTCCTGGAAGAGCCTCGTTGTTGCCTGGTGGGCTTCTTGATGCGAGCCCTGAGTGACTTCGCCCAAGAGAGTCCGAAAGGTTTCAAGACCCACCGATGAGAGCCCAACGGAGACTTCGAGAGTCCGACGGGACCCGACGGAGCCGGAAGGAGCCATACGGAGCCCGACGGAACACGACAGAGCTCAAAAGGGAAAGGAAAAGGCGACAGGATGAACCCGACGAAGCCTGACAGAGCCCGACTAGGAGGACAAGGAAAGGAGGAGGGAGGATGACAAGGGGAGATGCGGAGCCCGACGGAGCCCAATCGAGCCCGCAAGAGACCCACGAGAGCCTCGCGAGAACCCCTGGGGGAGCCCGGCGAGAGCCCCACGTGGGCCCCCCGAGACCCCGAGCGAACCCCGAGGAACGCCCGGCGAAATCCTTGCGGGGAACCCCATGAGAGCCCCGCAGGAACCCCGCGAAAGCCCGACAAGCGAGCCCCACGAGACCCGCGGGAGCCCAACGAAGCACCACGAAAACCCCGCGAGGCAATGCCGGCCCCAAAGACAGTGCTCGAGAGAGGCAAGCCACGTATTTTGACGGTCGAGTCATCTTCACCACATGTTGGATGCACTTGTGCATCGTTCTCGTTCTTCACTGGCCCATGCACGTGTTTTTCGTTACCCGCCCATGCATGCATATTTCCATATGCCAATGCTCAATGTCGTGTTCTGAACCGGTTAATGCTCACATGGTCGCACATTGGCCCATGCATATCTCGCGCGCGTCTGTGGCGAAGGTCCCCTTTGCAGCTTAACTGTTATACATGTTGAAGCACCCGCAAGTTCCTTGATCGGCAATGCAATTTGGGCCGATGGGCCGATGGGCCGTCGGCAGTCGTCTGCAGAAAGCACCCCCTGTCAGCGCGCGCAGGGATGCCGAGGGTGACTGACATGGCTGAGAAACACTCGCCCGACTCACTATGTGAGCCTCCTGGGCGCGACACTGGGAGGAAGCCTCCGAGTGCCTGCAGGGCGGTGCATGGCAATTTGTGAGCGCTTGACAGTAATGGCCACCTGTGAGTGCATCGCAATGTCGGGAAGGCGTTGGCGGGTCACTTCCAAACCGCGCCAAAATAATGACCACGCGTTTAAGACGACTCTGCCGCTATCATGCAATGCGCATGCCGTTGGGCATGCGCCGGGCCCCGCCCCGCGCAATCGCCATGGCCACGAACCATTCTGGCGAGATGCGCAGACATGGGCATACGCGCGCCCGCGATTCAGCCACCCCCCTCGAGAAGGAGGGGGCAAAACCATGGCGCCCGATTCCAACAAAAACGGCAATGAGCAATGAGTTCGGAGCGCGAGTCCAGCGCGCGCCGCAAAAACGAAACAAGAAAAAACAAAAAAAAACAACAAAAAGAGCATGACAAAAAACACCATTAGTGGATCCTAGCCTCGGGGAGAGCTGACATTGAAGACGAATTCTGGATTTGAGCGACGCACCTTTCGCAGCAGGATGGAAGGTGGCCGCTCGCGGAGTTCGATTGGCGGTGGAAGCCGCTGCCCAGTCGCGCAAGCTCTTCGACATTAGATGCGCGCGCCAGCGGTTGGAGGGGGCGGCGTCGGGGCTGCGCATTGGGGCGCGCCCGTCGCAGTGCAAGAGATGCACAGAGAGCGTGGGTCCAGGCCTACATGTTGCCACCGCTGATGTGGACCGCGCCTTCGAGGCGCGTGCGTCATTGTCCAGTGAGCCAGGGCGGGGCCTCTTCGAGCAGGCCTATCTATCGAACTTCGGGACCTCGAGGCCCCTCGTTCGTCGGGGGGGGGGGGTTCTCGGTTGAGCGCGGGGGCCGAGCGAGGCGGGGCGGGCGAGGTTGGTGGTCTTCATCCCTAGCGCGTGCTCGTGGAGCTCCCGCGGCTGCTTTTCGGCTAAACCTAGCTGTGCTTGGGGGCGCTGTTGTCGGAAAAGGCTGGGATGGCCATTGGCGGCGTTATGTCGTCGGCTGCGGTATCGGTTCGGCTCGGGGCAGAAGGGCTGGTAGACGCGCGTCGCCGACGCGAGGGGCGCGGTTTCCATGTTCCAGAGGACCCCGGGGAATCTATTAATTGAAGCAGGTATGTTGGAAATATTTTGTCTGGTAGTCATGCCCGTTGCCGTGATCCTGTGCAGGTGTATCTCGAACAGGTGCCCCAGGAAGCTCTGAGTGTGGTGTTTAAGTCCGACGACGATCCGAATGGCGTCTTCGACTGGTTTGATTTGCGTCTCAGGGTTCATGGTGGCGCGCTCGCTTTTACACGCAAGAACCCCAACCGAGGCTGGCTGTGCGCAAGCATGGGGGATTACCCCGACCACGTGCCGATGGCGAAATATCACGTACTCCAATGGCCAGGTGCCCACCAAATGTCTTGTGGGATTCTGCGAAGCATCTTGATGGAAAAAGTGGCAAAATGTCGGTGTCTTGGGTTGTCATGTTTGGCTGCAAGTCTGAGGCTAATCGAGTTCTTTCTGGAGCTACACTTACTGGGCCACCCGCCGTGGATGCTCCGGGCCCTCGCCCACCCCCTGCCCAACTCGCCCGCGGCCCGCTCGGCTCGAGCCTGTGGGCGTGGCTCCAGCGTCGGTCGTACCAAGCTCACTTGAGGGGCGAGATGGGCGGTGGCGGCACGGGCAGCAAGCAAGGCCAGGGCCAGGGTCAGCGGTGGGAGCCATGATGGGGTCCCCGACCACAGTGGCAGCCTCGCGGTCAGCAGCGCCCAGAGCGGGATCGCGACCACGATCGGGACAGGGACAGCCGTCGCCGCCGCCGCCGAGACACATCCAGCTCGTTTTCGATGGCGGCCGTCAGAAGCGCATGGACCGCGCACGCAAGTACCTCACCAAGCAAAATGGTGAGTACCGCCAGTTTCTGGAGGAGAAATCGGAGAAGGAGAAGGCAAACAACTCTTCGGCGCCAAGGTGCGATCCTTGCAAAAGCTATGGAGGCGTCGTTTCACCAGTCGTTGCAGCAGCAGGTTGTGGCTCCATTGCAGGCGGCGGTGGCATCGTTTCCGCCGGTGCCGCCAGCCGCGGGGCCCAGCTTGCCCGATCGGTCGAGCACGACCGCACCTCCGTCGTCCTGTGGGTCGTTGGTGGTCTCAGAGCCGCCCTTAGCGCAGAAGAGTAAGGACCTCTCCTCGCTGCAGATGAAGCCGGTGGAGGCAAAGTCCAATCACAGGTTTCAGCTACCCAGCGGGTCGGTGTCGGATTTCAAAGATACGCTGAAGGAGGCGTGGAAGGACAGGAACGTTCCAAAGGCAACGGGGAAGTTCCTCAAGCGTCATGGGGTCACGAAGCGCCAGGACGAGAAGATTGCGATGCTGTTCCAGACGCTAACGGATACTTGAGTGCATACCAAGTGGAAGCCGCGACATGACTGCGGGAAGTGTGTGCCAGAGTTTTCGGAGTCGCTGGAGAACCTCTTCAACGTGTCTCCGTTGCAGCTGCTATTCGTGGTGTGGCTAGCCGTGGCGATCGTGAGCAGCCAATTTCGTCCAGAGCTGTCTTACAATCGGGCCCCTCAGGCTACACTCCGTTTCTCGACTCAAGCTGAAGATACGGAATGGCTGCCGTGGGCTAAACTAAACGTGCTTGCAGTTCGGCATGGTATCAGTGGAAAGCCCGCCGGGGGTATGCACCACCACTGCTATGTCAGGATGGTGCTGCGATCTGGGCCGGCAATTTATTTGAAGTCGTGGGGCTGTGGCAGTGTGGGGCCATCCCGTTAGCGTTAGCAGTGCGATGAATTCAAGGTGCCGCCACTACGTGAGTCGTCGACCAGGGCTACGGGAGCAATGGAATGCAGGAGTGACGGTCCAGGCGAGCTCTGGTGTGAGGTGTTGTATTGCCTTGATTGCCTCTGGGAATTGCGTGGTACAAAGCGTGCCTTTGGTGACACCACGTACATTGAGGCTACCATGTTTTCAACACCGTATACTGACAGGGCTGTCTGTTCTTGGAGCTAACCCTGTTGCGCTTCGTACATCTCCCAGCGCTGTAAGGTGGGACGCGCTCTTTGGGGAGCAGGACCCCAAAGGGGCTCCAAGGTGCAGCAGTGTCCATCAGCGTGCAGAAGGAGAGGAACGCAGAGGTTCTTGATTTCGCTCTTTCCGTTGCCAATCTGGCCGAGACTGGTTCCTTTTGCTCGCCTCCAGTGAGGCGACGTCCTGGCGCATGCACGCTCAAACCAGGACGGCGCGGTGCCGTGTCGCAGGAGCAAGGATGGCTGCGCAGTGGAGTTGAGAAGAACCAATTTCTTGATCGATCAGCTGTCGCTGAATACCGTCGCATGTAAGACACACACACACACATAAACACGCACACGCACACGCACACGCACACGCACACGCACGCACGCACGCACACACACAAACACACACACACACACATATCTTTTTTGGCGGTAGCGGCCTCGTGCGCAAGGAGGCTGAGAAAATTAACACACAATGTGCGCCGCGGCCCGGCCACCAACATCACTTAGGATGCGATCCGACCGACATCAATCATCCGGGCGTGGATAGCAGGGAGGGCACACGCAACACCGCAGATGCCCGACACGGCAATACGAGGCGTGGAGAACGGCATCCGCCATCCGGGCGTGGACAGCGGGGAGGGCACACGCAACACCGTGGGGCGGTCCGCACGGCAGCAGGGAGAGGAGCACGAGGACAGTAGCGGCATACGACCGAGGAAGCAGTGAGGCGAGGAGCCGAGGGCCAACCCCGAGGGCAGGCGCGAGGAAACGAGAAGAGGAGGCTCAGCAAAGCCAGGCAGAATGCCGAGCGCGCCAGAGGAGACGGTGGCAAGATATCGTGCAGAGCACGGAACCCCGAACTGGGGCGTGATCCCGACGGCAGGAGGGCGGCGAGGCAGGGCCTAACGCCGAGGCAGGGCCTAACGCCGAGGTTGCGGCGCCCGCCCTCCGGCGAGGCGGGAGGCGAGCCTTCTTGTGCGAGGGCGCAGCCCCGCCGCAAGCCCCTGGTGAGTTGGGGCGGGACGGTGCAGGCGAGGGAGCGAGGCCGAGGATGTCGTGAGGGATGGCGCACGCACAAACACCCCCCCTACACACATCCACACCCACACCCACATCCACATCCACATCCACATCCACATCCACATCCACATCCACACCCACATCTACGTCCACGTCCACATCCACATCCACACCCACATCCACGTCCACGTCCACGTCCACGTCCACGTCCACATCCACATCCACACACACACACACCCACATCCACATCCACATCCACATCCACATCCACATCCACATCCACATCCACATCCACATCCACATCCACATCCACATCCACACCCACACCCACACCCACACCCACACCCACACCCACATCCACACACACACACACACACACACGCACACACGCACACAGAACGCACACAGAACGCACACAGAACGCACACACACACACACACACACACACGCACGCACGCACGCACGCACGCACGCACGCACGCACGCACGCACGCGCGCGCGCGCGCGCCACGCCACGCGCGCGCGCGCGCCCGCCCGCCCCCCCCCCCCCCGCCCCCCCACCCACTGCCAGCCCGCCCGCCCGCCCGCCCGCACGCCAGCACGCAGGCACGCAGGCACGCACGCAAACACGCACGCACGCACGCACGCACGCACGCACGCACGCACGCACGCACGCACACACAAACACACACACACACACACACAAATCACACACACACAAAGAACACACACACAAACACACACAAACACACACACACAAACACACACACAAACACGCACACACGATGCTTAGGTCGGGCGTGTGCCCCGACAAGCGGATATTGGGCGAAACAATAAAGAACAGTCAAGCAATACCAAAAAAAATCTCAAATAATAGACAAGTCGTCCCCAGAACATTATCTTCACTATTTGGGAATTTTCCTTCTGTAGACAGGGACACGCCCGACTTGGCTCTGTGCTAACACACGTCCTGGGGATCATCGAATGGAATGGGAGGGCCACGATCTTGAAGATGTCGCCCACGGCCTCGCCCAGCGCCGTGGCGCCCGATACGGTGCCGGCAACCTTTGGGAGGGGCCACGCGCTCTCCTCCTCCTCCTCCTCGTCCTCCTCCTCCTCCTCCTCCTCCTCCTCCTCCTTCTCCTCCTCCTCCTCCTCCTCCTCCTCCTCCTCCTTCTCCTCCTCCTCCTCCTCCTCCTCCTCCTCCTCCTCCCACTCCAAAGTACGCCTGCTCGGGGGCACGTTGGGTCTGCCCCGAGACCTCCTGCAACATCTCCGCGTGCTCCCTTGCGAAGCAGGCAGTGGGGAACCGGAAGTCGTCGTCCAGCAGCACGGGCAAGAACTGCGCGGCCGCGCCGAGGCCCCTCGAGAGGGTCGCGAGCACGTTCTCCTGCTCCAGAGCGCCGTTGGTGCAGACGAGGATCACCTTCTTCGCGGTGGGGGGCAAGGGCTCCGCGGTGCCCAGGGCCTTGGGCAGCTCCTCGGGCACGTGGGCGAAGAAGGGGTACAGCAGCCGCGCCAGGATCATGCTGGTGCAGGTCGCCTCGAAGTTCAACTCGTCGCAGACGATGTAATTGCGATGCCCAACTTCCCTCCGCACTGCACTAACAGCATTCTCCATAAGCGTCGGGCCACGGAACATTCTGTCCGCCGATCCGACCGACACCACTCCTTTGGAGATCGGATTGGTGGAGTTCGTCCGCAAAGACAGGGTCAGGCGTACATCCTTTTGTTCCTCCATGCGCATGCAACCCGTCATCTCCTCCACCAAACCGTGCATCTTGACGGTGTTTAATGACGCTGGCACCTTCACCCACGGAAGGCCACAAGCCCACCTGATCGCGTCCTGCACCTTGCTGATGCCGATTCCACGGCTAGAGAGAACGGACAAGTCGCCGGCGTATGACTGGTAGACATCGATGAATTCTTCATCTGGGTGTCTGAATCCTGGTAACAGGAGACGGATGCCCTCAACCCCACGATCCATGGCCGTAGCGAGCTCCCCTACGCACCACGGGCGCATGAACACCCCCTCAGATGCGACGAGGATGATCACCTCGGTCTCGCTAGCGACGACCTCAAATAGCCCGTCCAGATCCGCCGCCCCCCCTGTGATCTGGGGTGGCTTCAATGTTAAATTGTCACTTTCGAATGCCAAATGATGTTCACCCCGTCCACCAGTGCGCGTTTGTTTTTGTTGACTTGAAATGCGCCCCCCGACGCTCGCGCCCTGGCTGTTGCAGGGTAGAATATAGAGTCGGCCCCCGGCAACAGCAACAACGGCTCTCACCTGACACTGGTTCGCAGCCTGTTTTCGTTTGTGAGAAACACTTTCCCCCCTTTCGCTTGTGAGAAATATTCCCCACTCCCTCCGCGGTGACGAAAGGCAGGCGGCGGGGGTGGGCGGGTTGGCCGTGTGGCGGGTTGGCTGGTGTGGGTTGGATGGTTGGGCTGGGTAGCGGGCTGGCGGGTTGGATCGGTTGGGTTGATTGGGCTGGCTGGTTGAGCTGGCTGGGGCGATTGGTTTCGATCTTTTTGTTACGAATGACGCTGGACCCGAACACACATGGCAATGATCCCTCGTCAATCACACTGGGTCGTCGATTTCAGAGCCCAAATCCCCTGCAAATTACGCCGGGTCTGCGCTTCCAAATCCACGATCCGTTGCACATGAAGCTGAATCTGCGTTGCCCGGGTCACGAACCCTGGTAAACTGCAACGGGTGCGTGCTCAACCCTCTGACAATTGCCCTGGGTCCGCGCTCCCCGGGCAACGATCCCTTCTCAACCACTCCAAATTCCACCAGCCTTTGGGGATAGGGTGGTGTAGCCTTGTCCAAAATCCCTCTTCCCTTCGGGGAGGGGAGCCCTCCCCCTCCCCTCCCAGAGTTCTTCTTGGGCGGGGGCCGCGAGGGGTGAGAGCGCTGAAGATGGCCCAAGGTGGCTCCAAGAGGGCCTCCGATGCTTCAAGATGGCCTCAACGGCGGCTCAAGATAGCAGGAGATGTTTCAACATATCGACATGCCTCCACAAGGCGCGACAAGAGCCACATGCCGACTCCAGGTGCCAACGTAGCCCCCTCAAGAACCCTTTCCAATATGCAAACATTCTTCAAACATCCACAGCAAATCATTGATGTGTACCTTCTCTCCTTTTCGCTTACGATGAGCTTTTGAATTCTCAAGGTGCACCCACAATTTCCCCAGAGGCCCAACAAGGACCCAAGAGGCCCCCCAAACGGCCCTGCAAGCGCCATTGAGCGGCCCAGGAGCAGCCCAACAGAGCCCCCCAAAACGATTTGGATGGCCCCAGGGGTGAGGGTGGGGTGGGGCGGCAATTTGAGACCCCCCCTCGTTTGAGCGATCGCCTCCAATATTGCCCCAAGGGGCCCTCCAGGGCTCCCAAGAGGGCCCCAAGAGACGCAAAGATGGCCCCACAAAGGCTCCAGAAAGGCCCCAAGAGGGCCCTAAGAGCGCCCAGCACGATCCCAATAGCGTCCCACGAGTGCCCCAAGAGGCGGCTTGCCTCCTGTTCGTCCTCCTCCTCCCCCTCCCCCTCCCCCCTCCTCCTCCTCCTCCTCCTCCTCCTCCTCCTCCTCCTCCTCCTCCTCCTCCTCCTCCTCCTTACCTAGCCTCCTCGCGCGCCCCAAAAAAAGGCCCGACTTGGCCCTCCAAGGCACCCCCCTTGCTCCCAGCGATCTCCCCGTTCATCCTGATTGCCCACCTTGTTTCACTAGATACGTCCGTTCGCCCCTTTAGCTCTCATAGGCAACGCTTCTGAACAGGCTGGTGGGGATATTTTTTTCGGTACGCGGGCGCGCGAAGACGAGCCGAACGCCGTGCAAGCTAAGGCGGGCCGCGCCGAAGTGAACGAGAAAAAAGCGAAGCGAACGGCGCCCGGCTCAGAGCGGAACTGGGCCCAACGCGGCCAACATGGCGCGGGAGGCATCACACATCATAAACGTAATCACGTCGATCAAAGCTGCGGCACCAGGTAACGCAGGGCGTGCCCACTGAGGTGCCAATTGGTGACGCAAGCACGGTGTGGGAAAGCGACCACGCACATTGAGAAGTCAGCAACTCGGGCCCCTCAGGACGCACTTACCGAAGAAGGTGTCCTTGCTGATGGTCTTTCTTGGTCGCGGCCGCAAGCGAAGGCGCAGGCGGCGTCAAGGATCGACCCGGGCTACGGGCGGAACCTAATTATCCAGCGAACGCACTCACGGCTGCCAAAGCTGCCGCCGAGGGATACTGAGCGGCGCCGGGGGCTGAAGGCAGGCTGGAGGAGCTGCCAGGTGACCCAGGCGGCCGAAGTGCAACCAGCCCAGAGGCGAGACGACCGGGAAGACGAAAGAATTGTAACCTGTCGCGCCAGGCGCCAGAGGTAATCGTGCCACCGAGCGTGGCAAAGCGCGATGCTGATGGGGAAACGCGAAGCGTGAATCATTCCGTTTCGACCTGCGCTTCCAGGCCCACGACCTCTCATTAGTTACGATGCTTGGACAACTAGGCTTGGCTCGTGCTCCCAATGTTACGATCTCTCGCGCAACGCACCCGATCCGCGCTCCCCAGGCCACGATCACTTGTAAATTTCACCGGCTCCGCGCTCCCATGGCGAGACTTCTTAGAAATGCTCTTCAAAACTATCGCAAGCGCACTGCGCGTGCAAGGTCCATATACTGATCAGAGGGCCCACCATATTCAAACAGAGCAGCGAGGCGGCGCAGATATTGACATGAGACGGCCCAAGATAAACCCAATGGAGCCCCGATGGATCAAACAAGCTCACTGGGAGAGAAGAGGCATTGGGCGCCCAGTACGAAAAGGAAGAACCCACGTATGATATTGATGACGACGACGACGATTGTGACTCAATATCATTCCATGCACCGGGCAGCGGGTCAGGCGAAAGTGGCTGGAGGCCTTCCAATTAATCAGGTTGTCTGTGTCTAAGAATACCTCTCTGACTGCAGCCTTCGTTCTGTACAACTCCATTTTCAAAAGCCGCGCGAAACTTCCAGCGGTAGCCTTGTGATGACACAAGAAGTAATTGAACCGCTTGCCGCACTGACCCTGGCATCGTTTGAACAAAATCCACAGCCCCATCACTGGCAACGCTAGAAAAAGGATAGCGCATAGACACACGGCTGCCGCGGCCACGAATGTCACTATCGTCGTGTCGACGAAGAAGGCAGCGATGCCGAGGAGAAGCATGATCGCCGTCGTGAGGAACACGTCAAGCTGGTTGGCTACTGGGACTCGCCATGGCCTGTATGCGAGTACGCAGTAGAGCTGGAAGAGCATAATCGCCTGCATGCACAAGATCTGGCCCGCGGCGTCGGGGAGGACGGGCAGGTTAGCGAGCAGTAGGCTCCGGAACATGTGCACCAAGGAATACCAGTAGCACTCGCTGCGGAATCTGAAGAACAAGAAGTGGTACCTGTGGAGGTAATCGACCTGTCCCGCGTGCATCCTCGCGGGGAAGCGCCATACGACCTGGCAGCACTTCGCCAGGTATCCTAGCGGTGCCAGCACGGCAACGCTCGCAATAGCCACCATCGTTCGATGCTCCTGCGTGTCCCAACAGATGACCGAGGGTGACGCACGCATGGTCCACAGGCCGTTCGGATTCTGCATGCATTGGAGTGGCTGCAACAGATTCGCGAGAACGGAAATGTAAACTATCATAGATACAGTACCTGTGCTCGCAATCAGGGACGTGGAACGGCTATGGAAATCGCCCTTGTGGTGCAGCAGCACTGCGACAACATGGACCAGGACGAGAATTGCATAGGGCGCAACCATGGTGACTATGCTGATGGCAAAACGCTCCAACGAAGATGTTCTTGCTACGCAGGAGATGTTGAAGGCTTCCACGTCGAACGCAAGAAACGAAACCCATTCCAGGACATATCGCATGTCGTTTGGCCATTTCACCTGCGTGAACAGCGCAACGATGCTCAGCTGCTGGAGCATGGCCACGCACATGCTGAGCGTCAGGGCGAGCAGCAGGAACGAGTGGCCCCGCTGCGAGGTGCCCTTACAGTCGATGTACAAGTACGTGGCGGTGAGGAACGCGATGACGCCTCCACCACACAAAGATAAGACAATCCAGCCGGTGCTGTCCCCGTTGCAGGCCACGCAGGTGCCATCCGACGACATCCTCGTGCCCACCACGCAGTCCGCGCACGCGATACCCTCGCGTCCCGCGGCGCACATCTTGCCAGGCGGGCCGCCCACGCAGCGGGACACCCCCGCTCGACACCTGAACACGGACAGCGAATCGTCTGCGGCGAAGAAGCCAGGCGCCAGCTCGACGTCATGACCGCCTTTGCAGACCAAACCAGTCTCCTCATCATCGCCGCAATCCTTACACTCGCCGTGGGCTCCTGGCCGCGTTCCTGAGCCGCACGTGCAAAGGTCTCTGGACTCGACGCCGTCGCCAACTGTGGTCATGGTTCTGTTGCAAAGTTTGCACTGGGATCTGCCCCTCTCGTCCTGGTACGATCCGATCCCGCACCTTGTGCACTCCGTCTGACTGGCACTCATTGCGAACTTTCCTCTCGGACACTGCTGACACTCAGTGCTGCCAGTTTCCTCGGTGAAAGTGCCCGCCGTACAAGCGGTGCAATAATCACCTCCGGGGGCCGCTGCAAACCCGGGCCTGCACGAACACGTCTTGAATTGCGCGGCGAAGGTCATGCCGTCAGGGCAAGGCTTGCACTCGTTTCTAACAAGGTCGAGCATCAATGGGATATCGCAGGACTTGTAGTCGTCCATCCTGGCGTCAATGTGGGTCACCCCCTGAGGCCCGGCGTAATAATTCTCCCCGGGCATGCTGAACGTGAGGTTGTCCCGACCTAGAAACTTCAAGACCTGGCCGGTTCTGGAAACCCGGACCCCATCAATGAGTGCATCTCTTTGGGCTTTTTTTCCTACTTCGCCGGCCTTCCGCTGGCTTCCGCGGTCGGAGCCGCCCTCGTTTTACTTCCACCGCCTTGCACCGAAGAAGAGATGACAACCTTTCGATCCCTCGGAAACACGGCGCTGTCTGGAACGCCTAAGACCTGGTGGTTGTACACTGCGATATCCACAACCTCGACTCCGTGCGTAGAGCTTCGCAGGTGCTGGAGAAGGATTGCGCCATCTGGCTCGCCTTTGTGGGGGCTTAGCTCGATCCGCCCAGTGACGCCTTGAAAGTCCGTGGCGCCGAATAGCTCCTGCTGGGGGAGGCTAACTATTCACCTGCACCGATCCTGTTGAGGGTAATTTTGGACCCAAACACGGTGTGAATGCCCTCCCTCCTGGCCGAGCCATGGGGGCATACACACACATATATATATATATATATATATATATATATTATATAATATGTATATATATATATATATGTATAGATAGCGAGAGATACATGTGTAATGTGTTTTTGTGAATGTCCATATGCTTGTATACATTTAGCGATCCTGGGCAGAGGATAGACCTGGCCAGGATCGGTGTGTAGATGTATTGCGTCCTCTGAACCTGGATCATGTCGTAGGCCTCTCTCGTCCGCTCCTGGACGCTATCGAGCGTGAAGTTGTGCACGTAGAGGATCCCATGCAGCATCTGCGCGTACATGCAGACCGCATCTGCGACCGAAGCAGCCTCTGACGCATGCGGGTAGGGCCCTGGGCTCGCCGCTTGGCGTCGCGTCCACTCGTCACGGAAGTCCCCTGCAGTCATGCTGTCGGAGCAGGAGAGCTGCTCGTCCCTGTCCGGCCGCCAAAAGAGGATGTTGGCGGATAAATAGCTCGTGAGAATCTCCACCATCTCCTCGAGGGTGCAATCGTGAAGATCATGGCCGTCGCGCCACCAGTCCGGCTCATACCACCCGAAAATCAAGAATATGGTGTGCACCAGACCTGGCGCCGCCAGAGTATGTCCACGCCCTCTGCAGCGGTGCCATGCTCTGGCGACTCGTGGGGGGGGTGGCCATGGACCTGCCCTCACATCCGACGTCGTGCAAGACAAACATGCAACATCTGGAAACATCTCCCCCTCCTCCCCCTCCCCCTCCCCCTCCTCCTCCTCGTCCTCCTCCTCCTCCTCCTCCTCCCTCTCAATGCCCCGCCGACGGCTTGCTCTCGGGAAGGCTTTTCGCCGACGGGTTGGCCTTGCTTCCGACTGATGCTATGCTCAGGCGCGCTGGTTGGGCTGTGGTGATGGTGGACCACTTGGGCAACACCATCGCCGCGGCCTATGGCCCCGTGCCGTGGGACGCGGCTCCTCTCCAGCTCGCTCGAGATGGAGAGGACTTTGCTATGTGTATACTACCCTTGGTGGCCTTTAACGTCGAAGCTGTTTGGGTAGATTGCGCGGGCATAGTCTCGGCGGCAAGGAGCCGCGCCAGGGCCTTGTCGGCCAGCTGTGGCCAAGCGCACATGTGGACTAGGTTTCATGCGGCCTCGCTGTGCACAAGACCAAGGCACATGTGTCGGAGGCTGACGTCTGGCGTGGCCACTCCACTTTCTGGGAACGCAAGGCCAACGCCGCCACCGACGCCTTTGCCAAGAAGGGTGCGGCTGTCCATCCGTCGGTGGACCGAGCTGCCTCACAAATCGCTGGCCTACACTATCTGGGGCGGGAGGTGGGCCAGTGGGTGGGGCAGCAGGGAGTTCTCATGGCCGAGCGCGGCTGGGCGGACTCGACTGGGCTCCCCGAGGCACCCGAGATGCCCGCCAGGGCCTCGAGGCCTTGCAGGTTCTATGCTGCGCCGAAGGCCTGGCTGGCTTTCCACGCGGTGCTCTCGGAGGTCGCCGCAGAGGGTCATGATCCCGAACTGGGCCTCTTGTGCAACCTCTCAGGCCACTGCCTCCGAGTGGCTGCCGTGTTCGACGACCAGGGGGCCTCGGTAGTGGCGGGTCCCAGGTTGATATGTTGTTTAGCTTGCGGGGCCTTCGCGTGGGGATCTGTCAGGTCGCTCTCCACCAACTGTAATCCAGCTGCTGCAGGCACGGGTCTCCGACAGCAGCGTAAGAGGTTGTTTTCTGGACGTTTCCCGCGTTGGTTGTCGCGGTGCAAGGGCTGGACTCTGGGGTCGCTTGAGAAGCCCAGTGCCGCAGTGCCGCAGACTTGACCAGTCTGGCATCTGCGGTTCTCGGCCCGAGGCCGAGACCAGGTGCTGAACCTCGCGCAGTGTTGCGTGCAGGACCGCCGTGGGGCATGGAGCTCACCATGGGGCGCCTGCTCTCGCACTTCGGCGTCTTCGTGAACCGCCTCCCATTTTGGGAGGCCCAGGCGCCCGCGCGCGGCCGCGAGGGTGCCTGGGAGGAGGAGGGGCGCCAGGCCCGATGCAGGCCTGGGCGTTTTCAGCGTTTTCCGACTTGGGCGTCGGAGAACGCCCCCAGCAGTCCTCAAGCGGGAGTCGCAGGACAACCTAAAAAAAAAAAAAAAAAAAAAAAAATGGCCTCGGGTCAGGCAGATTTGTCAGAAACATCTGTTTCTAGGGTTTCTCAATGGTCTCTGGTGTTCCAGCCTCCAGCTGCGAATGGCACTGAGTAGGACGAGGAGGAGGAGAGGAAGAGGAGTTTCCGACTTGGGCGTCGGAGAGCGCCTCCAGCAGTCCTCAAGCGGGAGCCGCAGGGAAACCTAAAACACATATAAAAAAAAAAAACAAAAAAAACATTTCGGGCGAGCTTCAGGAAGTGGCCTCGGGTCCGGCAGACTTGTCTGAAACATATGTTGTGTTTCAGTTTTTTTTTTTTTTTTAATATAAAAAAAAAGGTGTTCTCAATGGTCTCTGGTGTTCCAGCCTCCAGCTGCGAATGGCACTGAGTAGGACGAGGAGGAGGAGAGGAGGAGTTCGCCGCGGCTGATTATGATGATGATGATGGTGATGGTGATGATCGCGATGATGATGGAGAGAACGATGATGACGATGACGATGGCGATGATGATGATGATGATGCGCGTGCGCGCTCGCGTGTTTGCCATGCGTCTCAATAACATGTTGCGATCCCCCCCATCGCATTCCATGCCGTCGCCAGGACTGCTGCGTGATCGACGCGCTGAACGCCCTGGGCCTCGCTGTACCATACCTTCGAGACGGCCCTTTCAGCATCAATGATGCCAGGGCCATGGTTGCGAGCGACGGGCACACGATCTCCCCCGCATTCATCCGCGGGGCCCGCGGCGCGCCGCCTGGTCGCTACATCGCCACCTACGGCTCAGCGCCTGGAGTGGTCGGGCACGCCGTGGCGGCCCTGATCTTCCGAGAGGGATTCATAGTATTCGACGGTGACGCCCGCGCCTGCAACGCGGGCCACGTGTCGTGGCATTGCATGCCAGGCGGCGTGCGTGCCGAGGCACGCGACTGGTGGCAGGTTCTGGGCGCCTAACTCGGCGACGCCAGCGCCGCGCACTCGCCCTCCTCACCCCCTCGCGCGCAGTGGCGCGGGGAAAGGCCCTTCCGACGCTCGCCCCCCCCCCCCCCCCCCCCCCCAAGCGAGGCGCACGCGTGCAGGCGCCAGCATGGGGCGCGCGCGAGCCAGAATTTGTGCACGTCGGAGAGGGGCAGCGCCCGTGAACGGGGCGGGGCGTTGCAAGAACGAGGTCCCGCATGAGAAAAATATCAGCGCTTTCTGGCCGTGATCATACTTGAGGCGTCGCGCATCTGCAGATGCCGCGCACGTGGTTGCCGCACTGCTGCTCTGTCCGTAGCACCTTTGGCTCAATTCGGCGATCAGCTCGCGGTCCCGCTTCCGCTCTCCCGCGCGCCAGACCTGCCCATCATGCCGCACTGGTGGCAAAGCTTCCAAGGCGGACAAGCACAAGCGGGCTCATCGCGTGGCAAAGGCGATTCTGAAGAAGAAGCCCGCTCGTTCAACTCCCTCGTCGAAGAGACGGCCTGCCTGTGCAACTCTCCCGTCTAGGAAGCTTTCTGACACGCGCAGGGTGTCGCTCACAAAGGGAAGTCGTATCAGCAAGAGCTCGATGATGAGGAAGGGAAAAGCGAAGCCGAATAAGGAGGCGCCTGGCCCGTCGTACATCCCTCCGATGCAAAAGCAAGCTGATCGACCTCGCGTTGCCGAGCTCAAGATTTCCCAGAGAATCGCACTGATCGATTTGGCGCGCATCCAGCCCGAGCTCCTCGCGCGCATCATGGTCGAGATCGGTGTGCTGCCAGACCTGGGAGTCGAGTGCTCGGCGTGCCAGAGCGGCACGATGGAGTTGAAGACTCGGAGCAGCCAGACGGACAAGCATACTCAGGTGGAGGGCTTCAGCATTCCCCATATGGACTACCCTGTGTGGCGCTGTTCCAATTGGGATTGCCAGAAGCGCGAGTCCAACCCCGACCCGAAGGGCCCCTTGAAGGAGTTGTTCAACCAGGGCTCTGTGAACACCACCCGCACTCTCCTCGCCTTCGCCCACGCAGCGACTCAGCACGCCTCGGGCTACGAGTCGTCGGACGAGCTAGCGGTGCAGGTGGGGATATCGAAGAACGCATCTCAGCGCATTGCCAGCGTGGTGCGGGCCATATGCGCTCGCGCAGCTCAGGCCGAGCAAGATGAGTTCAAATGGCCCCGCGGGTGCCTCGTTGAAGCCGACGAGGCGTCAATGCGTGCACGCCGCGTGCCTTGCCCGTCGGACTGCTCGGATCAGACGTGCGGTAAGCATCCTCATGGGCGGTATCGGATATTGCATCATCGGTTTATGTGCGTGATGCCTCGGGGGCACGACCGTTGGCGATGTTTTTCGAGCTGCCTCAGCGCACCTGTGCTGCTGGAGGGAGCGGCGTATCGCTCAGCGGGCCCGAGTGTGACGAGATCCTCTCTTGGGTTCTCGTGCCTGGAAATTTTACGTTTTTAACCGACGGAGCAGGCGCATACCAATCCGTTGCCCCGAAGAGCCGTGCTGCGTACAGCGACAAGAGTAAGGACCCTCCCCGCTTCAGCGCGGAGCGCTTCAATGCTCATTGCAAGCATCTGAAACTGTCGCACGGCATAGTTTCCCACGATGCCGAGCAGTGGGCCGTCGTCGACCGCGTGCGCGTCGTGCGCCCGAACGGGCGCACCGAAACGCTCCTTTTAAAAAAAGGCACGCAGTGCTGCGATGGCTTGTGGCCTGAGATGCGCAGCAGCATCCCAGACGGCGTTCATACGTCCGATTGGGAGCGTTGCCGCACGTACTTGTGGGCTTGGGTGTGGCGGATGCGGCGGGCAGGCAAAGACCTGCTTCAAGAATTTGGGAAAACTGCGCGTGCTGCCAGGAGACGGCCCGCAGTAAGCAATCGCATCAAGAGTGCAGCCCGCCCGCGTGCAGAGGCGCGGGCTGCGGCCGTCCGTGTACAGTGTGGACGGCTTTTTGATTGCTCGATTCAAGAAAAAACATCAAAACCGCCCAGGCCTGCATCGGGCCTGCTTCGGGAGGAGGAGGACGCTGATTTCTCCTCCTGAAATCGTTTTCATCTCTGCTTGTAACGGCTTGTACGTTTTTAGCTTGCTCACTCACTCCCTCCTCCTCCTCCTCCTCCTCCTCCTCCTCCTCCTCCTCCTCCTCCTCCTCCCCCTCCACGACCGGAGCCCCGGACCCCATCTTGCCGCCTCACTTTTCAAGCAGGATCGATCTGTGAGGGTCCCCAGGCCCGAAGCCGGGCGAAAACGCCCGTTGCGAAAAACACTGCCACGACGCCAGGATCTCGGGGTGAAGACCTCTAGGGAAACCAACAGGCACCGATACCGCTACTCCCCGGACCTCTCCTGGGGTGCATTCTGACCAGGATTCTGAGGCGAATCTAGCGGTGGCGACGAGGGCTTCGCAGGAGGCCGAGAATGGGGAAAACGGGCAAATGGTAGCGGTGTGGGTACCTCTTCCTCCTCTGAACCTCGTCTGTAGAACTCACACGCCGTAATCGCGCTCCGTGTCTGATACATCGCGAGCAGCACCGCGCGGGTCGGGTTGGCCACCACGGCCTTGGCAGCTTGGGCCGCGGCCGCCCGGGAGTCCCGCAGCACGGCGTAGCCGTGGAAGCCAGCCACCTCGCTCGACAGGTCGTCCCCGACCAGCTCGACGCCCTGCCCCTGGGCCTCCTCGAGCAGCACCTCCACGTAGCCTCCGTGCAGCTGCTCTTCCCCGATCACGACCGACAGCCTGGAGAAGCCGAGCGTCCTCAGCATCGCCAACCAGGCTCCCATGAACTGGCTGTCCGGCTGGATTGTCCTCCAGAAGTTCGGGTACTTACGCCGGTCGCTCAGCGAAGGGAACGTTGCAGTTGCTGACACGACGGGGAAACGGAGGTTATGGGCCAAACTGTTGACTTGGATGGTGTTCTTCGAACAGCCGCAGCCCAGCAAGCCCACCGGACTCCGAACTTGCTCACCCGTCCACGTTTCGCTGAAGTTCTCCGTATCGGCCAAGTCGATGACGCCATCCTGATTAGCATCAAGCTCATCAAGCGGAACGCCTGGGGCAAATGCGGTGTACTTGCGATCGAATGCATTTTGAATGAACAGGGGAGTCGAGACGGTGTCATCGCACTGCCCATCCTGCCACACAACCTTCAGCTCCTGACCAGGGAGTAGATGCGGGTTTTTGTTTATCTCCTCCAACATGATCTCACCGCCTACACGCACCGATATGCCGACGTCCCACGTGCCGCCAGTGTAGGGCAGAATGGATGTCAGCCATATCTCATGACCCTCGTGATGTCCAAAACCACTGCCCAGATTGCCTGATGCCATCCTGCATAAATAGATAGCTGTCCAGATTAGGCGTGGCGGAACCCCAGCGGGCCTCATCCTGCACAGTTTCACTGGTGCAGGCGTGCATTTGGCAAGGGCTTGACTCCCTTGAGCCACGTGTTACATCCAAACCGAATGCAATCTACGAAACAACAGTTTGCGTCCCCGCGGCGCATGGAGAACACGCGCTACACCACCCGCTGCCACGAGAGGGCGAACTAGGAGGAGGAGGAGGAGGAGGAGGAGGAGGAGACAAGCTCCTCCCCCACATCGATATCGATCTCCTACCCCTCCCACTCCCCCCTCCACATTGCACGGATCCGCCTCCGTCCGCCGACGAGCGCCATGGCGGACGTGGATTCCTTCAAAAGGACCCCACCGCGTCATGCCCAGCTGCAGTCGGGGCGGTGCACACATTGGTTGTGCACTGGTGAAGCGCGTCGGAGACGGATCCGGGCAGCGGCGGCAGAAGTGTACCGAGCAAGTGCCTCTGCGGTAAAAGGGATGCAGGCCCCGCGCTGGCAGCGGCCAGCCTGGGACGCCCTCCAGGGCTGCAGAAGAAAAACCGCATTGGAGGAGGAGGAGGAGGAGGAGGAGGAGGAGGAGGAGGATAATGAGGAGGAGGAGGAGGAGGAGGAGGAGGAGGAGAAGCATGGCGTGCCCCCACATCCGGCATGCGTGAAACAAAACACAGAACGAGTTATGGGCCAAGGTCTTCGCGGGGCGGCGCAACCTGCCGACGGCGCTCCCGCGCACGAGCCCCGACAGACCCAGCCTGCTCCCGAGAGCTGAACCCGAAGTTCGATGCTCAGCCTCAGGACGCCAGGAGGGTGGAGGAGGAGGAGAAGGTGGCGGATGAACAGAACGGAGGAGGAGGAAGAGGAGGAGGAAGAGGAGGAGGAGGAGGAGGTGGCGTTGTCGCCCGGCTTCGGGCCTGGGGACCCTCACAGATCGATCCGGCTGGAAAAATGAGGCAGCAAGATGGGGTCTGGGGCTCCGGTCGTGGAGGAGGAAAAGGAGGAAGCGGAGGAGGAGGAGGAGGAAGAGGAGGAGGTGGCGTATGAGCAGGAGGAGAGGCAGGAGAAGCCACCGTGTGAGATACGGAACACAGCCAGAACGCGTGACCTACCTGATGCCCATCATCAACCTCGACCACTGCGCAATGGAGGACAACCGTGGGGCCAGACCTATCAAATGAGCGGAATGAGTGAAGCGATCAAATAAAAGAATCCATTGCGTGTCCCCTCCCAGCACAGCGAGCCGACCACCACCACCCTCCCCTCCCCCTCCCCCTCCCCCAGCTCACGAAGCGCAGAGATGTGGCTCCAGGATTCGGACACGAACCGACAGCCACTGGCGCCCGCGCCATACAGTCCGACCAATCATGGAGCAAGCCGCAATGGAGCCACCTGTCGACCTACACTGGGACAAGAAATTGACCGACGGGATTGACCCATGCATCGCTGCTGTACGCTACACCGTCTTCGACCTCCTCCCGAAGATCCGGACTACTGAGGGCACCAACGACTTGACCGCAAAAAACGCAAAGAGAGCGGTGTAACTACAGCAGCACGGGCGCCAAGAAATTGCACCGAACGCTGCACCATAATTTCAGCAAAACGACCAACCGGACCTGTACGGACGAAGCCTCCGACCAGGCGTGGAACTACTCGACTACAACCCACCAGGGAACACACGGCTGCAACGCAATGCGCACCTGTGCATGAGGAGCTGTGTTTCGACAACACCATGTCCAGGCCCAGCCGCTTTGAAGAGGCCCTCGGCCCCTACTCGCAACAACGCCAAATCCCCGAAGGCTGGCGAAGGCTGATAGCGACCACCACCAGCAGAAGCCGGCACCGTTCCGCATGAGGATCACCGGCTCCAACACAACGACGCCGGGCGACGACGTGAACCAAAGGGGAACGGCACGACAACCCTACGGACCTGCAAGACGACAAGGCCCACAGCCCCGATGACGCCACCATGATCGAAGCAGCGACAACGTGCCCATCGTGGCCACCGCATGACATCGCTTACCAGCTTGAAAATAGCAGCCCGGTGAATCGGGAGCCTCCCCCCTGATCGCCCACAACTCTCGGGTGGCCAAGTGGCGGCCAATCGGTGCGTCGCCCTGTTTTCAATATTGACCAAGTGTGTTCCAACGGCGAACAGTATTTCCTACAGCAACCAACTGCTCAATTCCAACTCCACGCATCTGCGCTATACCTTCACCAAACTTCCCGCGCCCACCGGTGCTACCAGCAGCAGCGCAACTGGCCGCAGAAACCGCATTTCCTCGGCCTCCCGCCGACCGCAAATAGACGTCAACACATGGCACCACGCGCCCAACCGCACAGCACAGCGCAGCACAGCACACGGCGAGAACATCGACAACAGCTGTGCTATGCACTGGATCCTCGAAAAGCTTCCTCACCCCACCCACATGTGCTACATTGTCCGGCGTGTAACGCGGTGGGTCCATAAAGGGCTGTCCCACCGACAGAAGAGAAAATCAGAGGCAACAGCGTGGAATGGGGATTCCCCGCTGCAATGTCCCGGCGGAGAACCGCGGGTCACGCCGGAGGCCGCGAGGAGGACATCTACCTCCACACCCATATCCTCCTTAACGTCCACCACCTCATCCTCCTCAGTCCTCCGCAACAAGCATCTGCTCGTGCACCTTCTTAAGCAACATCACCCTGGCATCCCGCTAGCAGACCGTGGAGGCCTTGGATAAGTAATCCAGGGTCTGGAGCCTTGTGGAGATCCACTTGGGTGGAACGGGGGAGGGGGCAGAAGTTGTCCACACCCCCATCATTGTGAGCTCTCTACCCTCCCTCCGTCTCCCCTCCCTCCCCCCCTATTTCCTCCCCCCTCCCGCCTCCCTCCTACCTCCCCCCTCCCTCCCACCCTGCCTCCGCCTCAGATCTCCTGGAGGAGGACGGCAGGTGAGCTGTGCGGCTGCGGTTGCGCGCCCGCGGGCGGGTTGAAATGTGTCGCGCAGTTGGGGTTGCGGTTGCGCGCCCGCGGACGGGTTGAAGTTTGCGGTTGCGCGCCCGCGGGCTGGTTGAAATGTGTCGCACGGTTGCGATTGCGCGCCCGCGTGCAGCTTGTAATGTGTCGCCCAGTTGCGGTTGCGGTTGCGCGCCCGCCGGCGTTTTGAAATGTGTCGCCCAAGTGCGGTTGCTGTTGCGCGCCCGCGGGCGGGTCGAAATGTGGCGCCCAATTGCGGTTGCGGTTGCGCGCCCGCGGGCTGGTTGAAATGTGTCGCCCAGCTGCGGTTGCGGTTGCGCGCCCGCGGGTGGGTTGAAATGTGTCGCCCAGTTGCGGTTGCGCGCCTGCGGGCGGTTTGAAATGTGTCGCCCAAATGCGGTTGCGGTTTCGCCCTGCGGACGGGTCGAAATGCGTCGCGTAATTGCGGTTGCTGTTGCGCGCCCGCGGGCGGGTTGAAATGTGTCACCCAAATGCGGTTGCGGTTTCGCCCTGCGGACGGGTCGAACAGCGTCGCGTAATTGCCGTTGCGGTTGCGCGCCTGCGGGCTGGTCGAGATGTGTCGCCCAGTTGCGGTTGCGCGCCTGCGGGCGGTTTGAAGTGTGTCGCCCACGTGCGGTTGCTGTTGCGCGCCCGCGGGCGGGTCGAAATGTGTCGCCCAGTAGCGGTTCCGCGCCCGCAGGCGGGTCGAAAGTCGCCCAGGTGCGGTTGCGGTTGTGCGCCCACGGGCGGGTCGAAATGTGGCGCCAAGTTGCGGTTAGGGTTGCGCGCCCGCGAGCTGGTTGAAATGTGTCGCCCAGCTGCGGTTGCGGTTGCGCGCCGGTGGGCGGGTTGAAATGTGTCGCCCAGTTGCGGTTGCGCGCCCGCGGGCGGGTCGAAATGTGCCGCCCAGTTGCGATTGCGGTTGCGCGCCCGTGGACGGGCCGAAATGTGTCGCCCAGTTGCTGTTGCGCGCCTGCGGGCGGTTTGAAATGTGTTGTTCAAGGTGCCCTCCTCACGTTCAGTCAATCAATCAATCAGTCAGTCAAGCAAATATCGGCGGGCACGGAAAATCACCCGGCTCCGCCGGGAATCAAAGCAGATGAGGGCCTCCACCAACCTTCTCTCCCTGCCAGCTCACCTTCTCGTAACCCCTTCTCCCCCCGCCTTTCCACACAAACTTTCTACCACCTCCGTTCTTGTGGTGGAGGGACGGGTTGGAGATTCGGGGGTGTGGACGGTGTATCCTCACCACTGGCCCCCTTTGCAAGGGTCATAGTGGCCGTGGCCGCAACTCAGGCACCCTGCAGCATGCGCCTCAGCCTCCATCTCGCCCACCGCTGGCCGTCACGGCGTGATGGCAGCCGCGGCCGCACCACAGCCCGCCGCAAGCTGCGGTCTGGGCCACCAGCTCCTGCCTGGTAGGGGAGGGTACCAATCGCGGGGCTGGGGGACGCTTCAGAGGCCATTCGGCCTTCCAACTTGGCGAGGGCGGCTACCTACGCTTACCATGCGAGGGTGGCGAATCCGGCCACCGATGGGAAGGCTTCAACCTCACACGCGCCCAGAGGAACCCCCTCAGGCGGCCCCGAGGTCAACGTAGTGGGAACCCTTCGCCTGCCTGCAGGCGGGGGATCCCATCGCTGATCTCGGGGACGCCCTTTTCGCCTGCCACTGACGCGCCGCTTGCCTCTCACGCCTCGCATGGTCACACGCCTCGGGGCTGACAAAGGTAGGCGCCTCCAAAGAGGGGGACCCGGGGCGCCATCCAGGGCGCCGGTCCAACGCGACCAGGTGACCGAAAGGAGGAAGGACCCAACCAGACGGCCCCAGGGCCTCCCGCCTCTTCCACTGCGACCAAAGCCGCTGCAGCACCGAGAGTCGCCTCTCTCCTCTCTTCCCCTCGAGGTTCTGATCGTGATCTCGGTTTCCCTTCTATCCTCCCCCTCCCCCCTTACGCTGTCTGTCATTTTTATAAGTATCTCCTGCAGCCCGCGGTATAGATTGCCGCCACACTCTAGTTCAAACACCACCCCCAGGGCCAACCGGCCCTGGGCGGGGGGCGGCAACGTTCGGAAAACCTTCAGGCCATCAGGAATCAGCAGGAGGAAAAGGAGGAGGAGCAGAAGGCAAACACGGGGGCGGAGAAGAGGGAGGAGGAGAAGCAGGAGGAGGAGGAGGAGGAGGAGGAGGAGGAAAGGAGGAGGATGAGGAGAAGGAGAAGGAGGAGGAGGCGGAGCAGCAGAAGGCAGAACACGGAGGCGGAGGAGAAATAGAAGGAGGAGGAAGAGGAGGAGGAGGAGCAGGAGGAGAATCAGAAGGCAGACCAAGGAGGCGGAGAAGAAGAGGAAGAGGACGATGAGGATGAGAAGGAGGAGGAGGAGGAGGAAGGAGGAGGGAGGAGGACGGAGAAGGAGGGACGAGGAAGAGGAGGAGGGAGGGCATGGGAGGAAGGGGGCGGCGGAGGGAGGAGACTGGCTGCGCTCAGCCTCCGGCCGCAACGGTCTCATGCTGTCTGAGCAGCCCGCCGCGCACCCCACGCGCCACGGTCGCGGGTGCCTTCTCCCTGAGATGCCAACTTTTCCACCACCACCGCCATATGTAGGCCGGGGCAGAAGGCAGGATGGGGAGGTCCTCCTCCTCTTCTCCTCCTCCTCCTCCTCCTCCACCTCCTGCTCCTTCTCCTCCTTCTTCTCCTCCTCCTCCTCCTCCTCCTCCTCCTCCTCCTCCTCCTCCTCCTCCTCCTCCTCCTCCTCCTCCTCCCTCCTCCTCCTCCTCCTCCTCCTCCTCCTCCCTCTCCTACCTATGGTAGTGACTGGGGCCCATCATTCCCATCGCCCTCCGAGCGAACGCACAAACGACGCGCGATGAGTGCCCGGCGGGAGGGGACGGGCCGGGGCGAAATCAACCTGATTGCACGTCTTGGCGATCCTGATCAAGGAGGTTCTCGGGATCCCAACGCCACGAATCAATCTGCTTGTTACGTCTTGACGATCCTGAATCAGACCAGGACACCATGCCTGGAACGTCAACACCGCAAATCAAAGTAACTGTTGCGTCGGGACACTTCGAAGCATCGTTCCAAACACACCTTGTTGTAAGTTGAACATGGGAACCCGTGAACCTCCTTGCACATGTTTATAATGAATGTGCGCAACACTCAAGCGAGAATCGCATCGTGAGGATCCCCTCGATCTGTGAAATTGCTCATAAAACCATGTGCGCGGCGCTAGAGCAAGAGCCACATTCTGAAATCGACCCGCTCTAAATCCGTGAAATGCTTACAATTATTTAAAACGAGTGTGCGCGGCGGCACTGAAGCGAGAACCACATTTTGAACATCGCCCGCTCTCAATCCGTGAAACGCTTGCAATTTAATAAGACGAATGTGCGCGGCGCTAAGGCGAGAGGCACATGTTGAAAACCACCCGGCCTCCATCTGTAAAGCTATTGCCAAAGTTTGAGCTTCAGGGTCAGACAGGGTGAGGATGTCTCAGCCGAAACGCCCGGCCCGCCCCTTCGACCGGCCTCGAGTTGCGACAGTGAGGAGCCATTGAGAAGGAAAACAAATGGACAGAAGGAGGAGGAAGGGAGGATGGGAGGAGGGAGGAATGGAGGAGGAGGGAGGAGAGATGGAGGAAGGGGGAGGACGGCGTAGGGAGGGGTGGATGAGGGCTGGAAGAGGAGAGAGGAGAGATGGAATGGGGAGGAAGGGGGGAGGGGGTGGGGGAGGGAGGGGGGGGGGGGAGGAGGGGAGGAGGGAGGGGAGAGTGGGGGAGGGAGGGAGGGAGGCCGAGCGCAGGGAGGCAGGCGACGACTGGGCTCTCTCTCCCCCCCCCCACTCCCCCGCGGAGGACCCCGACGGGAGGCGGCCACGGGGGCCTCCTCGTCCGCGCCCTGGTAGCCCGAGCGCGCCAGGCCCCAGCCCGTGGGCGCCGCGGGCGGCGAGCTCTCCGCGGGCGCCTCGTCAAAGGAGGGGGGGGGAGGAGGAGGAGGAGGAGGAGGAGGAGGAGGAGGAGGAGGAGGAGGAGGGAGGAGGAGGAGGAGGAGGAGGAGGAGGAGGAGGAGGAGGAGGAGGAGGAGGAGGAGGAGGAGGAGGAGGGAGGAGGAGGGAGGAGGAGGAGGAGGAGGAGGAGGGGAGGAGGAGGAGGAGGAGGAGGAGGGTGGAAGAGGAGGAGGAGGAGGAGGAGGGTGGAGGAGGAGGAGGAGGAGGAGGAGGAGGAGGAGGAGGAGGAGGAGGAGGAGGAAGGGAGGAGGAGGAGGAGGAGGAGGAAGGAGAAGGAGGGAGGAGGAGGAGGAGGAGGGAGGAGGAGGAGGAGGAGGAGTGAAGGAGGAGAAGGAGGAGGAGGAGGAGGAGGAGGAAGAGGAGGAGGAGGAGGAGGAAGGAGAAGGAGGAGGAGGAGGAGGAGGAGAGGAGGAGGAGGAGGAGGAGGGGAGGAGGAGGGGGGGGGGTCGGGGGGGGGAGCATGCTGCGCCACGCGCGCCTCGGGGGGATCGATCGACCCTCTTGATCCCGAAGTGAGCATCGGAGGTCCGGCCGAAGATCGCAGATCGAGACATGGAAGATCGATCGAGGATCGAGGATCGAGGATCGGTCGCGGATCGAGGATGGAGGGGAGATGGATCGAGGATCAGATAGCGAGGATCGATCGAGGATCGAGGGTCGAGGATCGACCGACGATCGAATCTCGGAGCTCGAACGCGGATCGAAGATCGAGGATCGATCGAGGATCGGAGTTTCGAAGATCGAAGGTCGATCGGGGATCGATCCCCGAGCCGTCTTCGAGCGAGCCTCGAGCCTCTGCCGATCCGCAGGCAGGCGGGCGGCGGCCGCTTGGCGGCGGCTGGAGGGAGGAGGAGGAGGACGACGAAGACGAAGGAGGAGGAGGAGGAGGAGGAGGAGGAGGAGGAGGAGGGACCAGTGTAAGCCCAAGGCGCATCCACGGTGTTGCAACGGGCCCTCCCTCAAAATTCCTGGTTCATCGGCCCCTGCAAGGGTTCATTTCCGCTGCGGGAAATTCCCCGTTGGAAGGCAAACATTTCAAATCGTGGCAACCGTATCGAATCAGCCGACACCAACGGTATTGCTGTGTCCTGACGATCCTGAGCCGTGCCGAAATACTACCCGTCGGAGTTCGACACAACGAATCAACACAACTATTGCGCCCTGACGTTCGGACGTCTTGCCGAAACACCACCTCTGGGACGTCAGCGATACTAAACCTTGAAACTGGTGTAGACTGTTGAGACGGCTGCGCGCGGCGCCAGGCCGATATCCCCATTGTGAAAGAGGTACTGTCCTGCATGCGTGGAGCTTTTAGAGACATTTCGATCGAATGTGCGTGGCACTTGGGCGAACCCCGCATTTTGAAAACGGCCCACCCTCCATCCGTGAAGGTCATGCAAGCGTTTAACGTGAATGCGGTCGGTGCTGAGGCGATACCATTTTGAAAACGACCGCTATTTCATCCGTTAGTAAGTTGCATATTTTCAGCTTGAGGATCATGAGTGGTGGGGGCATCCCGCCAGCCCCTCCCCCATGTGAGGCCCATTATCAGAGATGGCCATCATAGACCTCAGACCCCTAGCAACTTCAATCATATCTTCTGTGGGGGTCGCCCTCTCCCGCCGATGCGCCAACTCACTGGCCAAGCATGCTGCCAGCAAGTACAATGAGGGGGCCGAGGACTCCCTGACGGCCCCTCGGCCAACGAAGACGGCCGTGAGGAGGGTCCAGCACCATCTCCAACTCCACATAACTTGCACCCATCTGCTGGTCAGCCGATCGCCCATACACTACCGTGCTACCACAAGGGGGCGCAGAATCTAGAGCGAAGGGCCGTTTCTGGCCACGGCGGGCCTGAGCGCCACAAGAAAGCTCCACGACGTAGGCCAACATAACGGCCCGATAACCCGAGCCCCCCCTGAGCCCCAAACGGTCATTATTTCAGCGTCTTGGCTGTACAGTGAAGGCCAGCCCACAAGAAACCTTCGACAAGAAACGCAACCCTGAGACCCCAGGACGTCCATTGGTTTTTGGTGTGGAGACGTCACGCATTCCATCGCAAAACCATCAAAACCGACGAAACCCAGGGCACGCTGGAGGCGAGCAATGTGTTTCTCGGCATGGGTCTCAACTGTATTCCAGCGTCTTGGCCGCACTCCTCCGGCTCCCCGCTCCGCCGGCCCGAGGCGGGCACGCAGCCCACGAGGAGCGCGCGGGCGATGGTGCCGAGGCTCCTGGGGGCGGGGGGACAGCCAGCAGACCGCCGCTGCGGGCTGCGCTGGGCTAGGTGCGAAGGGGGGGGCGAAGAGGAGGAGGAGGAGGAGGAGGAGGAGGAGGAGGAGGAGGAGGAAAAGGAGGAGAAGGAAGAGGAGGATGAGGAGGATGAGGAGAAGGAGAAGGAAGAGGAGGGGGAGGAGGAGGAGGAGGAGGAGGAGGAGGAGGAGGAGGAGGAGGAGGAGGAGGGAGGAGGAGGGAGGAGGAGGAGGAGGGGGAGAAGGAGGACGAAGAAGAGGAGGAGGAGGAGGATGAGGAGGAGGCCCGACGAGGAGGACGAGGGCGGGAAGGAGGGGGTGACGGAGGTGAAGGAGTTGGAGGAGGAGGAGGAGGAGATCGCAGGAGGAGGAGGATTGCAGGAGGAGGAGGAGTAGGAGGAGGAGGGAGGGAGGAAGGGGCGGGGTCCGCCATGGCCGCGGGCGGCGAGTGGGAGGGGGGTGGGGGAGGAAGGAGGGAGGAGGAAGGATGGAGAGGATGATCAGGAGGCAGGGGGCAGGGACCACTCGACCTCGCCCCCTGCTGTTGCGACTTGTCCCAGGAAGGATGGGGAGGAGGGGAGAGGTGAGACTGGGGGAGGAGGAGGAGGAGGAGGAGGAGGAGGAGGAGGAGGAGGAGGAGGAGGAGGAGGAGGAGGAGGAGGGAGGAGAGGAGGAAGAGGAGGAGTAGGAGGAAGAGGAGGAGGAGAGGAGGAGGAGGAGAGGGAGGAGGAGACGAGGAGGGGGAGGAGGAGGAGGAGGAAGAGGAGGAGTAGGAGGAGTAGGAGGAGGAGGAGGAGGAGGAGGAGGAGGAGGAGGAGGAGGAGGAGGAGGAGGGGGTGAAGGAGGGGAAGTAGAGGGAGAGGAGGAGGGAGGAGGAAGGAGAGGAGGAGCGGGTGGTGGGGGAGGGGCACCGGTACGCAGGCGGTTCGGATGTCGAGATTTGTAGCGTTTCTACGTTCTCCTCTCTTCGGGCCTCCGAGATGGCGCACTGGGAATGGGGATAGGCCTGACGATGCCAATGTACAGCTCTCACGGGCCAGCGAAAGCAGGAGCGGTTAGCATCGACGACTCGGATCGTCCGCACCAAGATGCACAACTGCGCCTCGCAGACATCGGTCCGCATCGGACCGCTGGGATACCATAATTGACTCGGATCCAGCCAACCGGAATCAATGTCGACTCGGATCGATCGGATCGAACTGGGCCCTGCGAGCGAGGGACGGGGAGAGGACCAGTCAACCAAATGTACGTCGACAACGCTACGACACGTCCGTCCGTCTCAAGCCCCCTCCTCGCAGCACCCAGCAATTATTCCTTGTCATCTCTTTTCGTTACCAGGAGCGCCCCCTTCGAAATACGAACGCCACATGGGCGTAACATGCAAGCGGGGCCTGCGTTACGACGGAGCCGCCCTGCAGTCCTTACAATTCGCAAATCGGGCTGTGAAGGTGTAGGGCTACCTGCCTCAGTCCAGTGTCAAGAACACCCCCCAGTTGTTTCGGGCACTGGGCCCTTCGACGTCTCCAGCGCGAACCACGTTAAGGCCAACATTCGTCCTCTGTCCGCGTGACTCTTACACGCTGTTCAAGATTGTGGGGCTGAAGCTGGGGTGGAACCCACGCGGGAACCAAATGCCATCCACGGCGACATCACAACCACACACCAACCAAACGGATAACCAACCAACCGAAACCGACAAGACACAACCAAGCTAGAAAGGCGGAAGAGCGCAACAACGGCACAATCGACTGAACCGAAACGACTGACCTCAACCGACTGCAACGCCACCGAACCAACCGAACCGCGAACAACCCTGGACCCCATGGTGAAACAAACGTTCTCAATCCGCGTGCAGTAGGAGCTCGACCATAAGACATCTTCCACAAGAGCCCCTACCCTAAGACCCCAAGATGGCCATTGCTTTTTGGCGTGGGAACGTCTCGCTTTCCACAGCAAAGCCAGCGAAACCCAATGACAACCCAGGGCACCCTGGAGGCAAGCAGGGTGTCTCTTGGCATGGGCTTCCACTGTAGCTGCCGTTAGCTCTTAAGACGGGCGCGCACGGCGCTGGGGCGCAAGCCTCTTCACGAGGACCACCCGCCATCCATCCGAGCAGCTGCTGACGGCGCTTGAGACGGATGTGCGCGGCGCTGAGGCCAGAACCACATGCTGACCACCACCTAGCATGAACATGAACAGGGGCTACTTGTCCTCTGGGCCCGAGGAGACGCATCGAATCCCCTTGGGAAATGGTAGACTGCTGAGGGCGGACGTGTTGTCGTCCTCGGAGCGCACTGATTACCACCTGTGCCCCATTTGTGCAAACAAACGCTGGGGATGTGGCGGACAAATGCCTCACGAAACGCCCACCCCGACCCACTGACACGCCTGGTAGTGCCGTGAAAAGGGGTGATGTGAAAGGGAGAGGGGTGGAGGAGTCGGAGGAGAAGTGGGCGGTGGAGGGGGAGGAGGAAGGGCGGAGGAGGGGATCAGGAGGGGGGCCGAGGATGGGGGAGGGGGACAAGCGGCCCGAGGCTGAGGGAGAGCGATGGGGGAGAAGGAGCAGGAGCGGGAGCAGTGGGGGAGGAGGAGGCGGAGGGGACAAGAAACAGGACCACGAGAGGAAGGAGAACGAGCGGGTGAGATCGCGCCGGGGCGAGCCGGAGCTGGCCCGAGCGCGGCGGGGCGGTGCTGTCCACATGTCGGCTGCGCCGTCGGCGCCTCGCTTGCCGTTTCTGAGCACCTCCGTGCGCCCGCCGCGGCGGCAAGGAAGAGCGAACGCGCGAAGAGGAGCAAGAAGCGGAGCAAGGCAATTGGCGGCGCTCATGTACCGTACCGTGTTTGGGCTCCCTTCTGGCCTCGCTCCAGTGGAATACGTTGTGCGAATTTCTTGCTGCGAGGGCCGAAGCACCGTGCACCGTACCACTCCCAGGTCGATGATCGACGACGCCTCAGGGGACACCAACGTGGTACGGTGCACAGAAGTCGTCCGCGGAAGTAAGGTGAGAGAAGAACGAACGAGCAAACGAAAGAGGCAACAAACGTCCGAAGCGTGCGCGCTGCGCTGGGGGAGCCCGCCCGTGCACGTCAAGGCATAGAGCAGAGGCCGTAACCGCATCAAGGAAGATCATAGGAGAAGATGCCAGGAGGGGCGGGGAGGAGGAGGAGGAGGAGGAGGAGGAGGAGGAGGAGGAGGTCTGCTCCATGATTATCAGCACCCCCTTCCTGCTACTGCTCCTCCAACTCCTCCTCCTCCTCCTCCTCCTCCTCCTCCTCCTCCTCCTCTCTTCCTCCTCCCCCTGCTTCCCCGACCCCCTCTTTCCCCTGCTCCTGCTCACGATCCTCCTCATCCTGCCCCTGCTTCTCGTCGTCCTCCTCCTCCTTCTCCTCCTCCTGTGGAGGCCTTTGGCAGGGCAGTGAGGCGCGATCGGCGAAGGAGGAAGGAGGGAGGAGGGAGGGGGGGGGAGGGGGGAGGGGGAGGAGGAGGAGGGGGAGGATCTTGCGTCTTGCACGACCCCAGGGCAGCCACGGAAGCCTCGTGGGCTGTCTCAGGCCTTCGCGTCAAACCGTCCTCGGGCAATCGGCGGCGGAGCTGCTTCGTGAATCGGGTGGCGATTAGGGGGGCATCTGGGCCAATATTGGCCGGTTGGGGATTTCGAGCCCTCGGCCCCAAGAAGCCTCCTGGAGGCCCCAAGAGGCCCCCAAGAAGCCCCCAAGAGGCTCCAAGAGGTCCACGAGAGGCCCAAAAGAGGCTCCAAAACAGCCCCCCAAAGGCATCAACAGTGCTGCCAGGACGCACCCGAGAGACTTACCAGGATCCCCCCGAGGGGTCGGCGGTGCGGTGTGAGCCCAAGGATCATGTGGCGATCAGGGGGGCACCTGGGCCAGTATTTGGCGGTTGGGGGCTCGGGAAGGTGAGAACAATCCTGTGGGCGAAAGGCACTTCGGGAACCCGCGGCGGCGACCGCGCCGAGGGCGAGGAGGGGGATTGTGGAAAGATATATGTATATATGTGTAAGACAAACAAGCAAAACAACAAGACAAAGAGACGGAGAGAGGAGAGCAGACGTGGAGAAGGGGAGAAAGAGACAGAAAGAGGGATGGAGAAAGAGAGAGAGAGAGAGATAGAGAGAGAGAGAGAAACAGACAGAGGCAGTGAGAGAGAGAGAGAGAAAACAAAAAAGGGAGACAGGCAGAGGGCGAAGGATGGGGGAGCTGGTAACGCAGTCTTTTGGCACGCCAGCGCTAGGCACAGGCATGACTGGAGGGGGGGCGAACTTTTGAAACTTTTTTCGTGAGCGGCGAGCGAAATCCGCTCCAGCGAACAGCTAGGTCTGGGCACTAACTAGCGAATTGGCCGGCGTGCAGGGAGGGAGGGGGGAGGCCGAGAGGAAGGAATGACACTCAGACGACGAAGAATTCGACGATCAGCAGCCGGCGGGCACCAGCAGCCAGGCGCGCAGGGCCAGGCGCGAACTTTTGAAACATGGATTTGTGGGATCTCATGGGGCTCCAATGACTTAGTGCAGTAGGAAGCGCGGCGAGGGAAGCGGAAAGAGAGACAAGGGAGGGAGAGATGACGCGGGATCAGGAGCCGCCTCATCCGAAGTCGCCGCCATCTAGGATGTCTCGCGGCAGTCTCCCAGGGGCGACTTGGGGCCATCTGGGGAACTTTCCTGGAGTCTCGTGGGGGCGCCTCTTGAGCCTCCTGGAGCCTGTAAGGCCATCGGGCCCGATATATCGGCGACACATCGGTGATTGGTTGCGATTGGGTGTGGATGCATCCTCCCCTGAGCCTTTCACATCCCACCACCTGTTGACATTGCCTGCTGGCTTTGGGGTCATAGCTCGGATGTCTGGCAACCGTTCGGAACGATCCCGCTCCAGACACCTCGGAGCAGTCTCGGCGAGGCGCAGTTGCCGTAGAACACCCCGAGGCTGGAGAACCACCAAGGGAGGGAAGAGGAGAGAGGAGCCGCCTCCTCCGAATTCGCCGCCATCTTGGATGGCTCGTGGGTATCTGCCAGGGGCTCTCTGATGTGTCCTGCAAGCCTTCTTGGAGCCTCTTAGGGACGCTTCCTCGTCGGGCCTCTTGGAGCTTCTTGGGGGCCTCTTGGGAACCTCTTGGGGGATCTTCGGAGCCTCTTGGGGGCTCTTGAGACTTCGTGAGCCTCAGGCTCTTCGGAGCCTCTTGGAAGCGTCTTTTGGAGCCTCGTTGGTGCTTCTTCGGGCGTCGCGAGAGTCTCTTGCGGCCTCTTGAAGCCCTTTGGGTGCGCTCGGGGAGCATATTTGAAGCATCTTGGGGAGCCCTTGGGGATCACTTGCAAGCCTCGGAAGCACATCGGAGGCGCACATGCGAGAACGCCAAAAATGCGAAATTCCCCGGGTGTTTGAAAGATTTTGGCCTCTCTCGGCCTTCCTCGGAGCTCTGTTGGAGGGTCTTGGGGGCCTGTTGGAAGCTCCTTGGCTCTCTCTTAGGTGCTCGTGTGAGCCTGAAAGTCCGCTTGGGCTGTCGCGGAGGCGTTCTGGGCTGTCCCGAAGCTTCCTGGGGCCGCCTGGGAGGCTCGGGAGAGCGCCCAGAGGCTCTCCTGGGGCCGCCTTGAAGATCTCGGAGGGCGGTACAATACCGGGAAAGGCGCGAGATGTCATCGAAGTGCCGTTCGGAGCCCTCGAGGGGAGGGTATACATCCATATCATCTGTATATGTATAAACATAAAAAGAGGATGGGGGATCAGCCCTAGAGAGCCCCCCCCCCGGGAGCACGCTGGGGTCGGTGTAAGGCGTCGGTTGCTTCTGGATGATCCGGTTGTCCGGGTCCAGGATGGCCGCGAGGCCGAAATCGCACACCTCGGGCAACGGGGGGGAGGGCAGCAGCGGTCAGCCTCGAATAGAGAAATCGGATCGGGTCCGATCATGCACCGAATCACACCGCATCGGCGCGGACCCGAAATCGAACCTGATCAGCCGCGCCGAGATGCCCAGCAGCGCCATGCAAATACTGGGACCCACAAGATCGTCCCTTTGGGCGTCGCTTATCGGGGGGGCGATCAATGGTGGCCGGGGGAAGGGTGCACTTTTCGGGCTCCTCCTCCTCCTCCTTCTCCTCCTTCTCCTCCTCCACCCCTGAAGAGCTTCCCTCTAGGCGCCCTGAAAGGCCCCTTTCTGCAGCCCCCCCTCCCCCGCCCCCCCCAAACTATCGCCCCCCAGTCACGCGACGCCCAGGCCCTGTCGAACCGGATCGAACAGGACTTTGTAGATGGCCGTAGGTCGGGCGCATGTCCTCCTGGGCGGATTTTGGAAGAAAAAGAATGACCAGTCCAGTATCCAGCAAACGCAATAGAAAGATGACAAACGCAAAACTCGTCCCCAGACTACTGTCTGCCATTCTTGACGACTCCTCCTGTGCGAGGAGCCTGCCCGACTCACGCATGGCCCGGAGGCTTCGAAGAGGCCCTCTCGGAGGTCGCCCGTCCCTCCTCAGAAGGCCCCCTGCCTTCCGAAAAAGTCCCCCCCCGCCCTCCGGCGTCCTCGGGAAGACGCTCCCCTCGCGCCACCCCCTGTAGCTTAGGAGGCAGCTGCTAGGAGGTTTCCGTCGGCATGATTGAAGAAGCTTGCGCCCCATTGGGGGGCTGTTACGCCGGAGTGGGCCTCGGACTGAGCCGGACTGAGCGGGACTGAGCGGGATTGAGCCGGATCGAGCGGGATTGAGCCGGATTTCGAACCAGAGCAAAACCGGCATTGGACCTCCCAGGAGTTGCACCCGAATCTATCGGGGAGGCGCAAGGCTCGGGTAATTACGGGGGACTCGGGTCGGCCTGACGGGGCCCACCAGGAAGATGGCGAGGCCCCAGCGGAAGCCTGACGCGAGCTCCCGCTGCTAACATCCCACGAAAACTGGACCGTCAAGATTTAGGGCGCGCTCGTCAAAAAACGTCGACAAACCCGAGTTCCGGCCTACTCGAGTCTCACGTTTCCCCGACCTTTGTGCGGGGCAACGACCGGGGGGGGGGAAATGGCACGTGGGGAGCCGCCATGGGCGCGCGGCGGGGAGACGAGGCGAGAGACGACCGCCGGACGGGCCCCGCAGGACGGCCCCCCGGGGACGCGCCGCGGGGTCGCCGGAGCACCGAGGCTCACAGGGTGCTGTTCGCAGGGCCAGGGCCTCCGTGTGGCGGACCCCGGCAGAGCCCGAGCCCAAAGTGTTGCTGTCTCGCGGCCCTTTCCCGGGGAATAAGGCAGGGTGAGGATGGGCATCGGGCGGGCCGCTCCGGGGCGCCCTGGGGCGCTCTGAGAGCGTTCCAGGGCGCTCTGGAGCGATGTGGCCTCCATCATCGGCCCGCCTGACGTCAGAGATCAACAGGACTAAAGTTCAGTCGGGCCTGTCCCCCTACAGGGAGATTTTCGACAAAAAATAAAAAATACTCAAAATAATCAAAACAAATTTTAAAAAAGTCTGGGGACGTCGAAAATCCCCCTGTAGGGGGACAGGCCCGACCTAAGACTAAAGATGCAATGAAAACCCTCCTCGTGGCATGTGCTGCATGTCATTGGCGTAGCGCCCAGGCGGCGCGCACACCTGCTAACCATCCCGCACAGGACTGCGACGGCAAGAGGCTGAGCATGGTCGTGCTGCCCAGGCAGAGCGTTTCACGCAGCAGCGCCAGCACGCAAGGACCCCAAAGGGGACTCACCGAGGAGCAGGAGGAGGAGGAGCAGGAGGAGGGGGAGGAGGAAGAGGAGGCTCCTACCCAGAGGGTTTCCCCTCTGGAGCGAAACCAAATCGGATTGAAACGAGCGCGAGATCGGAATGCATCGGCACGGAATCGAAACCGGACCGGATCGGCTGCGCCAGGATGAACAACTGAGCGACGATCAAACACACGCCTTACGCGAGATGGCATGGCGACCATACGCCGAAGCTTCTGCGGGACTCCAGCGGGGCACACTGCGCTGGAAAAGAGAGCGCTTACGCGCGACCTTACGCGGGCAACTTACGCGCGAATGTCGGCACAATCGAACATGTTTTTCCCTGCGTCGCTCAACTGCGGCTCGCAAGCATCGGGCCGCACCGCACCGCCGGAAGGTCGGAGGCGGGCAACATCGAACTGGCCAACGTCAGCATCGAGCCAGACCCGGACATCCGACGGTAGTCTTTTTCACAACGCGGCTCCCCGAAAATCTGGAACTCATCCTGCGGACCAGCTTCTCAGCCCCCGAGGTCGTTCCGGCTTCCGTGACAAATCCCCGGCGCGCCTTGCTCGAGGTTTTGGCGGGTCCCGGGAGGCCTGCTCTAAGCGTTTCCCAATACGCGTGCCCAGAAGCTCTCCGGAGGGTGCTGCGGAAGCTCTCTCCAGGTCCTTCTAGACTCCTTCGCCGGGCCTTTCCGCGTCCTTCTGGCGCCCTGCTACTCGGGTTTGGGGCCCCGCAATTTTCACATCGCGGCTCCCCAGAGGTCTGGAACTCATCCTGCGGACTGGCTTTTCATCCTGTGCTGTTTTTCGACGGCCCCAGGGCCGGGCAAAGGCCTTCGAAGGCGGAGATGAGCAGGGCAGCAAGGCCCGACCGCTTCGCAGGGCCACGCGGGCCATGCGGGCCCACAAGTGTACACGCGGCCTCCAGGAACAGACTTGCCGGCGAGCTACTGTGAGGCCATGAAGTCCAAGAAGTCACCTCTAAGGCTGCCAAAAATCAAAGGCCCGAGTGCGAGGCAACCCAAATTCGGGCGTTGGCAGAATTGGGTTTAGAAGAACCTGGTTTAATGATATGTACCGGGGGGCGCTCCCCCCGCCCCGTTCTGCTAACCGGAACTGCCGTCACCGCCGTCACCCGAAAAACACCAGTTACGGCAAAACTGGTTTAGTTAATCTGGTCAATTGAGGGCCCCAGGGCCCCACAACTAACCGGGTCCCCTTACCCGGGGCCCTGGCTATACCCGACCAAATGCCGAGGGCGGAAGACCGCCGAACACCTCGCGCCAGGCGTTCTCTGTTGACGCCGCGAGGACGCGGCGAACCCGATCTCGGCCACTCTGCCGGGCGGCGGGGGCGTGCCTTGACCACGGCGTCCGGCAGCTTGGTGGTGAGCTGCAGGCAGCTGGGCCGGAGGTCCTGGGGCCCCCCCCGGGCCAAGCCCGCCCTCTACGGTCGGGCGTTGGTAGAACTGGGTTTAGTGGAACCTGTTTCAGTGATCTGTACCGGGGGCGCCCCCTCGTCCCATTTCCACTCACCGGAACTGCCGCCGCCCCAAAAAACGTCAGCTATGGCAAACCTGGTTCAGTGATCCTGGCCAATTCGAAAGCTCCGGGGCCCGACATGACCACTAACCTGGTCCCCACACCTGGGGTCCTGGCCTCACCCGGGCCCCCCTGGGCCAGGGCCGCCCTCCACGGGTGGGCTGGCGCAGGAGGCACCGGCAGAAGCGGGGAGCTTGGGAGCAAGTCTATAAAGCAGCCGCGGCGAGCACGGGAGCAACACGGCGGCAAGGCCGAGGGGTAGACTTGCAAGCAGGAGAGCTGGTATGTGCAACGTCTCGGTGATGCGCACGCGTCCATACATCCACTTCCCAGAACAGAGCTTACATTGTGGGCTTCGTACGTATGTTTCACTTACGTGTATGAAGTGCTGAACGGGTCCACCGAAGACTCTCCACGTTGCCGCCCCGTGCCGATTCGTGGGCGCTCGAAGGCACCCCGTGCGCTGGGTGGGTCCGCCGCGATTGCTCCCGGTTGTCGCCCGTGCCGCCTCGTGGGCGCCCGGGGTGCTGGGTGGGCTCGTCGAGGAAGCGCCACGTTGACGCCCCTTCCGCCTCGTGAGCTCTCATCGGCGCCCCGTGCGCTGAGCTTACACCGCGTAGCTTCTGCCACAGCACTTACACGACACTGCTCACATACACGACGTAGCTTGTACAGCACGGCTTAATCAAAACGTGCTATCCCCAAATTTGATGTAAACGAAATAGCGTAAATAACATAGATTCTCCGCTTCGGACGAAGAGCCGCCTCTACCATCACCCCAGGCCCGGGCGTATTCTTTCCGTGACACGACAAAACTCATATTAGCCAACTCCATCATCCATTTCTTGGATAGATGAAAACATATGAGCCCAGCCAGGCCAATACCGCCCACATGTCTGACACATAATGCCATGCGCGCGCGTTCTTTCATTTCATAATACCATCTCGCAACATTTCTTTTTAAGATCATGCAGCAAAATCTATACGCGCGCGAACATGTCGAAACCGTACCAAGCCCATTCGTTAGGCAATCGCTTCGACATGTCCAGTGAAAACGACCACTCGGCTGTTCTTGGCACATATTGCCGATTGCCTGTCCGCGCGTATGTGCTGAAATCGCATATGGTTTCATCTCAGCAAGCCCATCTGGAAGCCACGGTATCATTTCATTACCCGGTGCACACGCGTTGAGCCAGCATGAACCCACTGTACGAAACCGTACCGAATGGTACAACAACTACGGGCCTCGCGTTCCGTTCGACACTCTTGGCTGTGGATGCATTTCAACAAAAAACTCACCCCAACACAGTTACGCGCGCCTGTCAATAAAAAAACCGCCGCGGTACTCGAGTTTCTGCTCGCGCGCCCTTTGTCACCATCGCCATGGTCAGCGCAATAGCACCACCGCCATTATGGTCACAGCCGGTGGCCGCCAATGCCGCCATCACCAGCTAATCGCGTTCATCACCGACACATGGGCATCATCATCGTCATCGTCGTCACCAACCTCGGCGCCGTAACCGGCTTTGCCGTCGTTATCGTCGTCAGTGCCACCAACATCGCTACTATCATCATCGTTGCTGCTAGTGTCGGTACAAATCATGATATCGCGCCCGCCCGCGTCACCGACCCGCACTGAGATGCCCGCGCGCCAGCGCGGCCTTTGAGACGTGCTGGGACGCTCCCACAGGTAAGCGCCATCGCGCCATCGTGGCCGCATCGGCCTGTCCACACCAGCTGGTCGCTCTGCGCTCAAGCTTGCAAGCGGCAGCGCAGCCGTAGAGATGCGCCCGCCATGGCCGAGCAGTCACCGCAACCGCGACCGCAACCGCGACCGCATGGGTTTTGCAAAACACATTGTGGGTGGGAGGGTGAGGTGTTTGCGCGAGCAGTGGCGTTGACAACTTCAAGTCGGGCAAACACCCGCACTCCTCTCACAATCCGCCGACCGCCTCGGGGGCCACCAGCTCGCGTGGCGGAGGGTTCCTGCGCCCTGCGCTAGTTTCACATTCCAGTTTCCAGCATTTTGGTTATACTGTCTGTTTCCTGCTGTAACTTGTTGCTATTCGCGCGAGGGGGGGGAGTCCCAAAGCAACCTTGCCACCGTCCCCGAAGCGCGTTGCGGACGCGTATCAATACGTGAGAGTCGCGCCCCAGAGAAAACATTCCCTTGCAGATCACGCCAGGTCAGATTTCCCGCGGCCAGGATCCTCAATAAATTGGCGAAATCGGGTTACCCAAGACAGATCACCTCGCAAAACACGCCAGATTCGCGATCTCGAGGCTGGAATCCTTTGTCAATTGCGCCAGGGGCTCTCTGCCGAGGAGTCTTTGCAACCTCTTGGATCGTCGTGGAGCCCCCCCCCGGAAGGCTTCGGGCCCTCGTGGGCCGTCTCGGGACCCACTGAGGCCGTCTTGGGGCGCTCTTGGACGGTCAGGGACCCCTCTGGAGCGCCTCTGGGACTGGCCTGAGCGATTCGGCCCCGTGGTGGCGCCGTAAAGGGGCGATGCTGTCCATTCTGAATTCTTTTTTTGGCTGCTCTGGGAGCGTGTTGGGACGTTTTGAGCCTTTTTGGGCCGTCGCGGGACGTCCAGGAGGCCCTGGACCGTCTTGGAGCTCTCTTGAGGCTGCCTGAGGCCGTCTTCGGAGCCCCCTGGGCCCCCCTATCCGAGCTCTCTTAGGGCCGTTTCGGGGTTATGTGAAGCCGTTTCAGTGCTCTCTGGCGTCGTCTTGGGGCTCTTGTGGGCCGTCTTGGAGCCCTCTTCCGGGCCGCTGGCGTCTTCTTGGGGCGATTTGGGGGGCCTCTTGGCGTGTCCTGGGCCGCTGAGGAGCATGCCTGACTAGGGCTGACCCGTGGACCGTGGACTTCGTCCACGTTTTCCAGCGTGGACAGTGTGGGCGTGTTGCTGGATGGCTGCGTACTGCATGTTGGATTGCTTGAAGATTAGCAAAGTAGAACATCAGCGAAGGAAGAGCCGAAGTGGCTGGTGGGATGCTGCGACGGGACTCCCAAGGCATTGGAAATGCTCCGAGGGCAAAGGAGAATAAGACATCCTGGATTGCCTAATTTTCTTAGGGGGCCGGGGCGAACGAATGGCCCGCAGGAGCATCGTCCGAGGATATCGCACTGCCTCCGAAGAAGTGGAGTGGAAGGGAGGGCGAGGAAGCTGGCGGGGCGCTTCCACGGAACGGCTGGCAAGACATGGGAACATAAGGGTGCGCGAATGCTTCGTGACCGGCGCGGACGCCCAGTGGCGCGTCGGCACACGCCCTGGTTAGAAATCTTCGTCGATGAGACCTTGTACAATCCGCAACTATGTCGGAACGGAAGAATCTGGCCGTGATCCTACGATTATCCTGAACAGGACACCCGTGCGGACAGATCTGTCGCGAAAGGAAAGAAAAACGAGAGAGGCACGGGTGCTCCATTTTCCGAGGCTGCCAGCGCGCAACAGGAGGCCCCTGAGCCTGGACGGAGGGATGCAGGGTGTGCGGACGCAGCGACTGGATGCGAGACCCTTGGATCGACCGTGTGCAATAATCACGGCTGCGAAGAAGGCGAGCCCACGGGCCCGGCCAGACAAGAGCGCAAGGGCCATCTCGACAGCGTGACTGTGCGCATGAGGCTTCCGGCGTCTGCCGAGGAAAAGCAGACGCTCCGCGGGCGGGCCTGCGTGCGGGCAGGCGCGCGCCAGCGCAGGCGGCACCCTTGGCCACGGCGCCCACTTGACCGCGCTCTCCACCTCCTCCTGGGCCTCCTCCTCTCCTTCACTCCTCTCAGTCGTCGGAGCGACGACGAGGCTTCCGAGGAGACAAACATCCAAGGCCCTGGCAGTGTCGTCCAAGACGGCTCCTTTAGGTCTGAGAGATGCCTCTCGCCTCTCGTGAGCACCTCCCTCGTGGAAGCATTTCGGAAGCTCGTAGGGCCTCCTGGGAGCCGTTTGGGAGCCTCTTGGAATCTCTTGGGAGCCTCTTGGAGGTCTGCCGGGGCCGGTCGGGGGCCCCTTGGAGCCTCCTGGAGGCCTCTTGGGGTCTCCTGGGGCCTTCTGAGGGTCCCTCTCTTGGGCCTCTGTTGAGGCCTTCTTGGCGGCATTTTGAGCTTTCCTGCGCGCCTCTTGGGCCGTCATGGGGCCCTTTGGGGCTGTCTTGGGGGCCTCTTCGGCCGTCTTCGAGCGGTCTTGGCGGCCTCTTGGGCGGGCTCTAGCGTCGGGAAGCCGACAAAGAGAGACCGCACAGAACATCCAGCAAAAACAATGAAATTGATAGATGTTTACCTCTCGGGACCCTCTTGAGAGGCCTCTTGGGGCGTCTTGGAGGCCTCTTGGGCCGTCCTTGGGCGTCTTGGCCCGGTCAGTGGGCGTCTCGGGGCACTCTTGGGCCGTCCTGGGTGCGTCTTGGGGCCATCTTGGCCCGTCTTGAGGCCTCCCTGTTGGGCTCTCTTGGGGGCCTCCTGTGGCCCTCTCGGGGCTCTCTTGGGGACCTCTTGGGGCGCTCTGGGGTCCCTCTTGGGCCCGTCTGGGGGCTCTCCGGGGCCTTGTTCAGGCTCTCTTGGCCCGTCTTGGAGCCCTCTTGGGGGCATCTTGGGCTGTGTTGGGGCGGTCTTGGGGGGCCGCTTCGGCCATCTGGAAGCTGTGCCGACCCAGAAAGCGAGCATGGACAACATCTACGTATCCCCCAAGGCACGAACCGACTTTCGTGCTTTAGGGGGTCCTCTTGGGAGCCTCCTGGGGCGGCCTGGCCTGGGGGCGCCCGACGCTGCCCCTCTGAGCCGTCTGCGGGGCGTGCCGCCGCGACCTTCGGCAATCTTGGACGGTCCGCTGCGCGATCGGGGCACCGCGGCGGGCCCGCCGGCCGCCCGGAGCGGCCCGGGGTCCCAGGGGCCCGCGCGGGAGCGGCCCGAGGGGGGGGGGGCAGTCCGCTGCCACCGACTCGGACAGCCGCGAGCGGTGGTCAGGGCGTTGCAGGAGAGATGGCTTCGCGCTCCAGCTTCGACCCCCCGCATCCTGCTCAGCAGCGCCAGGGCCTGCTGCCACTGCTCGCCCCTCCTGCACGCGGTGATTCCAGCGCTGTAGCAGGCTAGTGTGAACCCGTGGAGAATCCACGGCCCGCAGGTCCAGGCGTTGGTCCCGAACTCGCACGTGTCGCCGAAGCCTGTCCTGGGTGCCTCTTGGGGCCGTCTGGGGCCGTCTTGGGCGTCTCTGGGACCGTCTTGATTTTGTCTTTGGGCTGTCTTGGGCCGTTTGTGGCTCGTAGGGGACTGCGGGAATTCCGTCGTCTGGAATCTCTTCGGATCCTCTCGGAGGCTTCATGGGGATGTCCCCGATGTTTCCCAGGGGCTCGTCCGGGGCAACTTTCGGAGCCCTCCGAGGGTGTCGGGAGCCTCTTGGGGCGTCTTGGGCGCCTTGGGGCCATCTTGGGGGTCTCGGGCCGTCTCGGAGCTCGCTTTGGGCTCTGTTGGGCGGCACCTGGGGCCCAGTTGTCGCTGTCTTCTGCGTGACTTGAAACTCTCTTGGGCTGTCTTGGGGCCTTCTTCGGCGGTCTTTGGCCCTTCTTGGGCCATATGAGGGCCATCCTCGGGTTCTGTTGGGCGGTCTAGGGGTGATCTGAGAAGGTCGTGGGACCGTGAAGGGCCGTTCGTGTCCCGAAATGGCGGGACGAGTAAGAATCCCCCCAAACCTTCGGAACACGGTAATTGGTGCCTTTTGGCGCGGTCCACGGGGCCCTCGAGGCACGTCTCTGTGGCATTTCGAGGCCGTCGTGGGGCTCTGGCCGGATCGGCTTCGGCTCTCTTGGGCGTCTTTGGGGCCGTCTTGGAGCGATGTGGGGGTCCGGGAGCCGTCGGGGAGCGCTCCAGGGGCGTCCTGGGGCCGTCGGGGAGCGGCTCAGAGCTCTGGCAGGTCGAAGCCAGCAGAACCGAGAGAGCAGCGGTGAGGCCCCCGATACAGCCAAGGGTGCGGGTGCTGGTATACGTAGGGCCCCCGAACCGGCTGTAGTGGCCTGCGGGCAATCTGCGGGCCTGGGTAATGGGTAAGATATCTCGTGGATGTTGGTTCGGATCTCGTGGTTGGCCTCTCGGGAGTCTCTGGGAGACAGTTTGGGGGCTTCTTAGTAGCAGTTTGGGGGCGTCTTGGGGCCTCTTGTGCCCTCTTTTGGGGCCTCTTGGGGGCCTTTTGGGGCGCTTGGCGGCCTCTGGGGGGCCTCTTGGAGCCTCTTTGGGGCGTCCTGGGGCCTCCTGGGGATGTCTTGGGAGCGTCCCGGCGTTTCTTTGGGGCATCTTGGGGCTTCCTGGGGGCCTCTTGGGGTGGAGGCTTCGATTTTTCGGTTGGGTCCCTGTCTTGGGCCTCTCTTGGGGCCTTCTTGGGGCCCTCTTGGGCCGTCTTGGGCGACTCTTGGGCCGTCTTGGGGCTCTCTTTGGCCGTCTTGGGGCCGTCTTGAAGGCCTCTAGGTCCGTCTTGGAACGGTCTTGGGGGCCTCTTGGGTGGTCTTGGAGCGTCGGAAAGCCGAAAAAGCGAGAAGGCCAAAAACATAAAAAAACAAAGAGAATCAACGATTTTGGCTTCTGCGGCCCCTCTTGGAGGTGCACTTCGAGCGCTCTGGGGGCCTCGTGGAGGCGTCTCGGGCCGTCTTGAAGGCGTCTTGAAGCCATCTTAAGCGTCTCGGATACACTCTTGGACCGTCTTGGACCGTCTTCGGGACCTCCGGAGGCCGTTTGGGAGCGATCTGGGAATCTCGCTCAGCAGCGCCAGTGCCTGCTGCTACTGCCCGTCCTTCTCGCACGCACTGATCCTAACATTGCATCTGACTTGTGTGAACCCGTGGATTAAATCTGAGGGCTTCTTGCTCGAAGGCTGCCGCGGGGCTCCACGATCCGAAACACCGTATCCTGAAACAGCGAGAGCGTGCCACGGCTGGGCCACCATTCGAGGCTCTTGAGAGGGCCTGGGGCAGGTCGCCTCTTGTCAACCCTGTTTGGGTACCTGGGGTCATGGTCTGAGGGCCCTGGTTGCAGGACTGGAGGAGGGTCCTACGATCCGAGACTGCGGATCTTGAAACGGAGAGAGCGTACATCGGCTTGGGAGCCAGAGGGGCCTCTTGAAGGTGTCTCGGGCAGTTGGGAGTGGTTTAGGCCTGGTGTGGAGTCTGGTGCTTGGTGTGGGACTTGCGGGGCCAGGGGAAGGTCCTCCTTGTCAGCCCTGCTGGGGTGCCTGGGGTGATGGTCTGAGGGCTTCCTCCTCCAGGGCAGGAAGGGGGGGTCCACGACCCGAAGGTTCTTGAGGTGGTCTGAGGCAGGCCGGAGTGGTCTTGGTGTGGGGTCTGGGGTTTGTTTTTGGGCTTCGGGGTCTGGGGAAGGCCCCCCTGTCACGCCTGCCTGGGTGCCCGGGGTGGATGTCCGAGGGCTCTCCGCTCCGAGGCTGGGCGCCCCGGACACTCGCTCGGCGGCACGCGGAGTGCATCCACGGCGGGCGCGGCGAAGCCGTCGCAGAACAGCTCGTTGGACCTGAACGCCTTCGCGAATCTGTGGGTCTTTAAAAGCTCTGAGGGATCAAAGGTCCGGAGCACGCATGTGAGGCTCTCGAGAAGGTCAGGGGGAGCCCAGAGCGGTCAAGGGTCCTGGCTGGGGTCTGGGGCGTGGCGCCCCTGAGATACGACAGGGGGAGCTTGAGAGGGTCTGAGGCAGCTCAGAATGGTCTAGGGATCGGGGTGGTGTGTGCGGCAGGTTAGATCGGTTGGAGTGATCTGGGCGCGAGGGTGAGATCTGGAGCGTGGTGCGGCTGTGGAGCGACACGAGGCGGTCGAGAATACCTGGAATAGGTCAGAGTGTCCAGAGCTCGGGGTTGGGTATGGGGCTTGGTCTGGGGCTTGCGAACGCATGGAATGGCACTCCCCCTTGTCACAAATACTGCGAGGTCTGGGTAACCACGGTATCTGGGACCGTGAGAGCATGCCGCGGCCGCGGCTGGGGCCGACAAGAAACTCCCGAGCGGGTCTGGGGAAACTCAGAATGGTCCCGGGCCTGGGGTGGGGTTGCGCAACTTCTGGCGTCATGGGGAGGTCCTTGTGGAGCCGTTCGGGGCGTCCTGGAGGCTGTCTGGGAGGCCGCTGGGGGGCGAGCGGGCTCGGTGTGGGGTATGGGGCTCGGTTCGGGGTGGAGTCTGTCGCTGGCAGCAGGTCTGGAGGTGGGCTCGGACGTCGCGATGGGTGACCATGCATGCTCTATCCGGCGCTTGCGCCGTCAACTCCATCTTAGCGAAAGGATTGATCCGTCAACTCTGTCTTCGTTAAAAGAATTTGGCCGTCAATTCTCCGAATTCCTTTGACGGCCTTCTTCCGAGTTGACGCACCCCCCTTGCGGCCTCTTTCCGAGTTGACGAGCCCTTGACGGCCTCCCTCCAAGTTGACGAACCCCTTGAGGAGCCACCTTAACGGCCTCCCTCTGGGGTAACGAAACCCAGTGACGGCCTGCCTCCGAGTTGACGAACCCCCGTGACGGCCCCCCTTACCGCACCCTCCGTCTTGACGAACAAAGCGTCGGGGCCAAACTGATGGTCAAACACGATGCCGGCCTTGACGAACAAAGTGTCGGGGCCGAATTGACGGTTCCTCTCGTTTTGGCCAACCAACTGCTGGCAAACGCGATGGGTGTGATGATGACGGTGCTGGTGGCGCGCCCACGCAGCTTCGCCTCGCCCGCCCCGCCCCGCACGACACGAGCACGAAACTGGAACAGCTTTCCTGGAGCCTGGAGGGGGCTCTCTGTTTCGTTGCGATCTCACCCTGGTGTTGTTAGAAGTGCCCCTGGCCCAAGGTGCCCCCAGGATCCTCGGGGTGGTCCAGACGGCCCAGAGGGCCCCGGGGGCCCAAAAATCGGGCGGAAAGCTGGGGGTACCTTGGGCCAGGGGCACTTCTAGCAACGCCCGACTCACCCCCAGCCTCCGATAGATGACGTCCGGCACCATCTTCGCCTCTCACAACCTCCACATGTCGTTGAACAGCAGCAGAGCCTGCTGCCAGATTTCCCGCGCGCCTCACACGCGCTGATCCTAATATTGTAGCTTTCGATGTCGGGGTCCAAGTTCGCGTCGCACATCTCGTGGAACAGTGACAAAACCAGCTACCACTCCCCGCCTTTCTCGCAAGCCCTGATCAAATAATTATAGGTGATGACATTGGGGACCACCTTCGCATCGCACATCTCGATAAGCAGTGACAGAGCCTGCTGCCACTGGAAATCGCTTGCCCGCTGTCATGCTTGCGCGCTGCCCTGCGCGCATGGCTGCTAGCCTGCTGTGCAAGCAACTCTATACCAAGCATTCCTGTTTGCATGCTGCCAGCGTTCCCAATCCCATGACTGCCGGTCTGCCTGCTTTCCTGCTTACTTGCTTCGTCGCTTGATCTTCTGCTCGGTGGCAGCCAAGATCACGTGGGATGTCGGCCACCGCCTCGGAAGGGGTAGTGCACGGGCGGGGCAGAGAAGAGGCCAGAATTTCTAGGCGACCGCTTCGGCGTGTGGTCGGCGGACTTCGCTTGATGCGGGGTGCGGGAAACTGAGGGTGAGCATGCCGAGCATGCTTGCTGTGCGTTCACTGTGGGTGCGTGGATGGATGCTCGAGTCTCTGTGCAGTGTTGTGGAGATGTTGGCGCGTTTGCTTGCGGTGCGACGCAACATGCGGCGTGCAATCCCGCGCGTTGCGTTTGGCGTTTCGGGCGTTGATGTGGGGTTGCTTGGTTCTGAATGGCAGAGGAAGAGGAGCTGCGGCGTACGCCAAGCTTAGACCCGTGCTCGCCGTTTACTCGTTGTGTCCAGGGGTGGCTCGTCGCATGAAGCGTCCGAAGGCTTTCGGGAAGCAGGATGGCGGGATACTTTCGGCGAGGCATGTGGGCGGGTGGTGAAGGGCGTGTTGTCAGTTACGTTCGGTACTACGTGGCGGTGCGAGGTGCGCGGTTTCTCGTTTTATCATGACGCCGCGGAGAGAGGGATATATATATACATATATATATATATATATATATATATATATATATAAAAAAAAGAGAGAGAGAGAGAGAGAGAAACAAAAAAAGAATGAGAAAGAGAGAAAGGGACATCGAAAGAGAGAGAGAGAGAGAGCGAGACAGAGAGAGAGAGAGAAAGAACGAGAGAAAGAGGACTGGGGGCAGGAGAGAGGGGGGAGGAGCGAGGGAAAGTGAGAAGCGAGGGGCAAGAAATGATAAGAGAGAGAGAGAGAGAGAGACAGAGAGAGGCAAGCATCGAGGAGAGGGTGGCGAGGAGCGAGAGGGGAGGCATGAGAAGAGGCCAGCACACGAATGTCTCAATGGCCTCGGCGCCCGTGTGGCCGAACATTTGGTCTCGCCTTGGGTTGCTCATGAGGTTTTCTTGGGTGGCCGGCGCGGTTCCAAATCTCTCAGAAGGATCTTCCCTTCGGAAGCCTTTTGGAAGCGGTGTTGGGGGTGTTTTGTGGCCTCTCGGGGCCTCTTGGGGCCTGATTTTGGCCTCTTGGCCCTCCTGGGTCTTTTGGGGGCCCGCTGGCTGTCTCGGGGGTCATCTTCTTGGGGCGAAGGGTGTAACATGTCAGTTCGAAATCCCCCTCTGAGGCCCCTCTCGTTTTCTTCTTGGAGTTGTCATAGGCCGTCTTGGGGGCCTCCTCGGCCGTCCTGCGGCCCTCTTAGGCTGTCTGGGGCCCTCTTGGGGGCCTGGTGAGCCGTCCGCGTTGAAACGATGTTGGGGGCCTCTCGGGCCGTCTTGAAGCGTCGGAATCCCGAACGCGCGAGAACGTGAGGGGCCTTCAGTTTCAGGCTGCCGAGGGGTTCTCTGGAGCTGCGTTGGGATACTCTTCGGAGGCCTCTTGGCCAGACCGGGGGGGCGATCTTGGGAGCTGTTGGGCCGTCGTGGACTTTGCAATGCCCCCCAACATCGGGTATACCCGAAATCTTGGGAGGCCCTCCGGACAACTCTTTTCGTCGGCGGCTAGGCAGGGGCCGTCTGCGCCGGCGGACTGAGCTAGACGGGGGCGCCGTTGTAGCGAATTGGCCAGCGCGCAGCTGCAAGAGCGGGAGCGGCACGGGACGGGAGGCCGCAGAAGGGGGGGGGGGGGGGCGTGGCGAGGGCCACACGGGACGGACGGGCCACGTCCCTGTGTGAGCTGGCGCGGCCCGCCCCGCGGCGGGAACAGCAGCAACTGCCGGGCTGCAGCGCCAGTGCACCCGCGACGGCAGGGCCCAGTGCTGGTACCGACGGCAGACGAGGCAGCACGCTGCCGACGTCGAGCACGAGGTGCCGGGCCGGCGGGCCGCGCGCCGCCCAGGTGGGAGGCGCAGTAGAAAGCGCGGCAAGGTAAAGGTGCATGCGGTTGGACCGCATCTCGCAAGATGCGAGGTCAGCGAAGGGGAGCAGGCGGCAAGACCAAGCCCAGTGATCCCGAAGGAGTGGTGGCTGAAGAAGGCGACAGCCCTAGCGCAGTGGCGGCGCGCGGAGGGAGGGAAAGCGAGCGGGGGGGCTGGGGAGGAGGGGCGGGGCAGGGGCGCCCCGCCTGTGGGGAGGATCCCGCGGGCGTGGCGACGGAGCCAGCGGCCCAGCGCCAGCACTGCAGCTGGCAGCGGGCGGCCCTGGCTGCGGCTGTGGAGGCCAAACGCTGTCGGGGCGGGCAGCTCTGGGCCGGTCTAGGGGCACCTAACTGGTGCAATTTCCTGTGTCAAAACTGGGGCCGAAGGCTTACGGGTGCCACGCGCTGTCGGGGTGGACAGTGCATGGCCAGTCTAGGGGCAGCGTGATGGTGCTGTCTCCTGCGATTGCGAGCACAGGGAGGACGGGGGATGGCTTCGAACCTGTGGCCGAAGGCTGACGGCGGCCACGCGCTGTCGGGGTGGACAGTGCATGGCCGGTCCAGGGGCAACGTGATGGTGCTGTATCCTGGAATTGGGAGCACAAGGATGACGGGGCATGGCGGATGAAACAGCGGAGGAAAATGGCGTCGTGCCGGCTGGGGTCGCGGGTGCCGCCGCCACGCCTCCAGAAAACACAATATGTGTTTGCACCGGAAGGCCCTGCTGGGCGTACTCTTGGAGCGCTCTGGGAGCCTCTTGGGAAGTATTGCGGCCGTCTAGAGGCCGTATCGGGTTGTCTTGGGCTCTCTCAGGCCGTCTGGACGCGCCCTCGGCCGTGTCGGAGCCATCTTCGGCGAACTTGGAGTCCTCTTGGACTCGCTTCTTGGACTCGCGGCGGGCCCTCCCGGCAGGCCCCCGCGGGCACTGCCACCACTAGCAACGAGCCACGCGCTACTCCCCGTATTGTAGGGTAGACCAAGTCTGACCCGTGGACTCCGTCTACGAAATCTTCACGAACTGGCACGTGATTATGGACATGCTGCCCCAAGGCTGAAATTACACCGTGGGGCTCGACTCTCGCATTCGGCACATGCTAATGCGTGCTGCTGCTTGCTGCCGCTGTTGCCTATTGCCGGTAATGCTTGCCGCTGCTGCGCGTCGTTGCTGCTTGTGGCTGCAAGATGCTGCTGATGGCCACGTCTGCGTGGTGCGTGCTGCTGCCCGCTAGCTACCTGCTGCTGCTGCTGCTGCTGCTGCTGCTGCTGCTGCTGCTGCTGCTGACCGCTAGCTACCTGCTGCTGCTGCTGCTGCTGCTGCTGCTGCTGCTTGTTGTTGCTGTGTGCTGCCGCTGATGCTGCCTGCTTCGTGTTTCGGGCTGCTCCCGTTCGTAATGGGGGCGCTTTCGGCCGCCCAAGGATGATCTTGAGCCACCTTGAGGCTGTATTAGGGCCAAGGCTGGAAATCAACAAGCAACAGTGTGCCTTCTTGTCCAGCGATGTTCCATGGTGGCTGTGGCCGCACGAGGAGGTCAGAGGATGCGCCTGGGCTGTAGCCCCGGAAAAGTTCGAAGGCACTGCGGAGCAAGACCCCAATGGCCGGCCTGTCTGGACCACCCTCAAGGAGAACTCCCCGACGAGTCGCCCATTCAGACTGGAGCCTGTCCAAAGAAGGGGGGCAACTAAAGGGCGCATGGGCGCCTTATTTTCCTGGGTGGCCGGCGCGGTCTCAGAGCTCTCTAAGGAATCGTCCCTCGGAAGCTTCTTGGAGGAGATTTTGGGGATTACCTTATGTTTCCAAGGGCTCAAAGCCGGCCCTGGCCAGCCCCGGCGCGCTCCAGGCCACCCCCAGCGGGCCCCAAGACAGCCCAAGCGGGCCCCAAGACGGTCAAAGATGGCCCGAGACATATCCAGACGGTCCAAGAGGTCGCCAATATGGCGTTCAGACGGCCCCACAGGGCCGCAAGACGGACCGGGCCCCAAGAGGCAAAAATGATTGATTTCCCATTGGTTTTTGAAGGGTTTCAGTGTTCTCGGCTTTTCGGAATCTCGACGCTGCGAGACGGCTCCAAAGGCCTCCAAGATGGCCCCAAGACGGCCCACGAGGCTCCCGAGAGGGCCACCAGACGGCCCAAGAGGGCCCCAAGACGGCCCGAGAGGCCTCCAAGACCTTCTGGCATGCGGTTCCCCCAGAGCTGTATGGTAGATCAAGTCGGGTTCCAAGTTCGCCTCAAACATCGCGCTGATCAACAACATAGCCTGCTGCCACTGCCCGCCTTTCTCGCACGCGCTGACCCCAGCGTTGTAGCTGACAAGGGCTCCGTACGGCCCTCCAGGGGGCAACCGACGGATGCTACAACAGGGGGGTCCGTTTTAGCATCCGTCGGGGGTCGGCGTCAGACTGTCTGGAGACGATGAGGAAGCCCGGAAGGAGCTCGTGGGCCTCACCGAAAGAAGGCCGTCCGCGCCCGCAGACGTTCCCAGAGAGGTCTAGGACGGCACAATGAGGCGTCAGAAATCTCCCATGAGAGGACAGAGAAGGGCCCTGACGGATACTACAGCAGGGGGGTGCGTTGTAGCATCCGTGGGAGCTTACGAAGGCCCAAAGACGGTCGTTGGGCCGTCTTGTTGCGCTCGTCGGGGCCTTGTGGGCCATCATGGGGTGATCGCGAAAATGCCTGAAGCTGCGTGGGGCCGTCCTGGGCCTGTCGTGGCGAGAGTGTGAGAAACATGGGAAACACACAAAGTGTTTGCTTGATTTCTGGTCTTGTGCATCCGTCTTCGGAATCCTCGTGGGCCCTCTTGGGTCGTACCCGGGGGCCCTTGGGCCATCTTCTAGCCATGAGGGGGGTCTGGGGCCGTCTGGGAGTCTTGCTTGGGCCCTCCTGGGCAATTCTTGGGGCATTACGGGAGGTAACCTGAAACTCTATGAGGCTCGCCGGGGCCTGTGCTGGGCCGTCTTGGGACCCTCGTTGGCCGTCTCGGTAAGTTCGGGAAGGCCTCTTGGGCGATCTCGGCGCAATCGTAGAAAAACCTGGAGCCGTGCGGGGCCGTTCTGGACCCGTCATGGGGAGAATTTTCGCCTCGTCGGGCCGTCATCGGGGTCCACCTGGGCCCTCTTGGGCCGTCCCCGGGGCCTCTTGGGTCGTCCTGGGGCCATGTTGGGCGTCTCGGGCCGTGTTGGAAGTCGCTTTGGTGCCTTGTGGGCAGCTTCGAGGGCACTCTTGGGGCTTCTTGGGGGCCACCGAGAGCTCTATGAGGGTGTCTTGTGCTAACCGTCTGGCGCCGTTCGTGGCCCGAAACGGCGAGAACACGAAAAACCTTCAAAACCACACGGACATCTACAATTTTTGGCCTCGGAAAACCGTCGTCGAGGTCTGGTTGGGCCGTCTTCGGAAGCATTTGGCCCGTCGTCCGGTCGTCTTGGGCTGTCATGGAGTTTAGTTCGGTTTCTCTTGGGACGTCCTCCCGCCGTCCCGAGCGTCTCGGAGCGGTAGTGGGGCTGCCTGAGGCCGTCTCGGAGCCACGTAGGGGTTCTCTGGAGCCGTCTGGAAGCGGCGGGGCGCTCTGGGTGGGCGCTCGGGGGCATCTCGCGACCTTCTCACCCCTTTCGCACGGCGAAGACCAGAATTGTAGTCGCCTCCTGCATCTCGCTGAGTAGCGCGAGCGCCTGCTGCCAGAGGTCGACCTTCCCGCATGACGTTGGGCTCCAGCTTCGCCTCCCGCATTTCGCTGAGTAGCGCCAGCGCCCGCTGCCATGGCTCGTCCGCTGCCCCGCTGCCGAGCTCGCCCACTGCCATAGCTGCCCGCTTCCCACACGCGCTGATCCCAACAGTGTAACTGATGCTGTCGGGCTCCAGATTCGCTTCCCGCATCTCGCTGAACGGATTCCAACTGCGCTTCCCGCATCGCGCTCGGCAGCGCCAGCGCCGGCTGCGACCGCTCGCCCTTCACGCACGCGCTGATCCCAGCGCTATAGCTAATGACGTTCGGATTCAGGCTCCAGCTTCGCCTCCAACACCTCGCTCAGCAGCGCCAAAGCCATCGGCCATTGCTCGTCCTTCTCGCACGCGCTGGTCCCAACGATCCAACTGAACAAACAAATGTGTCGAACACGGCATGCATTGTATCATGCTCCCGTAACTAGGACAAGCACTTCCCTGAATAAAGACAGCACTTGACTCCATTGCCCGCCTTGCTCGCACATGCTGGTGGTAATTCCGTAGACAGAGAAGTCGACAATCAACCTTCTCAAACGCATGGCTCTGAGCACGCTCAGCGCCGGCTGCCACTTCCCACCCGTTACGCACGCGTTGGCTCCAGCGCTGTAGCTGATGCCGTCAGGCTCCAGCTTCACCTCCCGCATCTCGCTCAACAGCGCCAGCGCCCGCTGCCACTGCTCGCCCTTCCCGCACGCACGTGCTCCTGCATTGTAGCTGATAACGTTGGGCTCCAGCTTCACCTCCCTCATCTCGCTCAGCAGCGCCAGGGCCCGCTGCCACTGCCCATCCTTCTCGCACGCGCTGACGCCACCGCTGTAGCTGACGACGTTGGACTCCAGCTTCAGCTCCCGCATCTCGCTCAGCAGCGCCAGCGCCCGCTGCCATTGCTCGCCCTTCTCGCACGCGCTGATCCCAGCGCTGTAGCTGACTAGGGCTGACCCGTGGACTACCGTCCACGAATGCCAGAGGATTGAGCGTGCGCTCGTTGCTGCTTATTGCGTCAGGGTGCGCTGTTTGCTTCATGATCCTGACGGCGTCTGGAGCAGCGCCAGCAGCAGCAGCAGCAGCAGCAGCAGCAGCAGCAGCAGCAGCAGATCCAGCACCATCGGCAAAAGCAGCAGCAGCAGCTGCAGCAGCAGCTCCAGCAAAAACAGAAGCAACGCGGACCTCCGGGGGCCTCCCGGGGGCCTTCTCGTCCTCGTCCTCCTCGTCCTCGTCCTCGTCCTCGTCCTCGTCGTCGTCGTGGTCGTCGTCGTGGTCGTTCTCGTCGTCGTCGTCGTCGGCGTCGTCGCTGCTGTCGTCGTCGTCGTCGTCGTCGTCGTCGTCGTCGTCGTCGTCGTCGTCGTCGTCGTCGTCGTCGTCGTCGTCTTGGTCGTCTTGGTCGTCGCCGTCGTCGTCGTCGTCGTCGTCGTCGTCGTCGTCGCCGTCGTCGTCGTCGTCGTCGTCGTCGTCGTCGTCGTCGTCGTCGTCGTCGTCGTCGTCGTCGTCGTCGTTGCCGTCCTCCTCGTCCTCATGCTCCTCCTCCCCTCCTCTCGCCCTCCGCCTCCGTCTTATCCCCTTCCTCCTGTCCAGCCTGCTGCTTGCCGTGCCAGCAGTGCCGCGTGCTGTAGCAGGCTGTTCCCAGCGGAGGCATCGGGGAAGCGGCGGGGGGGCCCTCCGATACCCGGGAGGGGGTCCTCGTGGGGCTCTGTGGGAGCCTCTGGAAAGTCTGGAGAGCCTCTGGGAGCCTCCCGAGGGCTCTTGGGAGCGCCTCGGAAGCCTTCTGGGAGCCTTCGGAGAGCGCCCGGGGGCCTCGTGGGAGCGCCTCCAGGGCCTTCTGGGGGCCTCTCGGGGGCGTCTTGGAGCCTGGCTGGTCGTGGAGGGGCCCGCCCGGAGGGAGGGGAAGCGCTCCGAACTGGACCCTCTTGGGCGTCCCGGGGCCGTCTGTGGGGGGTTCTTGGGCCGTCTTGGGGGCCCAGCTCGATCGGGGGCCTCTGGGGCCGTCTTGGGGACTCTCTTGGAGGCCCCCCGGGCAGCATGGGCCCGATTTCGGACGCCCGCGGTGCCGTGGTGGGCGTCTTGGGGCGGGTGGGAGGAGCACCACCGGAAACGTCAAAAACCATCGAAAATATCGATAGTTTTGCGGCCTTGGGGCCCTCGTGGGGGTCCCCTGGGAGCTCCGTGGACGCTCCTGCAGAGTGCTTCCGTGGATCTCCGGTCCTCCTGGACCCCCCGGGCAGGTCTGTCCTGCGAGTCCGACGCGAAAAAAGAAGCCCCCACGACGGCCAAAGAGGGCCCCGAGACACCCAAAGATCGGCCCAAGACGCCCAATATGGGCCCAAGACTGCCTAAGAGGCCTCCCCCAGAGACCCCCAAGAGGCCTCCCAAGAGAGCCCCGAGAGGCTAAAATGGTTGATTTTCCTGTGTTTTTCGATGTTTTTGGCCTTCTCGTTTTTTCCGCTTCCCCACGCTCCAACACGGCCCAAGAGGCTCCCTAGATCGCCCCAGTACTGCCCAAGAGGCCCCCAAAAAGGCCCCAACACGGTCCAGGAGGGCTCCAAGACCGCCCAAGAGGCGCCCCAGGCGGCCCAAGAGAGCACCAAGACGGCCCCAAGAGAGGCCCAAGAGGGCTCCCAAACATTCAGAACTTCAGTTTTCCGCCGCGAGCGGGCCCCGAGAGGCCCCAAGAGGGCCCCACGAGGCCCCATGAGGCTCCCCAGAGGCCCCAAGGAGCCCCCAAGAGGCCCCCAAGAGGCCCCAAAAAGATCCCAAGAGGCCCACAAACAGCCCCCAAGAGGCTTCAAAACTGCCTCCCAGAGGCCCCCGAGAGGCGTACCACGAGATCCCAACACAGCGGTCTCCCCCTCTCATTATCCCTTCTCTTTGTCGTCGCCTTCTTCGTCGTCGTCGTTGTCGTCGTCCCCATCCTCTTCCTCGTCTTCATCCTCCTCCCCCAGCTAGCAAACGAAGCAAGGGGAAAAGGATGAGGAAGAAGCAGTAGTCGAACCCGTTTCGCTTTGGATTTCCTCGCAACTCCGACTGCGGAAGTGCATTGCTCCATAGCGTTCCCGCTCTCTTCGCCTGAGACATTCTTGCAGACCTTCCGAGATGCGCATGTGCATGCGCGCCCAGGGCTGCGCAAACGAATTGCGTATACGTGTACAGACCCTTGCACGCGGAGTGCGTGCAAGCTAGCGGAGTGCGTGCGTGCGTGCTTGCGCGCGCATCTGCGCCCATACGTACACGTTGCATTTGTGAATATGAATGTACGCGTGCAAGGGTCTGTACACGTGTACGCAAATCGTTTGCGCAGCCCTGGGCGCGCATGCACATGCGCATCTCGGAAGGTCTGCAAGAATGTCTCAGGCGAAGAAAGCGGGAACGCTATGGAGCAATGCACTTCCGACGTCGGAGTTGCGAGGAAATCCAAAGCGAAGCGGGTTCGACTACTGCTTCTTCCTCATCCTTTTCCCCTTGCTTCGTTTGCTAGCTGGGTGGTGATCGTTGCTTCTCCTCCGCGCTCCTTTATCTGCTCCTCGTTCTATTTGTCCTCGTATTCTTCGGTGCCCGTTTCTTTTCCCCCCTTCCTCCTGCTTCTCCTCCTGTTTCTCCTCCCCAGTCCCGTGCCGATTGAGCTGAACCGGAAGAGCTGAAGAGGATGAGGAGAAGGAGGAGGAGGAGGAGGAGGAGGAGGAGGAGGAAGAGGATGGGGACGACGACAACGACGACGACGAAGAAGGCGACGACAAAGAGAAGGGATAATGAGAGGGGGAGACCGCTGTGTTGGGATCTCGTGGTACGCCTCTCGGGGGCCTCTGGGAGGCAGTTTTGAAGCCTCTTGGGGGCTGTTGTGGGCCTCTTGGGATCTTTTTGGGGCCTCTTGGGGGCTCATTGGGGCCTCTGGGGAGCCTCTTGGGGCCTCATGGGGCCCTCTTGGGGCCTCTCGGGGCCCGCTCGCGGCGGAAAACTTAAGTTTTGAATTTTTGGGCGCCCTCTTGGGCCTCTCTTGGGGCCGTCTTGGTGCTCTCTTGGGCCGCCTTGGGCGCCTCTTGGGCGGTCTTGGAGCCCTCCTGGACCGTGTTGGGGCCTTCTTGGGGGCCTCTTGGGCAGCACTGGGGCGATCTAGGGAGCCTCTTGGGCCGTGTTGGAGCGTGGGGAAGCGGAAAAAGCGAGAAGGCCAAACACATCGAAAAACACACAGGAAAAATCAACCATTTTAGCCTCTCGGGGCTCTCTTGGGAGGCCTCTTGGGCGTCTCTTGGGGCGCCTTGTAGGCCTCTTGGGCAGTCTTGGGCCCATATTGGGCGTCTTGGGCCGATCTTTGGGTGTCTCGGGGCCCTCTTTGGCCGTCGTGGGGGCTTCTTTTTTCGCGTCGGACTCGCAGGACAGACCTGCCTGGGGGGGTCCAGGAGGACCGGAGATCCACGGAAGCTCTCTGCAGGAGCGCCCCAGAGGCTCGGGGAGGCCGAAATTCGTTTGGGGGGGGGGCACCGTGTGCCGCTTTTCCGGGGTCCCCGGCCCTGTAAAAATATATAATTAGGAATATGTGTGTGTGTATATATATATATATATATATAAATATCGCTGAGCTGCGGGGGCGCCAACTAGCGCTGCTCGCCCGTCTGGGAGCCCCAAACGAGCCCCCAACGACACCGACGGCGGCGGCGGCGGCGACGACGACGACGACGACGACGACGACTACGACGACGACGGCGACGACGACGGCGACGACGGCGACGACGGCGACGACGACGACGACGACGGCGGCCACGGGCTGTAAGGCTAGGCTGGCCCGACTCAGGGCCACCAGCCCGCCGGCCGAGTCGGCGGCCGCCGATTCTGGGCACCCCCGGCGCCCCCTGGCCCGCCGTCGCAGAGTCCGCCCAGACCTTCTGGCGTCGTGAAAAAAATCACGACGGGAGGCGTTCCGCTATTTTCGGCCTCGGGGGGCCCTCACCGGGCCCGGGACCGTCAAAAACCGACTCGGGATGAGAAACCGGTCCCGGGGAAGGGGTCCAGACCTCTGGGGGTCGACGTTGTGAAAAAATCACGACGTCGGAGGTCTGGGCTGCCCCTCGCCCCCAGCGCCGCAGCCGATTTGGGGCCCCCGACCCGCCGGCCTAAAGAATCGGCGGGGCCGACTCTGGGCCGCCACGCCGCCGGCCCAGAATCTCCTGCCCGGCGCGCGCTGGGGCCGCCGCGCGCGCTTTCTTCGGGTCGGCCCGGACCTGGCCCGCAGGCCCGCCGGCCCAGGATCGTTGGAGGCCTGGAAATTGGCACCAACACCAACACAGGGGGCTGCCTCCACAGGGGGAAGACGATCCTAGGTTTCGGTGTTGGCGGTACTAGTTCGGCCACCTTGGAAGCCAGAGTATTACCACCATCGCCGAGATCGGGATCTTCTTCCCTCGGTGGATGCACACCGCCGATATTGGCGTTGGTGTCAATCTCTGGGCCTGCGAAATCGGCATCGGCGGGACCACTTCTGGGCCGCCGCGCCACCAGCCAAGAATCCCGCCCAGCGCGCCCTGGGCCGATCCTCGCGCCTCCGGGGCGGGCCTCTGCCCGTTTCTGGGCCGCCGCGCCGCCGGCCCAGAATCCCGCCATGGCGCGCCCTCGGCGGCCGCGTGAATTTTTGTCGCAACGTCGACCTCCAGAGGTCTGGACCCCTTCCCCGGGACCGGCTTTTCGTCCTGAGTCGTTTTTTGACGGTCCCGAGGCCCGGCAAGGGCCCCCGGAGGCCGAAAATTGCGGAAAGCCTCCCGTCGTGATTTTTTCACGACGCGAGGAGGTCTGGGCCCCCAGCGCCACAGCCGCTTTGGGGCTCCCGACCCGCCGGCCGAGAAGCGGCGGGGCCGACTCTGGGCCGCCACGCCGCCGGCCCAGCATCCTGCCCGGCCCGCCCTGGGCCCGCCGCGCACGCTTTCTTCGAGTCGGCCCGGGACGATGCTGGCCCGCAGGCCCGCCAGCCCAGAATCGGCACCGGCGGGACCACTTCTGGGCCGCCGCGCCACCAGCCAAGAATCCCGCCCAGCGCGCCCTGGGCCGATCCTCGCGCCTCCGGGGCGGGCCCGGCGCGCCCTGGGCGGCCGCGCGCGCTTCCAGGGTCGGCCGGGGCGATTCTGGGCCACCAGCCTTCCAGCCCCGAATCGGCGGGCCGACTCTGGGCCGCCGCGCCGCCAGCTTCGAAATCCGCCCGGCACGTCCCGGGACGGCGCGGGCGCCTCCAAGGCGGCCCATATATAGCCGATTCTGGCCCACCGGCCCGCTGGCCCAAAGTCGGCCAGGTTCTGCCACCGGCCCATGGTGTGCTTGGAGCCGTTTTGGGGCCGTCTTCAGGCCGTCTCAGGCCGTCTTTGGCTGCTGTTGGTGCTGTCTTCGGTGCTGCTTGGGCCGTGATTTTGGTGCCTCGAGGGGCTCGTTTGGGAGCCTTTCAGCGCTTCTCTTCGGCCTCCTGGAAGCCTCCTGGAGCCCTCTTGGGCTGTCTCGGGTGCCTCTTGCGCCGTGTGGAGGCTGTGTGGAGGCCGTCCGGGGCCGTCTGGGGGTTACATCTCTGGGGCCGTCTTGGGCGTCTCTGGAGCTATCTTAAGGGCCGCAATGGGCGCCTCAAGAGCTGTGGTGTGGCCGTTGTAAGGCGTTCTGGGGGCTCTGAGGGCCCTCTTGGGCCGTCTTGGTTTGCCTCTTGGGTGGTTGTCTTGGGGCCGTCTGGCCCGTCTTGGGCACCTCTTGGGGCGTCCTGGGGTCGTCTTGGGCCGTCTTGGGGCCCTCATGGGGGCATCTTCGGGCGATATGGGGCCTCTATGGCTGTCGTGGGCGCGTTGGAAACGAAAAGCACGAAATGCCCAAAAGATGCGCTTTCCAAAGGGAATGGGACAATTTTGGCCTGTTGGGGCTCTCCTGGGAGGTCCTCCAGGGCCGTCTTGGAAGCCTCCTGGCCTGCCTTGGGCGCTTCTGGGGCCGTCGAGGCGGCCTCTTGAGCGGCTCGGAGCCGTCTGGGGGCTCTCCGGGGCTCGCAGGGGCCGCCGGGGCGCTGACTGCGCTTTCCCCGTGGCCCGCCTTTCCCGCACGCGGGGGCCCCTGCATTGCGGTAGAGATGACGTCGGGCTCCAGCTTCACCTCCCACATCTCGCTCAGCAGCGCAAGCGCCCGCTGCCACTGATCGCCCTTCTCGCACGCGCTGATCCCAGCGCTGCAGCTGATGACGTTGGCCTCCAGCTTCACCTCCCACATCTCGCTCAGCAGCGCCAGCGCTGGCTGCCACTGCTCGCCTTTCTCGCACGCGCTGATCCCAGCGCTGTAGCTGACTAGGGCAGACCTGTGGACTCCGTCCACGACATCAGCTCGACGTGGCGAGGGGTCTCTGGGCAAGCGCGGGGGGGTGCGGCTGCAGGGCCGAAAGGCAATCAGCTGCTGCTGCTGCTCGGAGGTCCTGCTGCTTCCTCCCTCCTCCTTCTCCTCCTCCTCCTCCGCCTCCTCCTCCTCCTCCTCATCCTCTTCCACCTGCTTCTCCTCTTTCGCTGGATTCTCCATGCCCTCGGTCGGCAATCGTCGATCCTACGACGACTCTCCCCAACAGAGAAACATCGAAGTCCCTCGGAGCGTCCAACATTGTCCTTTTGTGCCTTCGATATGCCGGTCGCCTCTCGTCCGCTCCCCCCCTCCTGGAAGCAATTCTGAGGCCACTTAGGGCTTCGTGGGGGCCGTTTGGGGATCTCTTGGGGCGTTTTTGCCTGCGATATGCCTGTCGCCTCTCGTCCGCTCCCCCGCTCCTGGAGGGAATTCTGAGGCCACTGAAGGCTTCGTGGGGGCCGTTTCGGAGCCTCTTCGGCCTTCTTTTGGGCCTCCCGGGGGCTCTTAGGGCCCTCTCGGGCCGTCTTGGGTGCCTCTTGGGCCGTCTCGGGGCCGTCTGAGGCCCGCCTCGGTGCCTCTTGGGCTGTCTTGGGCCGTCTTGGGCCGCTCCTGGGGCCGTCTTGGGTGCCTCTTGGGCCGTCTGGGGCGCCTCCTGGGCCGTCCTGGGGCCGTCCTGGGGCGTCTTGGGACCGTCTTGGGGCCCTCCTGGCCCGTCTTGGGGCTCTCTTGGGGTCCTCTTCGGCCGTCTTGGGCGGTCGGGGGGACTTCTTGGGCCGTCTTGGAGCGTCGGGAAGCCGAAGAGGCGAGGAGGCCGAAAACATAGAAAAACACAATAGAAATCGACGATTTCTGTCGCTCGGGGCCCTCTTGGGAGGCCTCTTGGGAGGCCTCTTCGGGCGTCTTGGACGCCTCTTGGGCCGTCTGGGGCGAATCTCGGGCGTCTTGGGCCCATCTGTAAGCGTGCCGGGGCTCTCCGGGGCCGTCTTGGGGGCTTCTGGGGGCCCTCTCGACATGTCCTGGAGCCTGCCTGGGCGGCCCGGGGCGGCCCGGGGCCAGCCCGGGGCGGTTTCGGTGCATTGGGGCCTGCGCCCTTCTGGCACGCACTGGGCCCTGCAATGTAGTAGAGACTAGGGCAGACCTGTGGACTCCGTCCACGACATCAGCTCGACGTGGCGAGGGGTCTCTGGGCAAGCGCGGGGGGGTGCGGCTGCAGGGCCGAAAGGCAATCAGCTGCTGCTGCTGCTCGGAGGTCCTGCTGCTTCCTCCCCCTCCTCCTCCTCCTCCTCCTCCTCCTCCGCCTCCTCCTCCTCCTCCTCCTCCTCCTCCTCTTCCACCTGCTTCTCCTCTTTCGCTGGATTCTCCATGCCCTCGGTCGGCAATCGTCGATCCTACGACGACTCTCCCCAACAGAGAAACATCGAAGGCCCTCGGAGCGTCCAACATTGTTCTTTTGTGCCTTCGATATGCCGGTCGCCTCTCGTCCGCTCCCCCCCTCCTGGAAGCAATTCTGAGGCCACTTAGGGCTTCGTGGGGGCCGTTTGGGGATCTCTTGGGGCGTTTTTGCCTGCGATATGCCTGTCGCCTCTCGTCCGCTCCCCCGCTCCTGGAGGGAATTCTGAAGGCCACTGAAGGCTTCGTGGGGGCCGTTTCGGAGCCTCTTCGGCCTTCTTTTGGGCCTCCCGGGGGCTCTTAGGGCCCTCTCGGGCCGTCTTGGGTGCCTCTTGGGCCGTCTCGGGGCCGCCTGAGGCCCGCCTCGGTGCCTCTTGAGCTGTCTTGGGCCGTCTTGGGCCGCTCCTGGGGCCGTCTTGGGTGCCTCTTGGGCCGTCTTGGGCGCCTCCTGGGCCGTCCTGGGGCCGTCCTGGGCCGCCGTGGGGCCGTCTTGGGGGCCCTCTTGGCCCGTCTTGGGGCTGTCTTGGGGTCCCCTTCGGCCGTCTTGGAGCGGTCTGGGGGAGCTCTTGGCCCGTCTTGGAGCGTCGGGGTGCCGAAAAGGCGAGGAGGCCGAAACCATCGAAAAACACAATGGAAATCGACGGTTTCTACCGCTCGGGGCCCTCTTGGGAGGCCTCTGGGGAAGCCTCTTGGGGCGTCTTGGAGGCTTCTTGGGCCGTCTTGGGCCAATCTTGAGCGTCTTGGGCCCATCTTGGAGCGTGCCGGGGCCCTCCGGAGCCTTCTTGGGGGCCTCTTGGGGCTTCCTTGGCGCGTCTTGGGGCCTCCCGGGGCGGCCCGGGGCCAGCCCGGGGCGGTTTCGGTGCATTGGGGCCTGCGCCCTTCTGGCACGCACTGGGCCCTGCAATGTAGTAGAGACTAGGGCTGACCCGTGGACTCCGTCCACGACATCTTTCTGGAATGGTTCTCGGAGGAACGGCGCAGATTGTACCGAAAATCTACAAACACGGCGGCGGCTCGGGCGGCGGCAGCGAGACCGCGCCTTCGTGTCCGAGCTCTTGCAGCGCTGCAGCAGCTTGGCCCAGCGCACTGCTCGTTCACCCCCCTCCTATTGAGGACAGTTTCGAAGTCTCTCGGGGATGTGCGTCGAAGTCGAAGCCCATCTGAGGCGTCTCAGGAGCGCTCGGGGAAGGGCTCGGGAGGCCATCGGGGAAAGCCACCGAAAGCGCCGGGGAGGCTCGCAAGGATCTACAGGGAGGGCCCAAGAGAGCTTCAAGAAAATTTGAAATCCAGTGAACTCTTAAGAGAAACCGCTGTTGGGTCGGCCATCACCTCCGGGCGCGCCTTGATGGTGCGATCCAGTCGCATCACCGCCAACGGGAGGGTTTGTTCGCCATGTCCCATTCTGTTCGCCCAGAGGGTCTGTGGAGGCCTTCGGGCGAACAGAACGGGACAGGGCAAGGAATGGGGAAGACATGTCCGAATCTCCTGGGCCCCCCAGATGCTCGTCCGAAGAATGCGGAGAGGTCCCAGGGTCATATCAATTGGCTGCTGTCCCAGGGGTCCGGTCTGCTTGGCCCGAAGAGTTTGCCGAGGCCCCTGGGGGAACAGAATGGCACAGCATATCGGGCAAAGGGGGGCGGTAGCTGGCCTGTCAGACCCGGCGTTCGTCTTCTGCCCAAGCGGCGCGGGGCCCACGGGCCCCAGGGTTGGCGTCCCGCTGGGATTCCTCTTGTTCGCCCACAGGGTTGGAGGAGGCCTCCAGGCGAACAGAATGGGGCAGGACAATGAATGTGGGAGACTTGTCGCAAGCTCCCAGCCCCCCCAAGTGTGCGCCCGAAGGGTGTGGGGCCGCGTTGGCTCCCTCAAAGGGCCGTCTTGGAGCCGTCTAGGCCCGTCTTGAGGGCGCCGTTTGCCCTGATGGGGCCGTCTTGGTTCGTCGTGGGCCCCTCATGGGCGCGTCCGTAGGCCGTCCTGGGCCCATCGGGGTCCTCGTGGGGCTGTCTTGGAGCCGTCTGGGACCGTGAGGAGGCCGCCTTGGAGTCGTCTTGGGCCCCTCCTGTGCGCCTCCTTGGGCCGTCCTGGGCCCAGCAAGGGCCGTGTTGGCACCCTCTTGGGGCTGTCTTGGAGCCGTCTTGAGCCGTCGCAGCGCGCCTTGGGTTGTGCTGGGTCCGTCTTGGCCCGTCTTGGGGCCTTCCTGGGCGGTTCCTCGGACCCTCCTGGGACTTTCTGGGGCCTCTTGGTGCATCGGACCGCCGAAACGGCGGGAAACGCAAAGGGTGTAACAGTAAACAATGGAAAATTAACGATTTTTGCCAGCTGGGACTCTCTTGCCATCTTGGCCCGTCTTGAGGCCCCGAACGGGCGCGTCCTTGGGCCGTCCTGGGCGCACCCTCCTGGGACCGTCTTGGAATCGTCTTGGGCCGTCTTGAGCGCGCCTTGGGCCGTCCTGGGCCGGTCTGGGGCCGTGTTGGCACCCTCGCGGCGAGGAAGCTCGGAGGCGGGCTCGAGGCCTCTTCGGGGCCATTTTGGAAGCTGTTGGGGCCTCTGTAGGGGCCTCGTTTGGGCTCCTTGGGAGCCTCCTGGGGCCTCTTCGGGGGATTCTTGGCGGCCCCTTGGGGCCTCTTGGGGGCCTGTTTGGGCCTCCTGGCGCCCTCTTGGGGCGGAAGGCTCGGATTTTCGGTCCGTGGTCCCCCTCTTGGCCCCCTCTTGGGCCTGTCTTCGGGCCCTCGTGGGCCGTCTTGAGCGTCTCTTGGGTCGTCTTGGGGCCCTCTTGGGCTGTCTTGGGGCGCTCTTGGAAACCTCTTGGGCCGTTCTGGGGCGCTCTTGGAGGCCTCTTGGGCCGTCTTCGAGCGTCGGAAAGCGGAAAAGGCGAGAAGGCCAAAATCCTTCCAAAACCGTCGTAAAGCGGACGATTTTGAAGCCCAAAACCGTCCAAAACCTCCTGAGGCGGTCCCCTCGTCCGCCCCCCTCGCTTCGAAGCAGTTTTTAAGCCCCGTGGCACCTCTTGGGGATCTCTTTCGGGCTCCTGGGGGCCTCTTGGGCCTCCACTGGATTCGCTGCCCTCGGTCGGCAATCGTCGATCCTCGAAGGCCCTCGGAGCGTCCAACATTGTTCTTTTGTGCATTCGATATGCCGGTCGCCTCTCGTCCGCTCCCCCCCTCCTGGAAGCAATTCTGAGGCCACTTAGGGCTTCGTGGGGGCCGTTTGGGGATCTCTTGGGGTGTTTTTGCCTGCGATATGCCTGTCGCCTCTCGTCCGCTCCCCCGCTCCTGGAGGGAATTCTGAAGGCACTGAAGGCTTCGCGGGGGCCGTTTCGGAGCCTCTTCGGCCTTTTTTGGGGCCTCCAGGGGGGGCTCTTAGGGCCCTCTCGGGCCGTCTTGGGTGCCTCTTGGGCCGTCTTGGGGCCGTCTGAGACCCGCCTCGGCGCCTCTTGGGCTAACTTGGGCCGTCTTGGGCCGCTCCTGGGGCCGTCTTGGATGCCTCTTGGGCCGTCTTGGGCGCCTCCTGGGCCGTCCTGGGGCCGTCCTGGGGCGTCTTGGGACCGTCTGGGGGCCCTCCTGGCCCGTCTTGGGGCTCTCTTGGGGTCCTCTTCGGCCGTCTTGGAGCGGTCGGGGGGGCTTCTTGGGCCGTCTTGGAGCGTCGGGAAGCCGAAGAGGCGAGGAGGCCGAAAACATCGAAAAACACACTAGAAATCGACGATTTCTGTCGCTCGGGGCCCTCTTGGGAGGCCTCTTGGGAGGCCTCTTCGGGCGTCTTGGACGCCTCTTGGGCCGCCTGGAGCGAATCTCGGGCGTCTTGGGCCCATCTTTAAGCGTGCCGGGGCTCTCCGGGGCCGTCTTGGCTTCTGGGGGCCCTCTCGACATGTCCTGGGGCCTGCGTGGGCGGCCCGGAGCGGCCCGGGGCCAGCCCGGGGCGGTTTTGAGACATTTGAGCCTGCGCCCTTCCCGCACGCACGTGCCCCTGCAATGTAGTAGAGACTAGGGCTGACCCGTGGACTCCGTCCACGACATCTGGCCGAGAGCATTCTTGGGGGAGCGGCGGGGATGCTGCTGAAAAACTGTCCACATGGCGGTGAACCCCTCGGCTTCGAGGGGCACTCTGGAAGCCCTCTTGGGCTCTCGTCGGTGCCGTCCGGGCCGTCTCGGAACCGTCTTAGGCCGTCTTGGGCGCCTCTTGGGCGATCTGGGGGCCGTCTTGGACCGTCTTGGGCGGCTCTTGGGGCTGTCTTCTTTGGGGCTGTCTTCGGAGGCTCCTGGCCTGTATTTGTCTTGCTCGGGACCCTGTGGGGAAGCTTCTGGGGAGGTCCCATGGAGAACCTTGGAGATCTGTCGGGCCGGCTTGGGCCAATGTTGGGCCAATCTCGAGCGTGTGTGGCACATCTGGGGGCCTGTTGAGCCGACTTGGGGCCCTCTGGGCCGCCCAGCCTGTCTTGGGGCTCTCTTTGGGTCCCTTTTCGGCCGTCTGGGAGGCGTCTTGGGAACGCCTTGGGCGGTCTTGAACCGCCTGGAAGCCGAGAAGGCGAGCACCGCAAAAACCCGACAACAAGCAACGAAAGTCAATGCTTTGTCCTGCTTGGGGCCCTCTGGGGAAGCTTCCCGGGAGGTCTCTCGGAGCACCTTGGAGACCTCTCGGGCCGGCTTGGGCCAATCTTGGACCAATCTTGAGCGTCTGGGGCCCATCTGGAGGCCTGTTGAGCCGACTTGGAGGCCCTCTGGGCCCGTCTTGGGTCTCTCTTGGGAGCCTCTTAGTCTCGGAGGCGCCTGGGGAACGTCTGAGGCCGTCGTGGATCGTGTGGAAGCTGAAAAGGCGAGCACGGCAAGAGCCCAGCAAAAAAAACATGAAAATCAATGTTTTTTCCTGCTCGGGGCCATCTGGGGAAGCTTCCCAGGAAGTCTCACGGAACATCTTGGAGACCTGTCGGGCCGGCTTGGGTCTCTTGGGGCTCTCTTGGCGTGTGTTCGAGCCTGTCTGGGCGGCCCGGGGCCAGCCTCTGGGGGCCTGTTGAACCGATTTGGAGGCCGTGTGGGCCCGTCTTGGGGCTCTTTTGGGGGCCTCTTCGGCCATCTTGGAGGCGTCTTGGGAACGTCTTGGGCCGTCGTGGATCGTATGGAAGCCGACAAGGCGAGCACGGCAAAACCCCCGCCAAAAATAATGAAAAGCAATGTTTTTTTCCTGTTCGGGGCTCTCTGGGGAAGCTTCCTGGGAGGTCTCACGGAGCACCTTGGAGACCTGTCGGACCGGCTTGGGCCTCTTGGGGCTGTCTTGGCGTGTGTCCGAGCCTGTCTGGGTGGCCCTGGGCGGCCCGGGGCCAGCCTCTGGGGGCCTGTGGAGCCGACTTGGCGGCCCTGTGGGCCCGTCTCGGAGCTGTCTTGGGCCGCTCTTCGGGCCATCTTGGGGTCCCGTTGGCCTGTCTTGGGAGCCTCTGGGGCCGTCCTGGGGCCGCCTTGGACCGTCTTGGGGCCCTCTTGGACCGTCTTGGGGTCCTCTTGGGGACCTCTTCGACCGTCTTGGAGCGGTCTTGGATGCCTCTGGGGGGGGTTCGGAGCGTCGGGAAGTCGAAAAAGCGAGGAAGCAAAACACCTCGGAAAAACAAATGAAAGTCAACGATTTTGGCCTCTCGGGGCTCTCTTGGGAGGCCTCTTGGGAGGCCTGTTGGGCCGTCTTGGGGAGCTCTTGGGCCGTTTTGGGCCAATCTCGGGCGTCTTGGCCGGATCAGTGCGCGTCTCGGGGCCCTCTTGGGCCGCCTTCGGGGCATCGTGAGCGGGTCGGAGCCGTCTTGGAGCGGCTCGGAGCCGTCTTTGGGCTGTCGGGGCGGCCTCCAGAGCGTCTCGGAGCCGTTTCCCGGCATTTGGCCCTTTTTCCTTCCGGCACGCGGTTCCTCCGGCCATATAGTATAGACTAGGGCTGACCCGTGGACTACGTCCACTTGCGGGGTGAAGGGATGCCGCTGCAAGGCGATCAGGATGAACGGCGTCATGTTCGCCTGCCACACATCGCTGAGCAAGGAGACGGAGGAGCGTCTGGACGCCCCACCTGGGGCGCTCAAGGTCTCCCTTGGGATCGGGTCGGGCTTTGTCGGTGCGTTGGGTCCGACCTTCTCGGGGCGTTCTGGGGCCGTCTGGGGGCCGTCTGAGGGGCCCCAAGATCACCAACACGCCTCCAAAATAGCTCCATAATGGCCGCCCGCCCAAAATCGGGGGGACCGATTCTGGGCCACCGCGCCGCCGACCCAGAATCCCGCCCGACGCGCTCTGGGCGGCCGCGCGCGCTTCCGGGGTCGGCCGAGGCGATTCTGGGCCACTAGAAGAGCGAAACACGGCATGGCCCCAAGAGGCCGCGGAGAGGGCTCCAGACCGACAAAAAGGGCGAGGGATTTTGAAGCCAAATCCGGCAGGGAGCGCCAACCAAACATCAGAGGCCCATGGTGCGCTGGAGGCCGTTTTGGGACCGTCTGTGGCCGTCTCAGGCCGTCTTTGGCTGCTGCTGGTGCTGTCTTCGGTGCTTCTTGGGCCGTGATCTTGGGGCCCCTGGGGGTCGTTTAGGAGCCTCTCAACGCTTTTTTTCGGCCTCCTGGAAGCCTCCTGGGCTTGGGCTGTCTCAGGTGCCCCTTGGGCCGTGTGGAGGCGGTCCGGGGCCGTCTGAGGGTTGTCTGGGGCCGTCTTAGATGTCTCTGGAGCAATCTGGGCACCGTCTGGGGCCGTCCTGGGCCGCTCTTGAAGCTGTCTTGGGCGCCCCTTGGGCCGCCAGGGGCGGCTCAGGAACCGTCCTAGGGCCATTTTGGGCTCTGTATGGCCGTCGTGGACGCTATGAGGAGGGCAAGCCCAGGAACTGCCAAAATGTACGCTTTCCCGCAGGAATGGGACGATTTGTCAGTGTTCGGACTCTCTTGGGGCTCGTCGCGGAGCACTTGAAGCGTTTTGGAAGCCTCTTGGGCCGCCCGCAGGCTATCTGAGGCGTTGTCGGGGCCGTCTGGGGGTTGCCTGGGTCCGCCTTGGGCGTCGCTGGAGCAGTCTGGGCACCGTCTGGCTGTTGTCTTGGGCCGTCCTGAGCCGCTCTTGAGGCATTGTCGGGGCCGTCTGGGGGTTGCCTGGGTCCGCCTTGGGCGTCTCTGGGGCAGTCTGGGCACCGTCGGGGGGTCGTCTTGGGCCGTCCTGGGCCGCTCTTGAGGCTGTCTTGGGTGCCCCGTGGGTCGCCAGGGGCGCCTCGGGAGCCGTCCTGGGGTCGTCGTGGGCGGTCTTGGGGCCCGCATGGGAGCATCTTAGGGCGATCTTGGGGGCCTTTTATGGCCGTCGTGGACGCGTCGGAAACGAAAGCAGGATAATGGCCTCTTGAGGCTCTGCTGGGAGGTCCTCCAGGGCCGTTTTGGGAGCCTCTGGGGACGTCTTGGGGCCACTTGGGCGCCTCTTGGGCTGCCTTGGGGCCGTCCTGGGCCGTCTTGAGCCGCTCTTGGAGCCCTCTTGGGCTCCTCTTGGGCTGTCATGGGGCCTCTTGGGCCGTTCGGGGTCCGTCTGGGCGCGCCCGAGGGCGGTTTTGCCACACTGGGTCCCCGGACGTTCTGGCACGCCGCTCGAGTATAGATTAGAGCTGACCCGTGGATTTACGTCCACGACAGCTTATGTTGAAAATGATCAGGGGCTGCCTGACCTCGTAAAGCCACAGATTAACTCGAAAAGCTCGCCCAGCGATGTACATCAACCGGGTCACGCATGATTCCACTGGCACCGCAGTCGGCCAGGTGATCAGCACGCTCGTTCAAATATTGCCCAGCATGGCTTTCGACCTTCCTGAAGACAATACGACAAGCGACCTGATCATAGATGTGGCGAAGCCGCAAAACAAGCTGAAGGTTCGCCCGTGCTCGGGTGCGCCGCTGCGCCACGCCGGCGGCGTACGCCGAGTCGTACTCGACCACAAACGATGGTGAAAAAGATGATGAAGTAATAAACTCATGAATCCAACGTAATGAAAAGTATAACGCAGATAATTCACCAACGTTATTCGTGTGATGTTGGGCACCGATATATCCCTGCTTTACGGGATCCAATATTGTGGTGCCGCAGAAGTCCAAAAACCCGTTCGAAGCCGGCACGGCCACGGTGAAGCCCCAGCCAGAGGTCGCCTCGTCGGAGGACTGCTGCGCGGAGCCGTCGCAGGAGATCGTGATGACCTCCGGCGCCTGGAAAGAACCAGGAGTAGGTTGAGGCGGAAGATGAAGTCCTCTAGGTGCTCCTCCTGCTCCCGGGCCCTGCGCTCCTGCATGCCGTTTGATGCGACGAAGAGGAGGAAGAGCGACACGGTATATGTCATCTACTGGAAGCGCCCATGGTCGATCCAAGGCCAAGAGGACCGGCTTGCCCTCGCGTCGGGCCACCACGGCCAGAGTTGCAATAGCGCTCACACGTAAAAGATAATCAGAAATTGCCTTCGCCTCCCCCAGGCCAGGGACCGGATCGATTCCAAGACGGGCTGGCAGGAGACCGCATCGGGCAAGACAAGGTGGAAGACCACGAGGAAAGTCGTTGCCTGGTACCTGATTATCAAGAAGACGTCGCTCAGCAGAGTTGCAAGGACACTCCCACAAACGATGCGTCACTGTCTCGACAGCGGCGCCACAACGAGCACATGAATCATCACACCCTTGGAATGGTATGTAAGAGATTTTGAGCGACGCCCACAAGCCGCCCGTCGTCAAGGCCGGGCCGCCGTAGTGAAGTTGCATTCCGTACATGTGTTCTCGGGCCTCCCGGTCCTCCGAGAGCCCAAGCTCCAGACCTCCAAAATCCTTCGGGCGGCGGGCCGCCTCCTGGGCAGCGACGCGCCCGCGCAAGAATGTGCGGAGAGCGTGAAGACGAGCGTCAACTTTGGCCGCCTTGCAGAGACTGCGCGCAGCACTTCGATCAGCCCGATGAAGAAGCTGAGCGCGGATCGAGAAATCGAAGGTGCAAGTGCCACAAGTAAAAATGGCTGCCGAACACCAATCTATATCCAGCGTCGCACAAGCACGATGGAGAAGAGCAAAAGGTCCAAACTGGAGGCGTTCACGCTGGTGCCACAGAGCTGCCCAGACGTCCGCCGGCACGATGTTGGCCAACACCACGTGGTAATACATGCGTATCGTAGTGAATATGGCCGCGCAAGCAAGATGAGTGCGGTGCATGCCGGGTCCCAGAATGTGAGTCAGAGGTCGCGAGCGCCGCAGAGTGGTTCCAGCCTTCGCCTTGCCCATGATCGCAGAAGCGGCCCACGAGCATGCCAAAATCATGTGACCGCGTATATGCGTAGCCCCCATCGAACCAGAGTGCGGCCGTGGCGTCTGCGACGCCGGCACCGCGCTGGGTGCAGGGCAGCAGTTTGACCACCTGGAGGCGATCCCGATAAACATGAAGCCGTCGTTCAGCGACCGGTGCGGCCACGGCCTGGCCCATCACGAGGTCGATCCCGAGGTAGCGGAACGTCTTGCGAAAGGCAATCCGGCCCAGTGCGTCGTCGGAGCACGCGGGCACTTTGGAGCCGATGGCCACCACAGCACCACGGGCGCACCTCGATAGTTTCATATCCGGCCCAATCGAGAAGTCGATCATCTGCGTGGCCTCCAGGGCGGCAGAGAGGTCCTTCCAGGACCTGGCCATGATGAACTTATCCTCCAGATAAGAGTAATGCACTGCTTCAGGAACAGCGCGGGCCACAGCCAAATGCCACATAACAGATGTAACGTTGCACAGAAAACATGCGAGAAGGCATCCCTGCGGCACCCCGACAAGACTATCGCCTTGCAGCCAAACGTCAGACGGTTGATTGTCAACGAACAGTATCCTTGTAAGTCTTCGATAATTGCTGATCACGTGGGTGCAAGCCGCCAGTCCCAAATGCGAAGCAATGGCATGTAGATTGTGCAAGTCAAGCCGGTCGAAACACTGTTCGAGGTCGAGCGACAGGACGAAATGCGGGCCGGTGTGCCCAAGCCTCGCCAGGGCCAGCTTTGATTGAAGTTCCCAGAGTGCATCCGGGCAGCTGTGGCCGGGGACGGCCCCCGCGAGCCCTGAAGGCTTCCAGGTCACCAACCACTGCGTCAGAGCAGCCGCGTGCCGCTTCGCCCACAGCCGGTATGTAACTGGCAGGACGGTCAAAGGTCGCCTTCCCCCAGGCGGGCTGTCGGGCCCCTTCGGGATCAGCGTGACCCGGGCGTGGCTCCAGAAACGCGGCATGCGCCCCTTGTCCGCCTCGGTCAGAAGTATGGCGAGCCTGTCCAGCGAGTCCTGGTGCAGGTGTTCGATCCAATCCGCGGATTGGCCTTCGAGCCCACTTGCCCCGTCCGTCAGGCAAGAACTCGAGAACATGTGCAGCGCTCCAAGGGCACAGAGGGCCGACCTCCGGCACTTCGGGTAGCAACGAAAAATCAAACGGTTGACGCTGTAGCCGGGCCGGCGGCGCCCGGTGCTGGTGCAGAAGATCAGGGCCAAGTTGAACACGAGGACAATCCAAACGTAGCCCAGGAAGATGCTTGATTTGGTAAACGCCCGCATTCCACCGCGCAGCGAGGCCCCAGCCTAGCTTGCGTGCCAGTTCGCGCGGAGAGAGGACCTCGGAGCCAAACGGCGGAAGGGCTGTCTCGTGCAGGGAAGCGAGCCGCTGCTTGACCCAGCGGGCAGCGCCTCCGCGCGTAGCAACGGTTTCCCGCCACTTCTTCAGGACAACAGAGGTGGCGTCATCGATCAAAGACGTGATGACCCCGAGAGTGGCGTCGGCGGCGTCGGACCGGCCGTCGAAAAGCTGCCGGCGGAACGTCTTCCACAGACCAGTGACCTCCCGGCCGCGCTCGCCTGCACACCAGCCGCCGCCCGTAGGTTGTCGAAGGACCTGGGACTCCGGAGCCCCGGAGGCGTCGGCCCAGATCTGCCAAGCAAGGTCAATGTCCGTGTCGAGGGCCGCGGAGAAGTCGGCCTGGACGTTGGCAGGCCACGCTCCCATCCGGACAGGCTGGGACACCGACCAGCGCAGCCCTTCATGAAAAGCTGGGGCGAGAGCCAACTCCACAAGCACCGGCCGATGCTGCGAACGGCCCACTGGCGCGAGGGCCTCGGCAGAGGCAGCAGCCGCAAGGCGTGTGGAAACAACCGCTCCGTCGATGGTGGTGACCCAGTTCTCCTGCTCCGGGTTCAGCCAGTAGGTGGGCTCTGCTGGGAAGATCGTGGCGCGCGATTCGCCCTCGTAGCAGGCGGGGTGCTCGTTGAAGTCCCCCACGTCGATGGTGAGGGTGTCCACGGCCTCTGCTCGAAGATTGGCGTCGTACCTCTGGCGCTCCTGGGCGGACCCGGAGTGCGCGTGCCGGTGCCGGACAAGAACCCGGTGTTCCCCGAGTTGTAGGGCAAGGCGCTGTACGCGGAAGCCTTCGTCGCTAGCCTGCGCGGCGATGGGAGCCACGTTGAGGCCCGTTCGGATGATCGTGCACAAGCCGTTCTTGCCGACGACGGTGTAGTATCCCAGCGTCTGAAGATCAGCTCGAAGAATGTGTGCTTGGCCGTTCGGCAGGGCACACTCTTGTAGAAAGCACAGATGCGGCAAGTGCGCCGCGAGCAGCCTGAGAAGGCCAGCTCGCCGTGAGGTGTAGCTCCCGATGTTGAACGTCAGGAGCTTGATCGACGACTTGACCTCAGCAGAGGTCGCGGCGCCGGCGCGCAGCTGCATACAGCTTGCGCTTTTCGCGCCTGCGCTGTCCTCGATGCTCGGCAAACTGGGCTTTGATGTCGTCGACGGCACTCTGGAGAGCAGCGCGCCGCTCGGCTGCCGAAAGGGTCGCCGCCTCAGCCAATGCTTCGGCGGGCGCTGCGGTGCACGGCCTCCCGGTCTCCAGAGCCAGGATGCGCTGCAAGTCCCCGCTGAAGTACCCACACTCAGAGCACCGCAACATTACCTTCGAACCAGGGCTGGCCTCAGGGACCGGCTCGTCGATGACAGGGCGGCACGTTCAGCGAGGTAGAACGGCAACAGTAAGTCGAACTCGTTCAATGTAATCCTGCCGGCGAGTGTTGGCTCGCTTGCGGATGAAGACGGCCGTGTCCAGCCGACCGCTTGCGAAGGTTTTCGTCACAGAGGTGCGCCCGGCTGCCAGGAGCTCGCGGCCAGGTTGCCCGTGGGCCTCGAGATGAGCACGTCGATGGTATTCCCCATCGTGAACATCAGCAGGTTAGCGAAAAGGACACAATGAACACTGCCAGCCGGCCCACTTGTTCGGCAAGACGGTGATCCGCAGGTCCTGGATACGCGCCTGGGTTACAGCACGCGATCGAGCACGAGGTTGATACAGGTGGAGGTTGGCAAGCTCTGCCCGGCGCTCCGCAACCGTGGGCGGCGACGGGCAGCTCTGACACGGTGCACTGATGCAGAACCTGCACGGCTGGGCAATCGAAGAAGAGCCCCAGGCGGCTCTCGAGCATTTGGTGCATCGAACTCCACTGGGCAGGAGCTCTGGGGAGCACAGCCAGGGCAGGGCTTGGGCTGCAGCCCGGAGCCGCGACGCTCTTTCGACCACAGCCGGAGCCCATTGGTGGGCGGCAGCCGCCCGGGCCATGCCAGGCCGCCGTGCGGGGGTAGCCGGAGCGGAAGGCTCGATGGCCGCAGCGGGCCGCTTCCGCGGGGGCGGGGCGGCGCGGGCTGGGGCAGAACACACCCTGGCCACGGCAAGCCTCGTTGGGGTGGAGGCTGCCCGGGCGGGGGCTGATGCACCCTGAGGTCTGTTGGGGCTAGTTTATAGCCCCAACATGTAAATGCTGTTTGGGGCTATTTTATGTTGCGCTTGATTTCATTATTTGATATATGAAAATCGTGAACATCATATGAAGGTCGTGTTAGCACGAGTTCGGGGCCTCGTTGGCCTGTTGTTGGCCTTTTTTCATCTCTCTCTCTCTCTCTCTCTCTCTCTCTCTCTCTCTCTCTCTCTCTCTCTCTCTCTCTCTCTCTCTTCTCTCTCCTCCTCCTCCTCCTCCTCCTCCTCCTCCTCCTCCTCCTCCGCCTCCTCCTGCTCCTGCTCCTGCTCCTGCTCCTCCTCCTCCTCCTCCCTCATCCTGCCTCCTCCTGCCTCCTCCTGCCTCCTCCTCCTCCTCCTTTTCCCCTCCTCCTCCTTCTCCTCCTCCTCCTCCTCCTCCGCATCCTCCTCATCAGCATCATCATCCTCCCTCATCGTCCTCTCTCCTCCCTCCCTCCTCCATCCCTCCTCCCTCCCTCCTCCCTCCCTCGCCCCCCCTCCTCCCTCCCTCCTCCCTCCTTCCTCCTGCCTACTCCCTCTTCCCCATCCCTCCTCCCTCCCCCCTCCAAGAGAGAGATGGAAAGGAGGAGGAGGAAGTGGGAGAGAATGCGAGGGAGTACGAACGAGGATGACCGGTAGCAACAGGAGGAGGAGGAGGATGAGGAGGAGGAGGAGAAGCAGCAGCAGCAGCAGCACCACGACAAGGAGGCACATTCGTTATGATACAAAGGCGGCACATGAGCTTCCCTTGGGCCCTTGAAGGTCGTAGGAGGTCCAGTCAACACGCGCGGCAATCGTGTTTTCTTTGGGAAGACTCCTCATTTTCGTGGGGGGGGTCTCATGTGTCGGGGTCCTCATGGCCCTCGGGGCTCACATTTTCCTCATTTTCGAACTCACCCAATCATATTCAGCAATTCCTCGTCTGCGAGAGCGCGATCGGGATGAAGCACGCTTTCCAAATCCCAGCGGTGCCCGTGCACTCTGTCGGTCCAAGTCGGACCGATCAGCCCGCGCTGAAACATAACGTGCGTGTGCAGCCATTATGGGTAGTATCCCCTGTCTATGGGTTTCAGCGCAGGCTGTGGGAATATGACACATCCTGGTGCGTGCAGCCAGCCTGCGCTGAGAGCCCCGCGGCCAGATTGCGCCTCATACTCTCGATTCGGCAGCCACGTGCGGTGGCGCAAATACCCCTGCCGAGGCTTTACAATCAGTCGGCGCCCAACGACGACGGCCCGTGGGCAGGGGGGTCATGGAGATAGCGGCTGGTGCGGCAACCGAAAGCATCAAGGACATCCGCCGTACCGCTCATCGCCAATCCCTCTTGCCCAGAGGACGCCGTCGGCGGGCGCGGCTGGATTGCAAACCAGAGCCTCGCAAAATACTCGACACACTAGCTTGTCAATGCTGGAGGCCGTCGTGGCCCTGCTGCAGCTGGCGTGGGATATCAAGCGATAGCCTTCCTTATACATCGCGTCCGTGAGTTGGGCATGTGTCAACGTGCTGGGGGGGGGGGTGTTGTTCTCATGGTGTTGGGCTGGGGTCTGGACCGACATTGTCACTATTGCTCCCCGCTCCTCCTCCTCCTCCTCCTCCTCCTCATCATCATCCCTCATCCTCCTCCTCCTCCGCCTCCTCCTCTTCCTCCTATTCCTCCTCTCCGTCCTCCCCCTCCGCCTCTCCATCTTCCTCCTCCGCCTCTCCCGTCTCCTCCTCCCCAGTTCCCCCCTCGCTCCAGATTGCTTTAGACTCAAGCTGGCCGTGCGTCGGATCCCGATCGAGTCCGATTCATCATCGGTGGCCACGTTCCCTTCGACGCCCATACCTGCTTCGTCGCTGGACGACGGAATCATTAGCGCATCGGGCATCTTTAAACTGCGGCAGAATGTCGAATCCTGCGAACAGTTTATCGGTACCTTTCCCTCCTCGCATCATTCTCACCCCCTCCACTGCATCACGGTGTTCTCCTCCGCCCTTGCGTTGGTTTCCCCCGTAGGCGCCACCTCACTTCGGGCCTCGCGCCACATCCTTGGATGATGACAGCGCGATCACCTTCGCACCAATGGGGTATAATGTAGTGTCGCATCCTCCCCCTCCTCCTCCCCTTCTTCTCATGTCACCCCCGCTCTCCCCCTCCTCATTTTCCTCCTCGTCATCCTGGCAATGCCTGACAGAGGGCATGTGAGGGCGAGTCAGTGGTAAATGAGAGGGGAGGCTAGGTATGGAGACGACCACGTTTCGAAGCAGGGTGCATGCTGTGTGAGCGTGAGTGGTGTAGGAATGATAATGCTAGTGGATGCGAGGGCGTGAGGGCGAGAGTGACGTGTGGGGGGAAGGCGTCGGGGCAACTCGATTGGCGGCTCAGCTTTACAGTAAAACTCGCAGCTGCAGTAGCATCGCATCCGTCATCGCCAATGACTGGTACGTTGTGGAACCAGGGTGGTCTAGATGACCAGAGCCCACAGCACTATCAAAACATGCAACCACACTAAAACGATCAGTGGGGGTGAAATTCATTCATCGGCGATCGGACTGTCATCGATCCAGCCATCGCCGATGACGGGTGCGATGACATTGGGCAGCGGGGCGCAGAACTGGGCGCGGCCAAGCTGTAGAATTGAGCGCGGGGACGGCAGGCAAGCAACGATCTAGCTCTTCTGTGATCTTGTGTTCTCTCCTGCTCATACTATAGTTTATTGTTCCTCCTCTGCCGTCTCCTCCTCATCTTCCTCATCCTCCTCACTATCCTCCTTACAGTTACTCTCAAGAGATACTGGTCATACCAAGAGCTCGGCGCACATGAAGGCGCAAGTGCTCAACGATGAGCTGGTATTGCATTGGCACAAACGGTTGCCAAAAAAAAACTCGTGGCCCGAGTTGCCAGCAAAAACGCTTATAGTTGCCGTCCCACTCACACTCGGAGACGGCCTAGTTAGCGCCATCCCAGCCAGCGGCACAATCAGGTGCGCCACCGTCACCATCCGTGTCCACCACGCTCCAGCCTCCAGTGAGCGTCGAAGGGCTGGCGCTTCCACCGTCATCGGTCATTACTTTGAGAGCAGGGTCCAGCACCGCATAGTACCACAGTGAGGGCCACACATCGGCATTGTCACTGAGCGGGGCCCCGTGCGCATAGCCTTTGGAATTCCTGTAAAGCCTCATGTGTTTGATCTTGTCGCGGCCACCCTGGAGAGCGAACGTGCTCACGATGCAACACTTGAGCATGACCGCGCGTGGAGGGTGGTCGGAGCCGAGAATAGCTGGATTCGGCATGGTCACGGTCTCCCACTTGTTCGCATCCTGCAGTTTCACCGAGAAGTTCAGTACAGGCGGCGTGTCCACGCCTTGAAGGACCTCGGAGTTCGATGAGGCCCTGCTTGATGGAAGGGCCAGCTCGTCCAGCGAGATCATCAGCTTCTTCGTCGTGTAGAGCACGTACTCGTCCCACAAGGGGTGCATGATGTCGGCGTCCTGCACAGTGTCGCCAGCCTCTGGTGCCAGCGCGTAGATGTGGAACTCCTTGTCTTTGAAGAACGGGACGTCATCCCTGACAGCCTGTTTGACCTTTCCAATCTCGATCCCATCTGCCCAAGCGGTGTTCGTACCCGCCACGACCAGGAGTGGAACCCAGGCTCCATCGGGCTTGCCACCAATGCACATATCCTTGAAGTAGATGTTCATCTTCTGGAGGTTCGTCATCTGCTTCGCCGAGAAAAGCGCCATCGGTCGGCGAGGGTAGGGCGTCGGCGCAACGGTGAGTTCAGACTGAGGTTGTGTCAGCAACTGTTCCCTGCGATTGCTCGAGCCAACCATGGTTACGGACGGTTGCGCGTTTGGCAGCAGGTTTTGCGGTTATAGATCTCACGCCACGTGAGCAGACGCAGAAGCAGTACGTTTGGCAGCACGCAGACAGGCCATTGTTAGGGTTTGCCTCGAAGTTCGGTCAGAACGCGCTTGGTCAGAACGCACCCCAATGTACCTGGTCAGAACGCGCACGAGCCCGTTTTCAGAATAAGGTGTTAGGACGAATGATTGCGGGTGGCTCAATTACATGCGTGATGTCTCGAGCGTGTTTTCACACGGAACAACTTGCAACTAATTTGCCGCGCTGAGATGCACGCATCACCGAATGTCCCGCGAGTATGTCGCGAACATCACAAATTCGTTGAAACTGAATCGAATTGATAGGTCGTGCTTTCAGCGGGCACGAGCCGATACTGCAGCCCGTTCAGACAGGCCGCTGCAAATAACTTCAGACAGCGCAAGGGCGAACGCAGGCGGGTAGCGAGCAGAACGTTTCATCAACGCTCTATTGCCGTTCACCCAACATTTATTGCCAGTCGATCTCTTCGTGCAGGTCGTCAGCCGCGTCCCCTTCCTGGATGTTCCGATTTGTGCCCTGGCCTCCTTGTAGGATTTGGTGATGCGAGCCATTGACGAAGGACGCAAGCTGGAATAGAGCTCATCAGGTTTGAGCGTCGAGCCGCCCCATCCGCCCATCCACGAGACGTGGCGCGACAGGCGACACATGCAGATGGCTGCCTGAATGCTCGGGAGCCTGTAGAACAGAGAGTTAAGCGGCTGCTCGCACGTGATGCGAACGCTCCGAATGGACGTGAGCACCATCAGATATGACCTCTGCGAACGATCCTCCTCTCTCACCTCATCCTCCTCCTCCTCCATCCCCCTCTCACCACCCCCATTTCCTCCCTCCTTGCTCGACTCCTGGGGATCCCTCCCCTCACCCCATCAACCCTCCCTCTCTCATCACGTGTTATACTCGAGCACAGGCGATTTCAAGTCGCCGAGAAAGTTCGCGGACTGCACGTCCAAGCGCTTGCTCGTGCCAAACACATCCTTCGGGCTACGTTTAGTGTGGCCACGGGACACCCGCAGAAACGTGCTACACGGTGGTGACACATGCACGTGGCCCGTCTCCACCACTGCGGCGATGAGGTAGAGCAGATACAGCACGCCAACCTGTATTCAGGTGGGTACACACGCAATCTAAATAGTGTTATAATTCGTCGAACGTCATTAAAGGGGAAAACGACAGGAGCAGGACGACTGGAACCGGAGAGCAGCCATCCTCAAACTCAGAATCGAGCTCCTCGAATGTATGCGCGGTGAAGCCCGCCCTGACGACGCAGCGCGCCGTGCACCCAGACCCTGCAAATACTTCGACGAAGGCGGTGGTCCTGGGAACCTCGTGCAAGATCGGCAGAAACATCTCGATGCACGCTGCAAGGAACATCTGTGGCGTAGCAATATCTGCACGCTTCTCTGCCATGCGCTTGGCGGCCTGGCGTGCCCACATCACGCCTTCAGGGTGTGCTGGCACGAGCCCTCGGTTCGGCATCAGCCAAACGATTGTGTGCAAGCGGGGTCTCACCGTTCAGGTAGCGCCGATAACAATACAACGCTGGCTGTGAGCCCAGGTGCTATGTGACGAGAGACTCCCAGAGCACTTTGAATGTCCCACATAGAGAAAACACGGATCTCGAATTTCGCACGATGTGCGTATATTGCCAACGATCTGAGGTCCGCGTTGAGCCCCTCATCCAGGAAACAGTTGTACACGCGAGGAGAACCCTGATCAGGTACCCTGGATGTTTTTTGTTATTGTTGTTTACGCACTGGATCTGTCATGATCCATGCTTACTCTGCACCGTTCTCATATCCCTTCCCTTCCCTTGCCTTTCATGTTTCAATGTTGTCCAGTATTGTTCAACATTGCTCAATCTACTGGCCACGTGCGGTAGATTCGAAAGTTAGGTGTTTCCAAACCCAAAACCAGCCTGTAGATCATGTGGACAGTTAGGTGATGTTTCGGCCAGAAGGTAATACAACACGCCCTGCAAAGTCTTAGGTGCAAGTCCAAACTCGAAACCATAATATTATACTCTGGCGCGGGCACGACTATTCTATGTTTCCTGATGGCGGTCATCAGCTGCATCAGGGATTCACCAGCTGGGTAGAGATATGGTCCATGGAGATCAGTACCCCCAAACTGCTGGACGGCCTGCATCGCGAACGGCAACAACAGTCCGCACTCGGCAGCCTTCAAGCTCATTTTGCTTCCAGGGTGCATCCTCTCCTGGTGACATCGGCTGCCAAAGGGGCGGACATCAAAACTACATGTACCGTCATCGCACGCGTCATCTGCGATGACACGTGCGATGACACGTGTCATCGCAGATGTCGTCTGCGATGACACGTGCGATGACACGTGCGATGACATGTCATCGCACATGTCATCGCAGATGACACGTGCGATGACATGTCATCTGCGATGCCGTAACCGCTCTGATAACATCCTCCTTCTCCCGCACACGCCCTCCTCAGCCTCCTCCACTCATCCTGCTCCCTCCCTCATCCTCCACCATCCCCCTCCTCATCCACCGCCCGTCATTCGTTTCCCCGCAATCCCCCTCCTCTTCCACGTCATCTGAATTCCGGAGGCACCCCTCGACCGTATCCTTTATCGCCTGGGTCATCCATGGTTGTGGTTCGTTTTCGAGCGCGTTTCTGCCCGTCCATTGCGGAGTGCAAGGGGAGGCAATGGGCGGTGGCGAAGAGTATGAGGAGGAGGCGCGGGAGGAGGCGGAGGATGAGGAGACAGTGGAGAAGGAGGATGGTAAGCGGAGGAAGGGGGAAGATGAGTTGGGGGAGGAAGAGGAGGAGGAGCATGAAGAGGCTGAGGAGGCGGAGGAAACGCGGTGCGTCGCTAAGCACGCCAACCACACAGTTTGCCACCAAACTCCCCCAACAGATTAGAGTCCCAAGTGTCCCGCGCGGTGTGGCCCAACCGTTTCCCCAACATCTTGGTCGTGAGCCCGCTCAGCCGCTGGTTGGGCGGCACCTGGTTAGCGTCTTGCCAATCCAACAATGCAGCTGACACTTGGCGCGTGCCTAGGTCGATAATCTGGTCGACCGTACCAGTGAACTGCCATACATTTGCAAGAACCACCCTCCAAAGGCAGGCAGATACGTATTTCATGATCGGCCCAAAATACAGACAATGAAGCTCGTCCACGGCTAAAGAGTCGTGAGGTGTTGTGCCGATACAGCGTGCGAACATAGGACAGCGGTGCGTCACGGGATCTGTGCTTCTGCCCATGTGGTCCTTGTGGGTCCGCCAAAGTACGATGCTGACTGGGAGTTTCATCGTGTCCAGCATTGCTATGTCTGGCAGTTCGGGCGACGGCTCCAGGCGGTCATCTTTGAGGATCGATACTTCGCAAACAATGACATCGCGGATCATACGCCGCCCGCTTCCTGGCCCTGTCTTTGTTGATTTCTTCCACCGCATGGCTTCAAGCAAGGCGTCCCTATCAGCGTTCGTGCGCAGCGTGAGTTTGACCTCGCACTTCGCGCATGCCTCCTCGTAGCTGGTGCCGTCCCTGAGCTGCCACACCATCTCGTCTGCCAGCCCATCATACATAGAATGGAGCTCGAACTTCGCCAGCGTACAAAACTGGCAAGGCGACCACGTGCTGCTCCAAGGTGCAAGTCCCAGTGAATGTGCGTGTTCCGACCAGTCACCCTTGATGTATATGATGGCCGCCGTGTAGGACAAGTGAGGGAACGCCGCCGCTTTCTGTCCAATATCAGATGACGGGGGCCACGCAGAACCATCCCATCTGCGTTGGGGTCGTTGGCCATTGCTCATGGCTTCGAACATCCATTGCGCTGCCTGTAGCTGCGGGTAGATACTGCACCAGCCCTTGCAGCCGCAGGTGCACTGGTCTGAATTCCGAAGCACACTGATCAGGTGTCGCTTATTCGAAAGCAAGTTGATGCACCACATCCCAAGCACCGAGTCCGTCCTGCCTGCCGCAGGCGCTCGATATTGCACCCCATCTAAATAGAATGCGAGCGGGAGCGGCCTGGGCAAGCCGTCGCGCTGCGCCTGCAACACCATCGGATGATTCTGATATACAGGAAGCCCCATCACAGTTTCACAACCCACATCGTCAAGTGGCGTGGCGAGCATATGCTGCCAAGATGACTCAGCAGCTAGCTCGTCCTCAACACTGTCCCAGACACACCGAACCAAGATGTCTCGGACTGATCTGGCAGCCCGTCGATTAACATTGCATGGCGTCGCGATTGTGGTCAGGTGCTTCACATCTGGCAAGACTCTGTCCAAATGTGCTTGGTACTTACCCGTCTGCTGGGCGGGTGGCAGTCCATACGTGTGAAACGCCGCGCCAGGGGTGCCAGCGTGTGCTGCCCAGTGGCACGCTTGGCAGAATTCAAGTGCCGAGAGCTTGGCCGAACTATAAAGCCTGAGCAGCAGCTCAAGCAACTTAGACCCAGCATCCCTCTCTGTTTGAGTGCTGCGTCCTGGACGTCGCTCCTCGCGCACCCTCCTGCTTGCACGTTTCTGTTTCGGCGAACGGCAAGTTGCTTTCCGACGTGGAGCCATGAGCACGAGAAAACGGGACAGTACTGGGAAGACCACGCCAGTGGGGCATGGCTGGGCAAAATGCCAACAGCTTCGAACCACATATATGGCAGGAGAGATGGTACGTGGAGGATGATGGGAGGTGGCGGAGGATGAGAAGGTGAGCAGGTGTAGAGACATGAGGGGAGGTGGGGCTATTTCATGGGGGGCATGGGATGTCATCGCCAATGTCATCTGCGATGACATGTGCGATGACACGGTGGGGTGTGCGTCTTAATCCGGCATCTCGGGGTTTTCCATGCGCGCCACATCCCCCCGTCACGCGACCCTCTCCAGGTTTCAGATTCGGTCTCGTCACAAGTGGTGCACAACAGAACGAGGGGCGGCAGGTGCGGGCCAGCACGGGCGCGGTGGCACGCGCGGGGGGTGCAAGCACGGGGGCGCCTGCAGGTCGATCAAGTAGAACAGAGGAGCGATGCCCAGGGCGGCGCAGGGAGACAGCAGAGAAAGAGAGAGAGAGAGAGAGAGAGAGAGAGAGAGAGAGAGAGCACCCCCCCTGAGTGAGCGTGAGTCCGACTTCCATGTGCGCACTCCGCGGGGGTAGGCGGCCAGTTGCAAAGGTCGAGACGAAGGGGGCTCTCATCAGAGGATGACAGAGGAGAGAGAGGCATTGAAAACGAGCGCGGAAGTTCGAGAGGGGCCCCGAGGCCCAGGCATGTTTCACGAATGAGTGCGCACTTGGATATAGGATCCACCAGATCGCAGTGTCCCTCTTGCTCCTTCTCGTACTCATCAGTCGTTCGTCCTCCTCTGCGGCGTCCTGGCGCGCCATACCTTGCTACTTTCACACCCCTTCCCGCCCTCCATCCTGCCCTCCATCCCCCCGCATCTCGCTCCTCATCATCGCCGTCCTCATCCTATTCCTATCCATCATCCTCCGCCCACTGTCCCTACATCCCTCCCGTTCTCCCCCCATCGCCATCCTGCTTACCTCTGTCCGTCCATCCCTCCACCCCTCCCTCCTCCTCCCTCCTCCCTCCTCATCATCCTCAGCCACCTCATCCACCTCATCATGGTACCTCTAGCATCGTGTAGCAACATGGCCCGATATTCAACCAGTTCGAACTACTCGGGGCCCCCAAATGCCCACGACGTTGTCTATCAATCGAATCCGCAACGCATTGCAAGAGGCATGGCTAACGCCGCGGGCCGTGCCGATCACAACGGACAGGGTCAGATGCGCTGTCCGTGAGTGATCGCACGCATGCGCGTGCCACGAGTCGCTAAGTGAAGAAGGGTGACCGCTCGTGCGTGGTCAACTTTGTCAAGCGACCAGGTCCAGAATTCGAAACCGACGGGTTGGCCTGCAGGGTGCATGGAGGTGTGCGATGTCACCCTTCGTCACGTATATGCGGGCCGCGATATGCCAATCACTACATTGGCGTGATCTCTGCCACTTGAAAGGTAGGCGACCTCGGGACAGTTCCCCTCGTCCAGGGCCGTCTGGCATTGAAGGCAGAACACATCGCATATCGCAAGCCCGCTCGAGCAGAATACAACGGTATCGAGCCGCACCCGCGCACCTAAACTGAAGCAAGACGCCTGCGCGTCACGAAAAAGTGCAAACGTTGGGCTCGGGCGAGGTGTGCAGGGGTGTCATCGGGTGTCATCGGTCATCGGGTGTCATCGATGACAGTCATCGGCGATGACCGTCATCGGGGATGACACGTGCGATACCCTGTAAAAATCGAGTCATCGCATAGGGTGTCATCGGGTGTCATCGGGCGTCATCGGCGATGACCGTCATCGGGTGTCATCGGTCGGTTCGCGGTCGGATTTTGCTAAACTTTTGTTTTTTTTTGAAAAAAACTGAAATTTCTGCTCACCGCATCGTCGGGGGCCCCAGATTTGATCATCGTCGGATTCCGGGGCTGTTTCTGAAGATGGTGTGTTTCAATCCGCGCCCTGCGCCCAGTGCGTGCGGCTTGCTAGGCGAAGCGCTCTGCGTCGCGGACATAGCTGGCGCGATCAGCCCCTGGCCGACCGCTTGCGGGCGGCCTTCCTGGCTGGCAGCTCACTATTGCCCTCATCGCTGGAGTCCTTCTTGGCGTCGTGCATGCGCATGAGCCTGCTGTTGATTTTGCTCAGCTTGTCCAGGTCCTTCTCCAGGGCGTTCAGCTTGTTGATGACCGCCACGAAACTCTTCTCGCTGAGTGACTTCTGCGTCTTGGCCAGTCCATTGGTGAGCAGCGCCGAGAGGTCTCTGTCCTCAGGCGTGGTTCGCAAAACAACACTCCTCATCCTCTCCGCATCGTCCATCCTCCACCTCTGCCTCATCCTCCTCCTCCTCCTCCACCTCGACTCCGCCTCCTCCTCCTCCTCCTCCTCATCCTCCGCCTCTTCTTCCTCTTCCTCCGCCTCCTCCTCATTTTCACCCTCCTCATCCTCCCCCTCCACCTCCTACACCTCCTACACCTCCTCCTCGCCTGTCCATCATCCGCGGCTTCGGCCCCATCTAGGAAGGCACGTGGAGGTTGTGGTGGTGGTGGTGGTGGGGGCGGTGGTGTTGGCCCTGGCGGTGGAGGTGGCGTTGGCCCTGGCGGTGGCGGGGGCAGGAATTGAGATCGCCAATGTGGTCCGCGCACGTCGTGCGCACCTTCGTCATCGTGGCCTTGAGCTTGTCCCCGTCCTCGTCAGTGTTCGCGAACTTCCAGGTTTTGTCCCCCTTCATGGCGGCGATGATGGTCTCGCTGGAGCTCGTCACTGTCGTGTACTTCGCAAGCGTCTTCTTGGCCTCTGTCACGATGTCCCCAGAAACGTTCTGCTGCCTCCCCGCTCTGCCCTGTATTCGGGAGGGGGGCGTTCTGGAATCGCATCTTCCAGGGCATAGAAGCTCAACGAATGCAACAGCTCGAGCTGCATTCGTCTTACCTCATGTGTCCTGGGAGCTCGTCATCCAGAATTAACGCCCCCCCGTCCTGGGCGCCCCTGGAAGTCGGGGTTGGCGAGGGCCTCGGCGTCGGCGGCGGCGTTCCCGTCTCGGCAGGCTTGGCATCCTTGGCGGACTGTCCACCTGGAGCCTGTGCCGTGCCAGCGCCGCCCGATGCTGCCGTGCCAGCGCTGCCCGATGCACCTGCGGCGGGCTGTCCACCTGGAGCACCGACAACCGCGCCAGCGCTGCCCGATGCTGCTGCGCTGTCAGCGCTGCCAGCTGGTGCTGCGCCCTGGCCAGCGATGCTCTCCTTTCTGGGCGTGGTTTACACATCAGCTGACCCCATCCCGTAACCACAAAACTCTCCTCTCCTCACCTCTCCTCTCCTCGCCTCGCCTCTCCTCTCCCCTGAGCTACTGCGTCCCCTCAATGCGTATTCATCCATTCATCCGTTTAGTCGTTGGGTTTATTTGAAAGTATCCCCTCGCGATCGCTCCTGGCCCGCTGGGGTGTACGTCGCATTAATGCCCAGCGACTTGGCCAGCGATGCAGCCTTCAAGGGATGACTGTCGCCCAATTTCTGTCAGCGAACTCCCTCGCCGAGTGGCCTTGCGCGTACCCTCCCACACGAAGCAGTCGCGTCATCGCGCGCGTCATCTGCGATGACACGTGCGATGACATGCTCGAGAGGGAACGCGCTAGGCGCCATCGGGGAGGAGTTTCTGGCACATGGAGGGCGACGGTCATGACTTGAGGACGGAAGCCGAACAAGGCCCTCCTCCCAAGCGGATTTGCACACCTCGGTCCGTGACCTTCTCGGTGCACGTAGTCGCCGAGGCGTCGTTCATCCATTCCTGGTGATCAGTCCAGGCCCTCGAAAACGTGTCCTTGAACCCCCTGATGATGTACAGTGCTCGCAGCGACTCCTGAGAGGATGGGGCAATGGGTTGCCCCACAGCACGTGTTGCCCCCCGCCATCTTCGTTCTCGTCACTATCCAAGCAGCCGCCCCCCGTTCCTCATCCGTCTCCATATCCTCATCCTCGCGTTCCCTCCATCCCTCCATCCCTCCCTCCCTCCTCCGCATCCGCCTCCTCCTCCTCATCATCATCCTCCTCCTCATCCTCCTCCTCCTCCTCATCCTCATTCTCCTCCTCCTCCTCCCCCCCTCCGCATCCTTCTCCTCATCCCATCCCTCGTCTCATCATTCACCTCCTGGGTCTACAGTATACCCCCACGCTCCAGGTGTCAAGGTCAGATCAGTTTTGAGCCCCCCCAGTCCGTCATGTCGTCGTATGCTATCCATGGCGGCCCCATCTGGAGCGCTTTCACGAAGTATTTCGTAGCCTCTTAGGGGGGAGTAATGATGTGGATGGGGATGGGGGTCGAGCAAGAGAAGGTTGAAGGGGCGGCGACGGAGGATGAGGGAGATGTGGTGAGCCCCAGGCACTGGAAGGATACCGAGGATGTAGACGAGGAGGATGACGAGGAGGAGGAGGAGGAGGCGGAGGAGGAGGAGGAGGAGGAGGATGAGGAGGAGGAGGAGGAGGGGGAGCAGGCTGAGGAGGAGTGCGTGAAGGAGGGTGGATATTGAAGAGAAGGCTTGCGCAAGCCTGCATCCAGCCCGCCTTGCCTCCGCCCTCCTTGTGGGCGATCCGCCCAAGGGGCAAGTAGTAGCCCATGGTGATGCGCGTCTTAGTGTAGGACACCGTGTACAGGCGCTTGTTGGCCCAGCCCGTGTACTCCTTCCTGGCCCACTCCTGGCGGAAGTCGGCGAGCGCCTGGTCGTTGCCCTTGGCGGCGCCGTAGTCTTTGGCGAGCTGCTTGCCCTCCTCGGTCTCCGCCTTCTGGCTCTTCTTCAGCGCCCGTTCGAACCTCGAGGCCAGCGCGTTCCCGCCACGGGCATTCGCGCTGAAGCAGAAGTCGTCACTGATGTACTTCTTCCAGAACTCGAGCTCCAGCTTGTCCTTGGCCGACAACTGATCGTCAGGGATGCGGGTCTTCTCGCCATCTCCGACCGTCATGGCGGACTCGTCGCTGGCCTTCTCCTTCTTGCTCGGGTCGTCAGCATGGTCGCTTGCCTCGAACGCTCCAGGAGGTGCCTTCAGGCTGGTGTCGTGAAATCCCTTGGCCTTCATGAGATCACCCTGGACTTTGGACATGAAGAGGTCGCGCATGCAATCGATGACGGCAAGCTCGTCGAGCGACCCACCCCCGCGCAGCAGCCCCTGCTGAGCTCTAGGTGGTTGATATACGCGTCACAGGGCGTGCCAGCCACACAAGGGAGGAGCAATGGAACTCGCAGCATCCACTGCTCCTCTCTCGCGTTGCTGGCCCAGCCCCTGCTCAGTGCATATACGACCCCCATCCATGCCTCGACCGTCTTCTGGGTAGTCTGGTACGTCTCCCTGGCCGCATTGACTGTGTGCACCTTCTCGGGCGTGCTGTACGCAGAAGCCACGCCGCGCCTCTCCTGGGGTTGCGGCTGCATCAATGGTGGGGCATCGTTTCCCACCCCCCCCCCCCTTGCATACATCCCTCCATTCTGCTCATGTGGTTTGGGCTGACCTCCACCCATCTTTCGAAACGGTGGGGATTGGCTGGGTGTCATGGCTGCCCCGCTAAAGGAGACATCACACCCCCCCCCCCCCCACCCACACGCAGTTGACGCCAATCTAGCTTCCTGGGTGTGGGCGTGATCTGGGCTCGATTTAGCCCTGATATCCTTAATCGACGCGTTGCTCCGCTGCCTCTTCGGGACGTGCGACTCGTCGCGGCTCTCGGTGTCGCTCTCCGCCAGGCGCTGCCTACGACGATGGCGTCTCTCACGATGACGCTTTGCGAGCTTGCTCTCAGAGGGCTCCCCGTCGCTGCTGACTATCACTGAAGGCGAACGCTGCGTTGAGGGGATCGGCGAAGGTCGGCGCCCACCAGCGGCGGCTCTCATCTTCGCATGAGCCCGACGCTCAGGCGTATCCTCTGGCTGCCGTGACTTCATGCTCCTCGGCGGCTCCGTCGAGGCATCGCGCTTCTTGCTCATGTTCGATGGCGCTGGAGATGCCATGCTCCAGGAGTGGGCGGCGGTGGGGTCACGGCCGTCCCGACTCGACGAGCGCTGGCGGCGCTTGCAGGTCTTCTCCGAAGCTGTGATGGCCGCCTGGAGCCACGTGTTCTCCATCGTCTCCGCTGCTTGATCCAGCTCCTTATGCTCCTTTGCAATCCTCCTGGACTCTTCGAATACCTGTTGCAGCTGCTCATCGTCACTGTCGACGGCGTCCCCGTTTCCGTGGCCCTCCTTAATAACCTCAGGGATCGTCACGCCACCCTCACCCTTGCCCTTCTCAGCCTCCTCGGTCGCCAACTCCTTGCCATCCTCAGCATCATAGATCATCGTGCCCTCCTGGGTTGCCTCGCCCTCTGCCACTGGAAGCTCATCAGCAGCGTCTCCGATGACCTCTCCAGGAGGAGCCACAGTACGGGCATCGCCGCCAGCTGGTGGTGAGTCAGCTACCTGGATGAACGTGCGGCTTGCCTCCACGCCACGCGCGATCTCCTCACGGACACACCATGCACTTATGTTGTTCATTCGTTCTCTCGACCCAGCCCCGCCCTGAGATGTGACCGTTGGGTGGAACAAGAGAGTACGAATGAAGCATCTTGTCATGGCTTCAATGCTATAGGCTGGATTTGAAATTACGATCTGGAGTCCTGTGAGCGCTGCTGCTGCCACTCGAGGTTCATCTTCTCCAGAGCCTTCCGCTCCTCCCACAGCTTGGCCCTCGCGATGTTGGCCTCCTCAAGCTGCTTCTTGAGGCGCTCCACGAGAGCTGCGTGCTTGTGCGCATCGGGCTCATCCTCGGCGCCGTCGGTCGGGATGGTGCTGGGCGGCTGCTCTGCTGAGGACACGCCCTGTCCCGCTGGCTGACCTGTTGAACTCTCTGGCTGACCTGCTGAACTCTCTGGCTGCTCTGCCCCGTGAGCAGCTTCCTCGTCAAGTTGCGTGTCGCCACTCCCCCTAGAGGACATCGCGGCGCGAACGTCCTGCGATGACGCTTGCTGAGTAGAGCTGCCGCTCGGCTGCGTGTCACCTGGAGTGTCTACCTGCTGGCTGCTCATCAGCAGGAGGCGCCCGATCGGCGTGGACCAAGCTCGACCTCTTGGCGGGTGGATCCAGCTGATTCCGTCCATGCGCCAAAACGGCTCGGGCCTCGATGACCACGAGGAGGAGGAGGAGAGGTGGAGGTGGGAACGAAAGCCTTGGTTTGTCGTGTGGCCCAGCGTGTTTCAGTATAGCATTGGATGCCCGTTCGTCCAGAAAACGCAGCATGAATATATTATCGTTGTGTGCGTTGGCGATGGTGGGATGCCTACTACGACATGCATTGTTTCATTTAGCATTGTCCTCGTCGCCACCGCAGGATTCGCACGAGCCCTGGTCGCCACGGCTGGATTCGTTGAGCCCAACGTTATGTCGTAAATCGCCACGGCTGGACTCGCCCACGGGAGTCGCAACGGTTTGAACCCGCTGACGTCGTCGCCACGGCTTCATTGACGCGGCTGGATTGACCGACAGAGAACGTGGATTGCACGTGAATTTCCACCGAGGACGGGGCATGCCGAATTGGAAATGGAACGAGGATGGGCGGGAACGAGAGTGATGGGCAGGAGGGGGAGGAGGCGGAGGAGGAGGAGGAGGAGGAGGAGGAGGAGAAGGAGAGGGAGGACAATGAGGAGGAGGAGGAGGAGGAGGAAAGGGCGCAGAAGGAGGAGGAGGAGGAGGATAACACATTTCAACGGCAGGCCACTGGGATCCCTGGCCATCTCCGATGGACAGCCTTACATGTCCCAGACGTCCATGGGGATGGGCGGCGGCGCAGTCTGCGCCTGCGCCCGCACCTGCGCCCGCACCTGCGCTGGCGGCTGCGCGCAAGCTGACGGCTGCACTGGGGCTGGCGACTGCACTGGGGCTGGCTGCTGCACTGGGGCTGGCGGCTGCACGGGATCTGGCGGCTGCGCTGGGGCGTGCTCGATAATGTTGGTCTTGTCGATCTCGGTGCCAGCTGGCAGCGCTGCATCTGCCTCCTGCTGCTGCTGCTTCTGCTTCTTGGCCTTCTCGGGCTTCGTGTCCTCTACCTCCTGCTCGCGCGCTGGCCTCTTCCGGACTGCGCTCTCCTCGGGCGACGTGTCCACTGCCTCCTGCTTACCCGCTGGCCTCTTCAGGACTGTGCTCTCCTCGGGCTGCGCCTCCTCCGCACTCGACGGCCGCTTCAGGACGCTGCCGCCGTCACCTGGCTCATCGTCGGGAACGACTTCATCGTCCTCCATCATCTCTTCCTCTTCGCCTTCCTGTGCAGCTTCATCTGCTTCGTCATCAGCGTCTTCCTCTGCCATCGCCGCTTCCTCGTCCTCCTCGGGCTCAGCTTCCTCTTCCTCCTCGGGCTCCGCAGCTTTCTGCATCGCATTCTCCTCTGCGGCAGGCCTCTTGCGAACTGCAGCTGGGCGTTTGCCAACGCCGCTCGCGCTGTGGCTCGCCAGCCACCCCTTCTTTGCGATCTCCATGTCTGGCTTCGTCGTGCGCCCAGCCGCATACGCCTTGAGCTGCTCGATGAGCCACGCGACTGCAGCGCTCTCGTGCTCGGGCGCCCAGCCGCCCATCTGCATCAACTGGCCCTGCCGCTCCCTGGTCTCCGTCACGCGCAGGATGCGAGGGGCGCCCGCACGGTTGACCCAGCGCAGGCAGATCGCGCCGTGCGGGCCTTGTGCGCTGTAGAGCGCCTCGTGTGTGGCGGCCTGCTCGGCGTCGTGGTGCTCCGCTGGCGCCACTGGGACCTGGCTGCTGGAGGTGAGGGGGGGCATCGAGTCAATGAGGTGGAGGCGAGGATATGACCATAGAAGAGTGGATTAGGAAAGGAGGCAGACTTGCGAATTCAGAGGCAGAGGGGATGACGAGGGGACGAGGACAACGCGGAAGAGGAGGGGAGCAAGATAGTGATAATGATGAGGAGGAGGAGGAGGAGGAGGAGGAGGAGGAGGAGGAGGGCGAGGATAATGAGGAGGAGCTCGACAGCGGAGGAAGGATGAGAAGGTAAGGGGTATGAGATCGACATTGGAAGAGACCATGACGGCGAGGAGAGGAGGGAATAGGTAAGTGAAATAAGGTAGCTGAGGAGGAACACACCCAGGAACCTCCCACTCGAAATCGTCGAACCTCGCCACGAGGTTCTTCTTCCCAGGGGCGCGCTTGGCCACTGCGAACTGAGGCGGCTTCCTCGGCTTGTCCACGGGCACGCGCCAGGCCGACTGAAGAGGGTCCAGGAAGCCATCAACCATAGTTCCTCCTCAACCTCCTCCTCCTCCTCCTCCTCTTCCTCCACCTCCCTCCCTCCCTCCGATTCCCTCCTTCACCTCCCGTGCATGTCATTCCTCCCACCGTACTTCCCTCCTCCTCCTCCTCCTGCTCCTCATCCTCCTCTTCCTCCTCCTCCTCCTCCTCCTCCTCCCCCTCCTCCTCCTCCCCCCCTTCTCCTCCTGCTCCTCCTCCTCCGTCTCCTCCTCCTCCTCCTCTTCCTCCTCCTCCTCCTCCTCCTCCTTTCTCCTCTTCCGACTGGTTTATCGCATGGTTACTGTTGCTGTTCGGAGTTTCGTTCATAGGCCCCTGGGAGGCCCCTCGGAGGCCCGTTCAGAGGCCCGTTCAGAGGCCCGTTCACAGGCCCGTTCAGAGGCCAGTTCGGAGCAATCTCGAAAGCCCTTCGGATGCCTCGAGGGCCTCTCGAAGGCCCTTCCCTGACCGTCGCTCCCAAATTTAATATAGGATGGGCCTGGATGTCGGCACTCCAGCCGAGGTAGTAGCCGTGCAGCACAGCGATGCTCGCCTCGTCGAGCGAGCCCTTGCCGCCCATTGCCGTGCTCGCTGCCTGGCTCGACGACGGCGACGCCGCTGACATCGTTTTCGTCGCCGACGTGGACACCGTCGTCGTCGTCGTCGTCGTCGTCGTCGTCGACGTCGACGTCGGCGTCGACGACGTCGACGGCGACACTGACGACGCCGTCGCACGATGAGGAGACATGATGAGAGGGAGAAGGATGAGAAGGAACATGCCATAGATGCCTCCGAACTCGGCCCTGCCGTCGAAGACACCTCGCCCTCGTCATAGGCGATCTCCTTCGCCGCTTTGCGGAGCACGCTGGCGTACGGGATGGCCCACTCCGGCACGGTGGTCCTCTCGGGCGGTAACCAGCGACTCGCCGTCGCCTCCCCTCAGGCGCAGTTGCGCGATTTTCCCCATTGAAGCGCCAGGGTGTCATCGCACGCGTCATCTGCGATGACGTGTGCGATGACACCCGCGATGACACACGCGTCGGCGCTAGAAACAAATCGCGGAGCCGAGCCTGAAGGGAGATTGGGGCGCGAGCGATGGTGGACAGCGGGTCAGATGAAGGGAGAGAAATGGAGGATGATGCAAGTGAGTCCTGGAAAGCGTCTTCTGGACGGCGCGCAGCATGCTCCGCAGCGACTTGGCGAGCTCCTCGCAGGTGCCGTCCAGCTCTGCTGAGAGCTTCCACCTGTCCTCGTTGTCGGTCGCAACCTGGACGAGCGCCGCCTTGGGAAGGGGGGGCGAGCGAAGCGTGACATCTCGTTGATTCGGGGGTGTCGGGGAGTCAGGGAGTCGTAAGGTCGGGGACTAGAGAGTCAGGGGGTCGGGGAGTTGGGGAGTTGGGGAGTCGGTGATCCGAGTTGGGGAGTCGAGAAGTCGAGGGTCGGTGAGTCGGGGAGTCGGGAATCGACCCCCCCCGACTCCCCGACTCCCAAAAACACCAAACTCTCCGTCTCCCCGACTCCCCGACTCCCCGACCCCACATCTCTCTGAGACCCCCGACTCCCCGACCCCCCTGATCCGACTTGAGGTAGCAGTGATAGTGGTGGGAAGGAGGAGGATGAACAGGATGAGGAATGCTGAGGATGAGGTGCACTACCCTACGTTGTGATACACTTCCGATTGACGACGACGACAGCTGCTACTGCTACTGCTACCTCTACCGTTGCTGCCACTACGACTACTGCTGCTACTACTGCTGCTACTATTCCTTCTAGTGCTACAGCCTCCCATCACTACCACCACCACCTCTACGTACTTAAAACTACCTATACTACGATATCCGACTACGACCTGCTACGACTATCACTTCTGGGATTTCTACGGTTACAGAACGCTACCACCCCCGATCTCGCCTCCTCCTCCTCCTCCTCCTCCTCCTCGTCCTCTTCCTCCTCCTATTCTGACGTATCCTCCGCACCCTCCTCCCTCCTCATCATCTGTCCTCCTCCTGAAGTTTCTCCTCTCCCTTCTAGCCTTCGCCGCTGCCTGGGTGATGCCGCCGCGTGGGCACAGCTCCAGCAACTCGATGATCATCGCCTCGTGCTTCTGGATCTCAGCGTCGTCGACGGGCGCGTTCATCGTCGTGCTGTAGACGATCCAGTTGTCGACGTCGTCAGCCGCATATTTGTTCAGCACCATCGCGACGGCATCACAATCCTTGAAGCCTTCGGCCCGAGGAACCCCTTTCTTCGCCTCTTTGGGCGTCATGCTTGGGCCACGAGGCTTCGATAAACCTGCCTGCCTGCCTGCCTGTCTGCCTGCCTGGTGCGTGTGCGTGCGTGTGTGGTTGTTGTGCGCGTGCGTGCGTGTGCGTGTGAAAACCCTTTTTTTTTGAGCGTGTCACCTCACAGGTTCTTCTTTCGAACGCTTACGCCACTCAATATGAATACAACTATCCTCTCACATCAAGTTGTTTTATCATGTGCGCATCTTACATGAAACGTGCAGCTCTTTTAGCTCTTTTGAGTACGGGGCTATTTTTAATAGCCCCGGGCTATAATAATAGCCCCGTTGAGCAGGACAATAAAATAGCCCCTGCGGACCTCAGGGCAGCAGAGGCGGAAGCCGGGCGCTTCCGCGTGGGCGGGATGGCGGCTGCCTGGGCCGAGGCCGTGCTGACTGCAGCAGGCCGCCTCCGCGCGGGCGGGGCGGCGGGCGCGTTCAGCGCGATGCACTGCTTGGCGTAGTCGGGGGCCTGGTCGCGCGAGACCACCGACGGAGCCAACGTACACGACGGTGCCAGGGTACAGCTTCGCGGTCCGGCAGACTGCGCAGAACCAGGCAGAGAAAGATGAACGACTCCTCCTCCTCCTTGTGAAAGGCAACTCCTACTAGAGACACGAGAGAGGCGAAATCAGCCAAAGTAGCTACATGGATAGGTTGTAGAGTACCTTCCAAAGTACCTACGAAAAAAAACAGCAAAGTAGCAACGCGAAAAAAAGTAGGTTCCAAAGTACCCCCCCGCTTTTCCCACAGGTAGTCGCCAACAACGGCGAACCACAATTGACGAGTAGGAAAAATCGCCCCTCGACGCCGCTGAGTGGCAATTCTGCGCAAAAGGTCGTTGGGCATTTGGCGGCGCATTGTTTGACGATCGCACCGTCGTGGTCTGGCAAGCAGGCACCCCCCCCCCGAGCGGATCGGACGGGCTGGCCGTCAGAGCGGACGGGCGGGATTACAATCAGCTGAGTGGGCCGAACCAGACGGGCGCGTCGGGCGCGTTAGGCGGGCGGGCGCGCCATTCGGGGGGGGGGGGGTCGAACGGCAGAACCATTAGGGCGGCTGCCAAAAACTCAGATGAGAAACGTTACTATGTCACTGGTGTTTGGGCGCAGCGTAGGCACGCACCACTGCACATCTGCGGCACAAGCGCGATAACTATCTAGCCCCCGCGTCATCCATGCACACGCCTACTGCGATGCAGTTTCCAGTAACCTTTTGAGTTGTGCTACAGATTGCTGCTAGGACGCGCAATTGAGCCCCCTGGGGACCACCGCAAGAAACCCCGTTGACCCCAAGATGCTCCTGATCGCCTAAAGAACAGCACCTGGCGCAGAGGCAGTGCAAATTTAACTGGCACTGCGGGTGCAGCCCGATTGGAGGACCCCCCATGGATGACCGCTGCCCCCAAGGAATGCCACGGTGATGCCACAACGCGTCCCCCAACAACAACAACAAAAACAAACATAATGCCATGCACCGCCGACAAACCCCAACAAACTTTCACTAAGGTTTCGAGGGCCCCACCGACCCCCTCCCCTCCACCCCGCCCTCGCCGAAAACATGTGCAACAACGCGACCGATAGGCGCGCGCTGCTGCGTGCGTTTACCGTTGGCCTGAGACCGTGCAAACATATATCTGGAGGTGCTGGCGGGGCCGCGCAAAGCGTCAGGTCTACCGCCGCGCAGTCGCACGCAGGGGCGCGTTTGGCGGTCAGCTCGTCTACACTAAGCGGCCGACGTGGTTTCACTTGCCAATGTGTTTACCCTATCGCAGCGCGCAGTCGCTCTAGGCCGCCTTCTAGATTTAGCGTATTTCGAGTTGTGGCCGTGCCACCGATACCTCGACTCCTACCATGTTACGCAATGCCAGCGCTTTCCGAACACAACCCGCCGTTGGAGCGCCCAGCGGCTGCGCCTGCGAAACCCAGACCACTCCAAGGCGGCCCCTGATGCACTCAAGGCAGCCGATGGCCCCCGAGAAGGCCCCAAGAGGCCATGTGAGCGCCCAAAGCGACCCAAGAATGCCCCAAGATGGCCCTATGAGGAGCCCAAGTGGTTGATAACGAACAACGGGTTCGAGCTTCCAACGCCGAGACGGCAATTGAGAGCGTTGAGAGGCAGCCCAGCCGTCAAAAAGCTACCACGGGATCCCCCAGAACTGACCTAACCTACGCTACATCTCATTCGTGTGCGATTGGGTTCTAGACGTTGCGATTGTTATAGCTTTAGACGCTCAGGGTCTGCTCAAGTGGTCCCAGCGGGTGCCCCACGACAACGTATAAGACGACCGCAAAGCCACAACGCAATTCAGACGAGGCCTACTACGGACAAACACACCTACACGGCAACCCACGAACTACCCCAAACGACCCCAGAAGCACCACCGTTGCTACAGCATCAGAGCGCCCTCGCCAAACACGTAAACAACGCGTCAAAAGGCACTCACGAAGCCCAGCGAGGCTCCCGATAGCTCACCCCAAGGGGGCATGACGATATCCAAATCAGCGCGAACCATGATGTTGACATGGTTGCATTATGCCCATGGCAACTTCATGGCGGCACGAGAAGCCCGCAAGACCACCCCAAGACGGCCCAAGACGCACCCAGAAGCCCCTCTAAGAGGACACTGGGATCGCACATGAACTGTCTAAGACAACACCCATGAACCCCCCCACCGCCATGCGGACACGAAAGGATTGTGCGAATCTCAGCGTCCAAAGATTGCTCCGAGGATTCCAGAGGTGCCCCCGAGATGCCTAACATGACACACGGCAGCGTCCCAAAGAGGCGTCGGTGCGGCTCCCAATCACCATCAGAGAAGCACGCCAAGCGATCACAGGCGACATATGCAAGGCGGTTGACTCACAACCCACGCACGGCGGCGGGTTGCCGCAGGCAGCTGGATTATTCCGACGGCAAAGCAGAGGGACGAACCAGGCGCCACCAGCCCCTTGAAGGAGCAACGCCGACGCTCTCATCTAGCCCATCCAGCTCGGGGGAAGGAGATTGGGAATGCTTGGGAATTGGATGGGGGAGGGTGGGGCAAGCGGGATGGCAAACTCATACACAAGACAAGGTGATGACGGCCACGTCAACAGACGCGACTGCAGAATTGCGAGGACAGGCCGCATGGACAAAAAGCTGAGCGACCCAGAGACAATGTTTGTCATTTCTCAGCGAGGCCCCCTTCTCGCACGCGCTGATCCCAGCACAGGCGCTGATGCCGTCGGCGCTCCTGCGCCACGTCGCCTGCAAGTCCAGCAGGCGCCTGGGCGCACATGTCGTGCATCGCCCTCGCTTTGCCATACTCGTCCCCCCCCCTCAATGTCATCATCTCCTGGGCTTCTGGTAGGGGTGGATGGGCGGGGCACGCAAGATTGAGCGCCCAATGAGACCCCGCGGAGGTTTCGGAGAGCCTCTACGATGATTCCAAGGATGGGCCCAGAAGCCAAAGTCTGCGCCAAAACGCTTCGAATATTCTTCCAGCAGGCCCACCACCGCCTCTCGATGTCTCCAAGTGGCGGTGGTCTCCCTCTGGTAGCTCCACCTAGAAACCAACGGCCGTCAAATGCGATCGAATCAACACGTGCGAATGTGCTGTGTCGCAGCTTCGCGTTTGATGGCCCCCGAGGCCTCAAGGTAGTTCGACGCTGGCCCCATATGGCCACGCACGACGCCCAAGAGAACCACTTGGATGCTCTGAGGTAACCCAACGCCGCCCCCAGAGCGACCCAAGACGCGACCAAGACGCGGGTGCCGGGGCCCTAAGGGGCAGAACGAATTGATTGCCATCCATCCCGTGACCGACATCCGCACATGTAGCCCAAGATGGCTCCGCACAGCAGCCGAAAGTAAACGCCAGGCAGCCTTCAATATACCCAACACACACCACAGATATGCCCAAGGGCGCCCGATAGGCTTACCAGAACACATAAGACGCTGCAGATGCCACTAGTGTCACCACATCGCCTCCGCATCCTCCCAGCCGCCCTCCCCTTCCCCCCCCTGGTCTCATTGCGAACTTTCTCCTTCACCACCTCTTCCTGGGACATAGTGGCTTCCGCAACCTTGTGATCTCATATGCCCCCTGACGCCACCGACCAAACCAAATCGCATTGGCATATTTAGTGGAAGGGCCGACTGTGATACGCGAAGCGTCAAGAATTTAGACGGACCCCTTCAGCGAGGTAAGCTTGCTCGTCCAGTCAATGATGTCGGCCCGCATGACGGACTCGCAACCGTGCTCGACGATCTCCCTCTTGTACGTCATCACGGCCCTGCGGAGCTTCGGCGCCGACGATCCGAAAGATCTCCAGCTGTGCACCAGCAGCGCAGTGTACTTCACGGCCAGTGCAGCTTTCACCACATTAGCCGCTCTCGTCGTCAGGGTGCCGTCCTGCTCGTAGCCGAAGGTATCGGCCCAGACCTTGTTGGCCTCCAGGGACTGCGTGGCCTTGTCGATCAAACTCTGGAAAGACGAACCGTCGATCTGCAAGATCGTGTCCTCCACGCGCTGCAGGACCACTTGGATGTCACCACCAAGCGCCACATTGATGTCCCATGGGTTGTCGACGCTGTCGCCACCAGTGGAAGATGGTTCGAGGTCATTCACCGCCGCCGCGAGCTCCGCCGTCTGCATCTCTTTGCACGCCGCGGCAGCTGATCCCATCTCGGTAACTGCCGCCTGGAGATCTCCGCCAAGTCCCACAATCTCGGTAGCAACGCCACCAGCATCGATCGCAATGCAAGTAAAGCGAACGCCCTGCACGACGCGGCCCGCACCAGGCTGCGCCAGCCGCGATGCGCTATCCGCGCCCAGCGCCATCCACTCCCTGTGGTAACCAACCAGCGGGGCCCAGGCCTTCAACGCGGCCATGGTCTTCGAGAGTTTCTCCTTCTTGATATCATCAAGCCAATCTGATTCACCGAGCTTCATGAAGATAGCCATGTACGGATGCGACTGGATCGGACCACGGCAGTTCTGGGAAACGCACTCGTACGTGATGTCGAAGATGGCGGTAGCGCTCGCTTTGTGGGCCTCCACGCCCTTGCCACCCGCGGCCAGCACATATTGCAACACGGGGACCACTGCGTCGCGGTCGTCGTCGTTCAGCAGCGCCGCTGGCGTCAAGGTCGACGCGAGGTCGGCGAGGCCTTTGCTGGCGTTGAACTGGTTGATCTCTGACTCCTTGTTTTCGATCGCACTCAGCGCGCTCGCCCACGTAGAGAGCTTCTCTGGAACACTGGTCCTCGCCATGGTGGCCAGCGTCTTCGCCTCGGCCAGCTTCGCAGTCAGCGCAGCGCCAGCCGCGCCGCCGATGACGTCGCCAAACGTCTGGGTGTTCCCGTACTCGTCGACCTTCGCCGCAACCTTTGCCTGGAAATGCTCGAACGACCCAGGCCGACAGTACATCACGATGTTCGGCAGCATCTCCAGCGAGTTCCGAATGACGCCAGACTCCACCAACTGAGCCATGGACGAGTTCGAATCGTCTAGCTTCTGCATTGCGTCGGACATCGAGGGGAACATCTCCTTCGTCTTCAAGTAGTACTGGTCGAACTCGTCCTGTGCAAAGCCAGTGTCAAACAACCATGGTGGGTGGTGGCCCGTGCATTCTGAAGCTACCGAAAGGGCTTCGCAAACGGTGCAGGGCAGAAGGTGGGATGAGCGAAGGTGCAAGGTTCACGACAACCAGGAACCTTGTTTCACGAGTGAAGCCACTCAGGCTCGAGAGAGCGTGGCGCACCCTAGTGACGCGAACGACGCCCAAGACCCCCCCTGAGTGCACCATCAAATGTCTCCGATCCAGCTCAAGGCCTGCTCGGCACGCACACCCCGACACCAACTGCATTATCTGCCGCCCGGTTGCAGCCCCACTTGGCTTTTATTGGCCCAACCTTCGCTGACACAAAGCCCCATGGACAACTGTGATACCAAACCCCTGGACCGCAAACCCGAAATGCACGGACAACCACCCCCCCTCTGCGGATTGACGTCGACTTGCCTTAAGCGTCGTGTAGTGCTGCGAGCGCTTCACCGACAAGTTCAAGTGGCGCAAGCACCCAGTCCCGACCCCTGTCGTTCTGCTGGAAGCCGTCATGGCCATCAGCGCGTCCTTGTAGTCCAGCTTCGTGGCGTCGGCGATGCAAAGCGCTGCCTTCAAGGTCACCGTCATCGTAGAGACGAGCTCGTCATAGCGCTCATCCTCAGGGCACTTCTCGTCGAGCCAGTCAAGGCAGCCGTTGCAGAACTGGACCAGCTTAGGTTGACCTTCTTTGCCCAACTTGATGAAGTAGTTGAGCGCCTCCGTGAAGAAGCCGTCGCAATTGGAAATCTTGTCCGAGCAACTGCCGTCAGCAGAGCACGCCCTGGGGCACGTCGGCTTGAATGACGGGCAGCGATCACCATTTGGTTCGTCCGTATCCCATGGCGCAATGTGGTAGAAGAGGACGTTCACAGACAAGTCTGGCGTCTTGATCGTTTCAGCGACCTAAAGGGCGAGGCCGAGAGAACGGGCGACGGCAGACTCGACAACTAGGCTGGGCCCGCGGGGCGGTGATGTACACCGACCTGCGCGCCCAACCAAGACCTGCCGATAGCCCAACCCCGAGGTGCCGCCCGTAGGACCTTTAACTTCAGCACATCCTGCTTAAACTTGCTCGGCATGTCCTCGGCGCCATTCTCAACATCCTTGAGCCAGCCGTCGAGTTTGGCTTTCGGCAAGGACGCGAATGGCTTCTCGACGAGATTGCAGATGGCATCGCACACGTCCAGGTGGGCCTTGAGCTTGTCGGCCAACTCCGAGTCAGCAGGAGAGGGAGTGGAGTCCATGATGTTATCATGCGATTCCCTGGCCCAGCGAAGCTCGCGACCCATGGCAGTTCCTGACCAGCACCTGTCCACATCCAAGGCAGCAATGCGACGCTCGACGAGCTCCTCCACCTCTGACTGCTTGGTACCTGACATGGCAGACTTGGTGGCGCGAGACTTTGCTCCTGGGGTCTTCGGCGCACGCCCATCGCCAGTGAATACTGCCCGCGAGCACGCCATCGCAGACGGGTTCAGCAAAGGACCAGCCGAAGCAGATGCACCAGCTCCAGGAAGACCCGCCGCGGGCAGAGGGCTCTCGCCTGGGCTACCGCCTGGGCTGCCATCCGCCTCCTCGGCGGCCAGACGAGCCCTCTCGGCGTCGGCCTTGCTCCTCTTGCAGGCGTCCGCCTTCGAGGCCAGGGAGTCCAGAGTGTGGTTCTCCGTGCGCGCCTTCACGCAGATGAGTTTCAGCTTGCTGTCCTGCGCCAGACCCTGGGACTGATCCACTGCACCACCCCCGCGCAAATGTCGGACAACGCACTCCGATTGAACTACCGCTCGCTCTGAACGGATCGATGGATGACAGAGGTCTAGCATGATGGGACGACTAGGGGGACTCAGGGCCAAAAGCAAGAACGCGGATGCGAACCAAAGCGCCCGCATCAGGCAAGATAGCTCGACTTAGACATCTTCTCTGTACTTCCATCAATCGGTTCAGATAGCAAACCATCCTGACAAGGTGGGAACACAGGGGCTGGGGGGAACGACGGATGCGGAGGTCGAAGTGCGCAGCCCGACATCATAGCACAGATGGCACAACGATCCATCGCGCCGAGCCTTCTTCACGAACGAGAACGTGCCAAAAGACAGGGCAGAGTACATCTGCTGGCTCGGCTGCATCTTGTGCGTGGTCATCGTTGCGAAGTGCTGGTGCATCACGTCGTACTCCAGGTACGGGCGGTTCGGGTTCGGAACCATCACGCCCTTGTAGGTGTTCCCATCCTGGTCGGGCAGGTCCTGCAGCTTGATGCCCAACTTCTCGGGCTCTTCACCCTCGAGCACGTCTGAGATCAGCTGCGCGCGGTTCAAGCCGATCATCGGCTTCACGACCGAGACAATGTATTGCGACCCTTCGTCGACGGACGTAGGGAAGAACTGCCCTTGCTCGCCCGCCTCAATCCGCAAGGCCTCCTCCCAGCAGCCGTGGATGTGCGAGTCCTCGTCCTGCACGCCTTGCTGGACGACCTCCAAGGAGCCGAAGTGCGTGAAGCCCTTCGGGTACCTCTCGAAGCACTGGGTACACCACGGCACAGCAGCGTCCTTCATCTGCTGGCCGACGTCGTCGGCGTCGCACGTGCCGCGCTCGAACGCGTCTGCCTGGAGCGCTGCCGCACTGAGACGCCCCGCGGGCGCCGCGATGCCTCCATCGCTCTCCCTCGCGCCCGCGGCACCACTCCCCCGCCTGCCGCCGCCTCTGGCGGCCTTCCTCTGCCCGCCATCAGGAGCCTTGACTGCGCGCTTGCCCATGCTGGGGCAGCCAAGCAAAAAAACAAAGAACTGCACGTGCGATGCTGTCCTCCGCTGACACCCGCCAGTGGAGCCAAAACTTCTCGAGCCATGTGGGCTATGTGTACGGTGGATGCGGCGTTGGGCGCCCTGAGGCGTCGCCCGACAGGTCGATGGGCGGTGGTCTTCTGTCCAACGGCTCCTCGGCTACACAAGCAGCCGCCAGACAAGGGCCCCAGGTCCCGTCGCGCGATACATCGGCACGTGGCCGAAGGCTGAACCACGGGCCGCGCATGCCATCAATCAAAAACACGTAACACATCGGGCATCATATATGGGGCATCGAACCGCGTGAGGGTGTGCCAGAATGCTAACGAACACTCGGTGGGCCATGTGGAACCTTCGGAGGGCCAACCTACAGACTCTCACGCTGTGAAGGGGGGGAAGGGTCGGCGCATTATTTTACGGCCGCCCTATGGGGGGGGGGGCAGACGCGGGGTGCCGCGAGGCGTCGCTGGGGCGAGGGGTGAGGGACGGATATGGAGAATGTTGGAATACGCAGGCCAAGATAACACCCGACATCCTAATCATGACCTTGTCAGCCACGCCATAGAACCTACGATTATTTCATTTATCAACCAGCGTTCGCAGACGACTGCCCCGCAAAAGCTACTCTAAACGGACACTGGCACCCCTTGGGGCGCAGCCGAAAACAACCACCAACCCCATGACAGGCGAAACAACGGCTGCTGGTTTGGATCAATTTGGCCATTGTTGTTCAGGGAAGGCACCCGTGCAGCTAGCTTAGGAGGCACCCTAGGCTAGGCCAGCGAGCATGCGATGACCCCAGACGCCACCCAGACCTTCATACGAACGCCTCTCGTATTGCCCACGGTTTGTGCTTTGCCAGGTTTGAGAGGGCGGCGCAGCTCTGCTCGCACGTAGCCGAAGGCATCCAACAATAAGCACCGCTCTTCATGAAAGCCCGAACCAGCCCCAGGCCGCTCCGCCACCACAAGGACCCATGAGGGCCCAGAGAAAGCCCACCTAGGGACCCACGCGGCGGTCAGCAAAATCCATGACCCCACCTCCCGAAGGTGGTTTCAACCGGGCTTCGAGCAATGCTGCGAATCCTTGCGTCGCCCCGTGCGTTCGGCGATGCATCGCCGAAGCAACGTGATTGCGCATCGCGCTCGGGATTGATTGGGCAGATACTCGGAACGCACAGGTGCAAGAACCACGTGATGCAGGAGGATGGGGAGGAGGAAGGGGAGGAGGGGGGAGGGGAAGACGAGGCGGGGGTGGAGGAGGAGGAGGAGGGCGAGAACGGGGAGGATGAGAGGGAGGAAACTCAGAAGAAGGAACACGGAGGGGAGGAGGAGGAGGAGGAGAAGGGGAAAGAGGGGGATGAGGGGAGGGGGAGGGCAAGGACGGGGATGAGGAGGAGGACGGGGGAGAGGAGGAGGAGGAGGCGGCGGCGGGCGAGGAGGGCAATGGACGGCGGTGCACGATGGCAGCCGATGCAGACAGAACGCGCATGTGAGGATGCGCGCAACAATGGGCATGCACATAACTTCCAAGCTGATGCGGGTAACCAGTGAGAGAGAGAGAGAGAGAGAGAGAGAGAGGGAGAGAGAGAGAGAGAGAGAGAGAGAGAGAGAGAGAGATAAAACAGAGACAGAGCGAGCGTGGAACGACTGAGAGTGGCACCTAAGTTTGATCCTGACGAGACGGAGGAGGTTGACGAGCAAACGGACGCACCTTCGACGCATGAGAAAATGTAAAGCGGATGATGCGACGGCGCAGTGAGGCACGAAGACGCCAGGGGGCTTTGGTCAAGGAGAAAGGGAGCGCAGAGAATGGGATTGGAGATGGGTGGCGGGGAGGAGGGGAGCGAGAGACACGAACGCCGCGGTGAAGACATCGACACGTGAGAAGAGGGAGGTCGGGGGCTGATCTCAAAGAACTTCGGGCCATTATGCAGCGCAACGAATCAAGCGAGCACCGTACGGAGCATTCCAACTGCCCACGCGAAATCTGCCGTCGAGCGAAATGAGACGCTCGCAACCCTTCGACTGCGAGAGCGATCCGTCCGCTGCCAGCGGCCTTTAAACGAAAGGTTCCTCAATGCGCTGTCAGCGCGTGCCAGAGGATCAGTACTCAGCGCAGGCAGCGCGCACGAAAGGACCAGTGCTGAGCGCTGCCAGCGTGCGCGAAAGGACCAGTGCTGAGCGCTGACATCACAATTTCTGTCATCATCATCGTCATCGTCATCGTAACTCTCCCCCTCCCTATATCATCGTTCACTGGTCGTTTCCGATATCACGAAGCAGCAAATTTGCGGAGGTGCCCTGATGGCCGAGCACCGAACAAATACAGGCCTCCGAAGCGGCAGAGGATGCAGCGTTGCCAACAGTTTTGTCTGGGGCGTCATCGTCAGCAGCGACGCGCTTGCCGACGTGCGCTCCAAGCTCGCAGGCAAACTCCTGCGGAGCTGGCCTTAAAGACCAGCGGCGCGTCTTGGGCGGCATGGTCGCAGGCTCGGCTGGAGACTGCAAAGCCGAACCCTCTTTGGAGGGAGTCTCAGCGGCCATGCCACTCGCGCTCTTGGCAGACGGCGTCTTCGCGCCTGCGGCGTCCAAATTGCATGAAACAAACAGACTGGATGCCTTCTTCGGAGGCGAATCCTCGACCAGAAACACATCCAGCGACGTATCATCATCCCCAAGCCCTCGCTTCCGCGTCAAAGGCCTTGAAGGTCCTGGCGGAGTGCCTGCGTGCGCTTCGTCGGTGTCAGCGCCCTCTTCAGGGCCGCCTGAAGCAGCAGCGCCACCCTCCCCAGGGTAGCAAGAAGCTGCTCCCGAACCCGATCCGCGCCCAGGATCGGGAGCACGAGGCAAACAATCGCGGGGCTCTGGCTGGAACAGCTGCTGAGCATCTTTCCCAGCCGTCTCATGAACAGGCGGCAAGCCGATGCCAGCCTGCGCGTCGAGGAGCGCACGTTCTGCCTTCCACCCGGATTCGAAATGGGAGAACCGCGGGTCCGAAAGAGTGATATCTGGATCGGGGGTGCGAATTGGACCATCTTGTGCAACGCGCGTGCCACTGTCACTGGGCTCTCCTTGGGCAGGCTCCAGATCAGGACTATCAGGCGGCGTCGCCGCTGGAGGATCAGAGTAACTCGGCCCCATGAGTACGACCGTGCAGGGTACCGTTGTATCAATACGTACTTCCGAGCTGATCGGGCGGTTCGGGTCGACGACGACCAAGGTAAGGCGGCCAGTCACTTGGATCTCCATGGCGCTGCTTTGGTTACGAAGCTGGGCTGGCACGGGCGCCCTCAACGAACAAAGAAGAATTTTCGAGCACTTGACCCAAGCGGCTGCTGTCTGGAAAAGCTGGCCAAATCTAGCGTAAATATAAACATGTCCTACTACATGGCGTGTGATGCCGTGCGTTCAGAATTAATTACGATGATGACTGTTTTTAACAGTGGATGAAGCATCACCAAAGGATACGAGACAGGAGCACGCATGCTAAAGCATATGGTGGTGCTGCTGCACGCAATGGTAGCAAGCTGGCTTTTGGTTATGACAACGAAACGGCTCGCATACCAAGGCAGCGCACGAGGGCAGAGTTGCGCACGGCGCGCACAAAGACCACAAGCTGCCGCGCGCAACAAACCTTGGGGCGCCCCCAAGACGGACGGCGAGGCCGCACGGCGTGACCTGCAAATGGCTTATACGCATTACACACTGCCAGGACACAAGCCTAAGCACACGCAGGGCATTCCCGATGTCGCGCCAGGGCAAGCGCACGACGCCCTTCACCAGCACCCCCCCACACGCACGCGCGCAAACGCAGCCGATGACAGAATTATGGGTCAAGCCACCACGCCAATGGCACAGACAGACGAGGCCGAGCCCGAACGCACGTGACATTGGCAATCGCAACCGCCCCCGCGAAAACAAGGCCGCGGTGCGGCGCCGCCGTCATTGGCGCCAACCGCACGGCACGCGCGAATGCGCAAACCCGCGCCAAACGCCAGTGCTTGCCGACCCAGCAACGCTAAACCGCGAGCCCCGAGTCACACTTTTCTCCCTGGGAACGCGCGCGGCAGCGCGCAAGCCCTGAAATGTGGGGCACCGACGCGCGCTGACGGCCAAGGCGGGCGCCGAAATACTCTGGCGTCAGACCGACCAAACCAGCGCTCCGGAACTTCAGAAACAAAGCGCAGCACGAGTTGCGTTAAGAAGGCGTAGCCCGCTGCCCCATGGGCTGGCGGCCAAAAGCCCAGCCCTCAGTCGCGGGTTCCGTCCGCCGCTAACGCCAAGCCATGCGCATTTAGGAAATGCGCGACGACCGCAATGGCGAGCGCAGCGCTCTCGGAACGGGCGCCGACGCCAGAACTGCGCGCGCGTGGGCCAACGGCCCAAAACGCGCAATCAACGCGCTCGCGATCGCGGCCGCGACGCGCGAACCCAAAAGCGCAACCGAGCGCGGCGCCGCGCTTGACGCCGACGCGCTCCTGAAGACGCTCGCGTTGAACCGCGGGCACGCCGCGCCGCCGTCGGCGCGAATACGTTGAGCCGAGCGGAGTGCGCCGATGCCCAGAGACGCCATCGACGACCTGAGACCGCGCGCATGAGGTGGCAAGCTGAAGGCGACGCCCGCGGCCTACCGCATGACGAAGAGTGCACCGCCGAAACGCGAACAACGCTCGAGCTTGAACCATGCGCCCGCGGCCCAAGGCGCATCAAACGCCGAGCGAATGAATTGGCCAGCGCGCGCGGGCGACCAGCCCCAAGATATTGCACGAGGAAGCTAAACATTCGCCGATCACACCAAGGGGGGAAACTTGGGGCGCGCCGCGCAAACTCCCCGCAGCACATTCACAAGCACGCGTAACGCCCATAGTGGCACGCCATGCGGGCAGAGCGCCCCGTGACCACGATCAACCTTGAGCTCGCGACGCGAACGCGCCCCATCCCTTTGCCCCGAGCACCGCCGCGAGTGCACCAGCCGCATCGCGCCGTTGACCACAGACCCCTTACCAGAAATAGCACGCGCTGGCCGCGCATTTTATGCGCATCAGCCCGCGCAAAGGTTGACGGTCCAACGCGCAACTACAGAGTGGCGCGATGCCGCGTGACCGCGTCCATGCGAACAGCGCTGACCCATGAGCTATGGCAGCGCGACCGCCCCATGCGCAGTCGACACCCAGCGTCGGCTTGAGGCGCGCTTAGTCGAGCGATCAGCCCCGAGCTCAAGCAGGAAACGCCGCGCTCTACGCCGCGAGCGCAAGATGCAGAGATCCGCACGACGCCCGACGCCCCAAAGAGCACTTGAGCTGCCGTGCGTTGTCTAACGAGCCAGCGCCCCAACTCCAGGCCAAACTCGCGCGCGCCCTTCCGATGAGTGACCGCTACCTGCCCGACCTGCAGTGGCTACATTGCAACGCGCCCTCATTTTTCGGGACGGCCGCCCAAAGCGAAGGTCCGTGAACGCCTACTAGGCCGCAGACACGCGCGCAATCATTGCCGCTACATAAACGGACGTCGCGCGCCGAAAACGCATGCCCGATGCGCCAGGCATCCGCCGCGCAGCGCATTGCCGAATCACGCGCGCGCAGTCCGCGCTCACCGACCGCGACAACGACGCGCGCCGACCTCAGCGCGATGAGTGTCGCGTCAACGACAATGTGCTCGCGCGCCCGCACGGCCGCGCGCAACCGCAATCGCGCCATTATCATCCCGAACGCAGTCGCCGCACCTTCACAAACGATGCCGCCGCCCGCGCCCGCCGCAGCCGCTCCTGGCGCCGCTCGATCTGCAGCACCGAGCGCTGAAACTTGAACTTGCGCCGCGGCGCGGCAATGGTGTTGGCGACCAGCGCGGAGACATATGCACAGAGTTCGCTGTGCGCCGATGCAGACTTGCACGCGTCTTGCGCGCGGCGTTAAGCATGCGACGGGCGCCGCCACGCACTCGCCCTGGTTGCCCCGCTCCTCCCCCCGCGCCCTTGAACCCGAGCGCGCGGCGCCGCCCCCCCCCCCCCCTCCCGCGAGCGCCGATGTTTCTGCTGAGGGCAGCTGCGCCAAGAACGCTTGCCACCCACCACCACCCCGCAAAAGCCCACGACCCCACCGCTCTCATCCCATGCGCTCCACGCGCGACGCCCAACGCCGCAAACCCAAACTGGCGTCGCGAACCTGCGCTGCCAGCGCTCGGCCGAATCTAAGTTGGCGCAGCGCCTCGATTCGCCGCGCCGCGCCCCCTCGCACGCGGGCCGCGCGCTCACGCAGCGCGCGCGAAGCCGCGCTGCGACACTGGCGAGCGCGACACTCAAGGCGAAGGCAGCGCCGCATTGTCCATGACCAAAGCCGTTCGCGCTGTTTCAGAAGTTGAAACGCACGCGCCGCGCGCCAATGCGAAATTCTGCATGCCTGCAGGCCCGAGGCGCACGACACCGAACGCTGGGAACCGTTGTGCGCGCGCTGCGCGACATCAGCTATAGGGGAGACCGCGTAGCGCCGCTCCAGGTCCAAATCCAACCAACCCCGCGCAGCCGCGTCGCCCCCCCCCCCCCCCCCCCCACCCTTGCCCACCTGCAGCCCACCCCCACGCGCGACCCAGCGCGCGTGCCCACTGACGCGCGCCCCATTGCCGCTGGCGCAAGGCATGGCGCCAGCGAGCTTGAAGCGCGACTTCAAGCCCGCGAGCTAACTCAAGATTGCGCCCCCCCTTCGCGCCCAGGACGCGATGCCCCGCCGCAGCCCGCCAGAAAGCAGCAGCGCCTTCGCCGTCCAGCGCCCCATCTCCAGGACAACGCTAAGCAGCGCCATCGCTGGCCTTGGGCGCAGCGCCAGGCACCTCAGGGGATGCGCGCCGCGATTGCCATGAATGCCCCATGCGCCCGAGCGCAGCGCCCCTTGCGAATTGCGCAGGACAGACGCCCGCGCTGCGCTGCCCCCGCAGACGCGCACGGCTCACGACGGTTGGCGCGGCGCGCGCTCATCGCCCAGCGTTGCCAACGCTGGAGCGAAGGTGCTGTCGCAACGTTGGTTTTGTCAGCAAACCTGGCAGGAAAGCGCGCCGTTGAAAACGCGTGCGTCGGCGAATGACAGCGCGACTGGGGCGCGCTGTAGGGCCGACATCGGCAATTGCGGCTCTTACATGTTATATTTCTGCCGTGCGATCGCGATGGCGTTTTTCTAGCATTGATAATTTAGCAGGCGCGGGCGAGCGGTTGGGGGGGGGGGGACAGGCTGCGAAAATGTACCTCATCGCGCTGTCTTCGCATGCTTAGTACGCGAGGTACCCCTTCCTTTGCGAGCCCAAGGGGGCGCCCCAGCCGCGCCTGGTTATCAGGGCAGGCGACGTGCGCTCGCGCCCCCTGCGCGACCTTTTGCGCGGCAAACCACGCGGCTGCAATCGACCCGACCTCCGACAGATCTGCCATGGCGCCGATAGAGGGAACCACGACCAAGGACATACCACCCGCTGCGGAGATACCCACCAACGTACCTCCCAAAGTACACACGGATTTGGGAGCCAAACGCTCAAAACTTAGATTGGCCGTGAAAAGTACTTACGCAAGTACCTACCCGAAACAAAGTACCTCCCAAAGTACCTCCCGAAGTACCTCCCGAAGTACCGTCGGAACCGACAAGTACCTCCCGAAGTACCTCCCGAAGTACCGTCGGGACCGACAAGTACCTCCCGAAGTACCTCCCGAAGTACCGTCGGAACCAAAACGTACCTCCCGAAGTACCGTCGGGACCGAAAAGTACCTCCCGAAGTACCGTCGGAAAATAAAAGTACCTCCCGAAGTACCGTCGAGGAAAAAAAGTACCTCCCGAAGTACCGTCGGAGAAAAAAAATACCTCCCGAAGTACCGTCGGAGAAAAAAAAATACCTCCCAACGTGCCTCCCGAAGTACCGTCGGAACCAAAAAGTACCTCCCGAAGTACCGTCGGAACCGAAAAGTACCTCCCGAAGTACCTCCCGAAGTATCTCCCGAAGTACCGCCGGAAACAACAAGTACCTCCCAAAGTACCGTCGGAAACAAAAAGTACCTCCCGAAGTACCGTCGAGGAAAAAAGTACCTCCCGAAGTACCTCCCGAAGTACCGTCGGAACCAAAAAGTACCTCCCGAAGTACCGTCGGAAACAAAAAGTACCTCCCAAAGTACCCGTCCAAATCAGGATAGGTAATAGAGTACCTACCCAAGTACCTCCCCAAAATGTAGCCACTGGTACGACACGTCGGCGGTTGGCCCGATGTACAATTGCACGGCAGGACATACCACGCCGCGGATGCGTACTGCGTCGCCGCCGCCCGACGTTAGCCCGCACGCGCGCTACTATTTCGCGAATAGCGCGCGCAGCGCTGACGAACTTCCCTGGAGCTCGCCACCTCAACCTCAGTATGCTAGTCGCTGGCCGCGGATCAAGATGGCGCGGCGCCGCGAGCGCGGCCGCAGCTCCCTCTTGCAGCGCCAGACCAAGGCACTGCAATTGCAACGCTGCGGCCCGCGGGCGTGCCAACCCGTCGCGCGATGCATCTACCACCACCAGGCCCAGCGTTAATGCTACTTGCGAAGCCGTTGCGCCCCCGACAAATCGCCCCGACGTTCCGATCTAACCCCTGCTCGCCCTAGCACAACTCGCCTTGCTTATTCTGGCAGCGCTAACTCCCGCGCCGCCGACCGCCTGAAGAAAGACGCGCGCGCGCCGCCGAAAGCCAGGGCCCAGCGCCCTCGCGCGCTCGCAGCAGCGCCCGCTCGCGCGCCCAACGCGCGGCTACGAACCCACCAACGTGACGCGCGACCCCGCAGGGAGACAACACGCCGCCCGCGCGGCGGAGAACGTGCCGACGGCATCTCCCCCCCACGCTTTGCATGGCACAGCTAATGCGGCTAGTTAAGTGCAGATCGACTGTTGGCTGCGTGCCCCCTTGGCTTTCGCTCGCATCCAGCGCTTGCCGCGGGCGCGCTTGCCCGCGCGCGCCCCGCGGGACCCGCGACGCAACCTGCCGCTGCAAACCCGCGGGCGCCATGCAACGCGCGACCGCCCGCCCCCTCCCGCACGACGCGCCGCGCTGAGAAACGGATATCCCACGCGCGCGCTGGGCGACCGCGCGCTGCCCGCAGTGCGATCGAGATTGAGCGCCGCGCGTGGCCGATCGACAATCGCGCGGGTAGAACGTGCGCCGCGTCGCCAAATCCCGCATTGCCAGCTCGGACAACGCGCGCATCCTGCGCGGCGACCCGCCCCGCCCATCGACGTCCAAGCGCGCCCGCGCGCCATTGCTGCGATCGCGCACATGCGCGCGCAAGAGCCGCCCTGAGCGAGCGCCGCGCCTTGAGCTGCGACTCGCGGCGCCGCGTCGGCGCAGCTGCCCAATGCGCCGACGCGCGCGCGACGCGCGCGGCATGAAGGCAGGCGCTCGCAATTGAGCGCCAGAAGGCCAAGGAGCGTTGCGCGCCGAATGCTGCAATGGACAGCGACCCGACGGCCGCGCCCGCAGTGGCGCAAGATTCTGCGACGCGCAGCCCGCGCGCCATGTCGACTGGAGCGCGGGGCACCGCAGGGAGCCGAGGGCAGCTCGCGGCGGGCAGCGCGCAGCTGCGCCAGCGACCGCCGCGCGCCACTTCCGCTGCCAGAGAGAGCACGCGTCGCAAGGTCGGCCTCGGCGAGACGCATGCGGCGCGCATTGGAGCGTCGGCTGGCCACCCCCCTTCCACCGCGCAGCTCCAGAAGCGAGGGGGCGGGCGCTGACTCGCTGGCCCGAACAGCTGGCAAACGCTTCGACGACTCTCACAAAGGAACGACCAGCGGCTGCCAAGTGCAAGGCGCCCGCGCCCAACTGCCAACGCACGACGGCAACCTCAAGCAAGGCGTGCGGCGGGCAGTTCGGCCGCGCGGCCGACGTCGCGGCCGCTGACGCAACGACGCGCTGAGACCACAGAGTCGACATGCGTGACGCTTCTGGCGCGGATTGGCCGAAAGAACAAAGACATGCGGCGCGCGGTTGGCAACGCGAGTTGTTGAAAGCACGTTGGGGCTTGCGTTTCCGACGATGGTTGGGTATGCCGCGCTAATGGCCGCGGCGCGAGATCGCTGGCGCAGCGCGGTCGCGCCCGCGCCCGCCGCGCGCGCGAGGGCGCGCATCCGCGCGACCTGCGCGCCCGCCCCGCCTTTGCCAGACTTTCCGCTTCGCCAGCCTGCGACGCCGCGCCGCCATATCCGCGAGCCCGCCCGCCCGCTTGAGCGATGCCCTGCGCCGCCGATCGACGCGGCGGCGCGCGCCATGCAACGCGGCGCCAAAGCCCGCCGCCCGAACCCATGCGCCCGCGCCTGCCGTGCGCGCTGGCTCAGGCGCGCAGCGCAGAAACACACGCAAACCCGCGGTGCGCTTTGAAGCGCGCCGATTGAACCGCCAACCTAGCCGCCCACCCTGCTTCTTTATTGCAGCGGTCTTTGGCGTTACCGCCGCGATTGCCCGAACACCGCCTCGCAATGCGCGCGCCGAGCGCGCAATGCACGCTGAGTCAGTCCATCGGCGTCGCGACTACGCACCGCGGCTGCAGCTAGCAACGAAGGCTTCGCTCGCGCGGCCACGGCGCCCGTTGCGGCGCGCATTCTCCGCGCGGCCACGCAACAACCCGCCGCGTCACGCGCGTCGATTACGGGGGGGGGGCGCCGCGGCGCCGCGCCCGAACGGCCGCGGTGCAATCGGCCCCGCCGTGGCAACGTAGAAGGCGCGCGTTGCCACTTGCGCTATCGCGCCTGCCAGCGTCGCTCGCTGGGCGTCGCGCCGAGCGCGCGGCCGCGCGACGCAACGGAACGCGCGCACTGCGAACTGGCCTAAAGCAGCAGACGGCTACGCGCGACGCAACGAATCGGCTGAAAACCCGTCGTCGGCACAGAGCAGTGAATATATCAGCGCGCTGCGCCCGCGGGCGGTCATCTGGCCAGAAAGAAACTGTTGCGCAGGCGCGATGCCGCGCGATTGCGGCGCGACACATCGCACGAGCGCGGCCGATGACCGACGCGATCCCCTTGGGCGTTCGCCCAGCAAAAGCAGCGAACGCGCGGCCAAACTACAACAGCTGCGTCGGCGCTACGCGACTGCTGCAGCCCTGCCCGCGGCTCGACCATCCACGCCGCAATGCAAGGCGGTGCCGCGCCCGTGGCCTGCGGTTGGGCCTTGCCCGTGTCCGACTGCCGCAACGGCGAGGCCCCTTTCCGCCGCGGCAACCATCGCCACTGCAACCGCATGCGATCGGGTGGCGGGCGGCGCGGCGACTGGCACATCAAACGCGCGGCCGAACTGCGAGCCCCGCGCGGCCGCGGCGACCGCCGCTCGCGCGCCAACGCCACGACCGACGCAGTTGCGAAGCAGTTGCCATATTCCGCGCCCAATGCGCGCCAATGGTTAATGACGCAATGGCTGCCAGCGCCGCCTGCCATGCAGACGTCCCACATCACGCGCGACGGCTGCAATTGCCCGCTTGTCCGCATCGGGCGCCTCCCCCCCGACGCACTGCAGCGCCGCGGCTGCAAATCTGGCGATGGCCTGGCAGCGGCAGCATTGGTGACAGAGGCTAACGTTGCGGCGCTGCGCCGCCGACGCGGCGCGGTTGCCGCGCGACCGCGGCCCAGCGCGGCGACAGCGGCGGCGGCGCCCCTTGTCGCCATGCCCCGCCCAGCTGCCAGCGATCGGCGCGGCGCGCGCCCGCGAGGCGCCCGACGACGCGCGCGCTGAAGAACGCGCGACCACTCTACCTCTACAAAGGCGTGCACATCGGCTGGCGGACGTTCGGCTGCGCCCGCGCGGACGCCGCCGCGCGCGCCCGCCCTCGCTGCGCCGCCGCCGCCGCGACCCAATCGCGCCCGTGCGTCGACGTAACGGCCGCGACGGCGCGCGCGATGCCGAACCTCAGGCGCAGCCAAGCGGCCGAACCCACTTGCAACGCAGAGCGGCGCCACCCACCCCAAACGCCCAAGTGTGCAGCGGCGGTCCCGCAACTGTCGCAACACAACGACGCGCGCAACATCATTCTTGGATGCGGGCGCGTGGCCCGCCGCGCGAAGCTAAACAAACGGCCCCGCGCGCGTGGTCGCACTTGCGCGGCCCTGCGAAATCCACAGCGCCCATCGGGCCTTGTCAGAATACTTGCCGCCGCGCCTTCGCAATTGGGGGCGCGTGGAGCGGGCGTTGACCCAGCGAGCTGACGGAGCGCGGTGACTTCGAGGGCAGCCCCCCCCTGCGCGCGCCCCGTGTAGCGCGCTCTTAGTCGACCGACCTCCTTGCGACACGCGCAATGCAACCGCGCGCGCGACGTCAAAACAACCGTCCGCGCAAGTGGCGCTACGCGCGCGCCTTCGAACGATCGACGCCGTTCTACAGAAGCCACACCATTCGTGCCTTCAGAACCAACAGTGACGATACCCACGCGCGCACCCACAACCCCCCATGGATGCCTGAAACGGCACCAAACTGCCTCAGGCAATGTTCACGGCAACTTAAGGCCGCTCCAAAGCGGCCCCGCGCGACCCCCAATGTGGCGACGCCGAGCCGACGCCGAGCGAGCCGCTCCGATGGAGATGGCAGCAGGTTGCCCAGAGCGGGCGGCCCTGCCACACCAAGCGCGACCCAAAGCACTATCCAGACTGATATATGGAAGCGTCGGGCCCGCCTGGTTCCTGCTAGGTGGACGCAACCTAAGCGCTTCAAACTTCTCTCCCAGACTCCATGCAACATGCGCAAGGGACAGCGCAATTGCCGCCCGCGCAACCCCGCGGCCAGCCCAGCGCGACACGCCGAAAGCTTACCGAAGCCAGGCCATTCTGAAATTCTGCCAAACGCACTTCGACGCGGAGCCCTGCGGGCGCGCCAACTCGAACCTTAAAGCCACTGCACCGACGCGGCAAGCGACTGCTCCAATTTCCACCCCCGCCGCATCAGTAAGCCTTCTCGCGGTCCTGGACGCGGCCGAAAGAGGGCAACGCAACGAATCAGCATTGCCGCCTGCGCGTGGCTGCCTTACTCGCACTGCATTCCCGTCGCTGCCAACGCAGCCTTGCCCAATGAGCCACGCCCGCAAGCGATGCACGCGAAACAACCGAACGGAAACCGAGACTTCGCGAGGCCACCTGACGACAGCCGATGCAAAAGCGCAGGGCTGGCGCGAAGGCCAACATGTCGAGCTGCCGTCGCGACGGAAGCTCTAGGATGGCAAAAGATGGCAAGCAAGCCGCAACAGCAGCGTCACAAAAGACGCGCGCTGACACCATGCTTGCCCCAAAGAAGTTTCGGCCCCTCAGGAAATGCCCGAGATGCCAACCGCCAGACCACGCGCTACAGATCAGTGGTGCCGCTGGCTGAGGGCTCGCCCGCACTGGCTGAACTTGCTGGAGCCAGCGGGCATCGCCCCGCATGACGCGCGCCCACCCATGGACCCCTCGCAAGCCGCACCCCGTGCAACTGCACTTCTCCACCCTCCCACCCACTGTGCCCCGTGCCAACCCCGCCCGCCAGCCCGCCCCATCGCCCGCCGACGTGTCGAACCACCAAGTAACCGACAGCCCGTCAAACGTCAAGCGCTGCCCCCTGGTGCACCGTCAGGCCGCACTTCGCAAACCAACCTACGCGGCACCGCCCGCGCGAGCCAACCGCGCGGGTTGCCAAGATGACCTTACGCATTGTCACTGACACGTCCTCCCGAGCACGACGCTTCATAACATTGCCGACCACTGCTGCCGCGGCGCAAACCAAGCGCCCACAACGCTTATAACCGCAAACGTGTGGCGTTCTACTTGCGCCGACAATACAATCCGCGAGACCGCTGTCCGCGCTCTGCGACGCTGCCGCGTCCAACGCCGATGTGCCAAGGCTGCGCTTTGTGGCAGATCACGAGGGCGAGCCGCGCAGAACGTTCTCTGGGACACGCTGCGAACATCATTCGGCACTTGCGCCGCGCAAACCGCACGGACCTGGAGAAACTTGAACCGCCGCGCGCCGAACGCGGCATCAATTAGTTTACGTCCCACCGTCGCCAATAGCACATTCGCGCTGCGCGCTTTTTTGAGCGTCGGGCAGCCTGGCGGAGCGGTAGCGCGACGCGCACCGCGTGCAAATCATAGCGGCTTGGCGCTTGCGACCCCGCGAACGCCGAGCCCAGGGCAGCGCAGCGCATCGTGCGAGGTCGGCCCAGCGACCGCTGCCAAAGCAAGGCGGGGTTTTACATGCAAGCGAAGCGCGCTTGTCAAACCTTTTTAAGCCCTGAAGCGCTGGCGGGTACGCCCGCCGATAGCAAGGCCCGCGCGGCGCGCCAGCTGAAAAGCGTTAGCCTGCAGTTCGCTCAAAAGCGCCAGCCTGAGCCGATGTGCCGCGCCATCCATGCACATATACATGTGCATGGCGGCGCGCGCATACGTGTGCGCCGCGCGTATGTCGTGCGCAGTTGTGACGCGCACGGCGAGGACAACGACGACGAACGAAGTGGCGGCGGCAAGGGCGGAAGCCAAAAGAGAATTTACATGTGATATGCAAGTTGAATGGCCAATTGGACCAGCACTCTGAAAAATTGAATTGAGCGACGCACGATGCATTTAACGCGGGTGCTGTTTAGTTAGAGGGTCCCATTCCGATCACCATTCGCACCCCTTGGGTTGAGCGTATAATGCAATGCGCCAGGGGCATGGTCGCGAGGCTATCGATGTATATGGGCGCCGCGTTGGCTTGCGTTGGTAGTCCAAGGGGGCTTGGCTTCCCGAGGTTTGAGCCAGTGCGGCCCTACCTACTAGCACCTTGTCTTCTTTTGCATTGGCAAGGCCACCGAAGGCCCTAAGACATAAGACGCTCTAAAGGCCCTCCCCCAACAAAATATAGCCAAACATTACCACTTAGTTTTCATGTTTGCGCATTCGGCAAGCAATCTTACTCGACGTTTGGAGCACCATACGCGGTGCAATGTACTATCGCACGTTTACTTGTGGGCCAGCGCCTGCGGCCCCCAGATGGCTCCAATACGGCAAAAGCACAGCGTGCACGCGCACCAGACACCTAGCAGTTCCCCGAGAGCACCCATGAGTGCCCTACACTGGTCTCCAGACAGCCGAACGCTGCGGCGCGTTCTGGCCAACGCGGTCGGGAGTGGATATAGCATGCATTAGGTTCGACGGCCAGCGACGCCCACTAAGCTCGTCGGTGCCGCCCAAACCTATCCTAAATAGACGCACCACTAGTTCCCAGGAGAGCTCCGAGTGTTCATTGGGAAAGGGGGCCAACTGGCCCCATAACGCCGAAGCAGCGGCACAAGCCTTTTCAAACATAGTTCGGATGAGTCCAACCTGTGACTCTTGCGAACGTTCACTTGCTCGCTCCATCACCGCCCTCCCACACCCCTCGCCCCTCTCCCAGCGAAACATGTCTGTATGTTAGTGGTGGAAGCTGGCGAAAATACGCGAAGCGTCTACGATTTTGGCATATTCCACTGACACCTCGATGCTCGTCTCAAGCTGGCACCAGCCCTGGATGCGGCGCCCTGCTAGGCCAGCAGGCACCAACGCCGCTCCGCGCACCGAGCGCAGATCGTCAAGACAACGCTCATGGGCACACGGCTGGCTCATCTGGCTCGCCAGGCGCACGCGGCCTCTCGCGGGCCAGCAGCGCAGCCGCCATGGGGCCCATGGCAGCAAAGGCCGTCCGAGCAGCCTGGCGGTTCTCCCTGTCAATCCAGTTGGTGGCACCGTGCGACATCTGGTTCACGAGCTCCGCGTGCCTCCGCAGCCAAGCGACCAGGAAGCCGACGGGGCGCCCCTGCTGTGGTCTGGCCCCAGGGTGGCATACCCTGTGCTTCCTGCACTTTACGTGCCCTGGGCTCCTGCACTCCGCGATCAGGTCGTTCTTCTTCGCGTTGTAGACGACTCTCCCGCCCTCGACTTCGATGAAGAGCATTGCTGGCTCCGCCGCTGCCATGCCGCCACCTGGCGGCGGGGGCGGAGGCGGCGGTGGTAGCAACGCCAAGGCCCCCGATGATGCAGACGCACCGCCCTCGCCTCCGCCAGGATCGTCACCACCTGCATCGCTCGACCCCTCAGGGCCAATGATGCCGTCAAGGTCGGCCGTTGAGCTAAGGCTGCTTGAAGTCGAACTGGACGAATCCGACTGGTCGTCATCTACCTCCTTGCCCTCGTGAACTGGCTCCACAGGCAAGGGCGCCCCGATCACGTCTACCTCGACACCTTTTGAAGCCAAGGTCGCCGATAAAGCAGACAGGATGGCATTGCCCACAGACGCACCCACAGATGCACGTTTCGAGCGTGGGTGGTGGGGAGACGCTGGGGGGGGGGGGGCGCTTGCCACAAGCCCATCCCAAAACAACTGCGCCTGATAGAGCATGCGCACACCGATCGGCCCTGCAAGGGCCCGTGCGAGTGTACTCTGAGTTTTGGGCTAGAGAGGTTGCGTCTGTTGCACAATGCCATCAACGACACACATCGGTGACCCTGGATCACCGTCATCCGCAACTCCAACGCCCCCCTCCGACGTCAGCTGCAGCATCCCCAAGTGCGTCGACGGCATCTCGCACGTGCGATTCGCCTGCGACCTCTGCCGCGCTGTCGGCAATGTCGTCGCCGTCGTGGTTATTGTCGCCATTGTCGCCATCCTGATCGTCGTCCTTGAACGGTAGAGCGTCGCCCCATCCAGACTTGAAGTCCGAGCCCTTCTTGTCAACCTTCGCCCGCTTTTTCCTCCACACCGCCCACTTCGGTGTCCAGATGACCCTGCACATCGGCACGTTCGGCTTCTCGCGCTCCTCGATCAACTCGACGTCGACTTCCTTCGGGCAGAAAGATCCGAGAGGGCTGCTCCTCATCTCCACCTGGTACGCGCACATGGACCACCTGAGATCCCGATCGAAGTTGGTGAACGCCTGCCACGGCGTCGCAAACTCGCAGGTAGCCTGTAGTCGATGCTTGTCTGTATTGATGACTTGATGCATCGGGCCCTCCAGGGCTTGGAAGCAAGACCGCCATGGCGACAAACTTTGGTGGCCAATGTGTAGCCACCTGCCTTCAACGATCGGCAAGCCTTCAATGATGCTGTTTGTGGCAAGATCGATGTCCTTCTCGTCTGCGGCAGGTTGGGGCTGCGCGAAGACGTAGACCACGACGTGACCGTGAGCCAGACTCTGGGTCCTCTCGCGACCGACTGGGATGGCCAGTTTGACAGCATCGTTGAAGTGGTTCACGAACTTGTCGACCTCCAGCCCCGCGCCCTGGCACACGCACATGCCAGCGAAGATGCAAGGCGGGATGTCTGGGCAACCGTTCTCGCCCCACTCGGGGCGCGGCTTGTGATCGATAACGTCGCGCATCTCGCCCCAGATCTTCGTCAACGCAGTGAAGACGTCCCTGATGTAGTCACGATGTGCTGACAACCCGCGCCTCACCCGATCCAAGATACCCAGGGGCTCCCACTGGAAAAGCTTGAAATCCGCATGTGGGGGAACAACGGGGAGGAACTCGTCGAGCCTCTTCCGGATGGCTGAATCGTGGTCCAAGCACTCTGACCTCAGCTGAGCGCCCGTCAGCAACTGCCACTTGCTGATCTCGCTGTGCTTCGCATCCTTGTCGGATGCGCGCCAGGCCCGCTCCGCGCGCTCGAAGTTCCGCAGGTTCCTCATGTCGGAGAGGTGCTTGGGACTCGACGAAGCGATGCTGATCATGCCGCTGCACGTGGCAACTGCGATGTCGACATCATCAGCGCCCGAAGACTCCAACAGCGCCGCGCGCTTGCGATCCGCCAGATCTCTGGCTTGAAGTGCCATCGCCGCCTTGCTTGCCCGCGCCCTCATCATGCGAGAGCTGCCTCCGAACGGCATCTTGTTGCCAGCCCGTGCTGCTCGGGTTGCTGCCGCCCCCATGTCCTGGAGGTTCTTCTTCTCCTCTACAGACAGCGCGCGGTACGCCTTCACGATCTCCGAAAAGTCGGGCGACCCTTTCTGACCAAGCGTCTGCTGTCGAACGAAAGCACGCCAAGCACCGCCGAAGCCGCGGCGGCGCTTCCTGGTTGGAGGCTTCTGGCCGACCCTGTTCTTCATCGGGTTCTTCAGCACGAGTCGCGCAGGCCCATTGCGCAATCGATGCTGCCGTGTTCGAAACCGCTGGCAAGTCCGCAATGCAGACAGGCGCCTGATGTGCATCGCGTGGGTCTGCACGCTCAGCATGTGAAGGCTCCGACGGATGGTAGCGTGGCTGGACTCGATGCTGCAAGTCTCGCGCTGAACAGTGGCGGCGGTATGCCTGAGCTCCGCGAGAAGTTCTGCGCTCTTGAAGCCGCCCTCGGCGTCGGCGTACTTCCCGACGAGGTCCTGGCTCCAGCTGCCCACCATGGTCTTGCAATCGCTGCCGATATCGTCCGCGCCCTCTCCGTCCAACAACTTGAACAGCTTAAAGGGGTACCCCGAGTGCAGCACCCTGAGCTCGTGGGCCAGGCAGCCGATCTGGCTCAACATGATGAAGGCCTCGGCGCGAAGGCAATGCGACCTGAGCCCTGGAATTATGATGTCCCACCGCCATGCTTCCAACATCGCACTCGTCAGGATCATGAGGAACTCGTTCTCGAAAACGAACCTGGACACTGCGACCATCGGAAAAACCTCGTCGTCAATGTCGTGGTCAAGGCCAGCTGCTCGGGCGAGCTTGCGGTACTCCACCTCGTCGGCGTGCTTGATGCCAGTGGACTCCATGTACCGCCTCTGGATCTGCACGAGAGGCACCAGCACCACCCTGATCAAGACCAACCGCGCTGGCGTGCTGCCATGGTACAACCACTTGGCGCCGTGCCATCGGTGGATCGAGTCCTCCTTCCTGCGCTTCTCCTCCTGGTCCTCAGCGCCGCCGCTGCCGCGTCCGCCCGCGGGCGATGCCTCGACGCGACGCGCCTCCTCCTCGACATTCCGCAGGCCTGAGTTGAAGCCGTGCGGATCGTGATCCATGAGCATGCACAGGTGCAGCGGCACGGCGCCCTTCAGCTTGGCAACCTTTCGAGGTTGACGGAAGGTGGGGGGGGGGAGTCTCTCCCCCCTCGCCGTGACCGAAATAGCCGTTGGGGCCCGCGGGGCCCCTCGAGCAACCCAAGCCTAAAAAAGGCGGCTGTTTGGAGCCTTGGGGCGGGCAGCTCAACATATCTACACACGCACGCAGCGCGGTAGGGCCACGAGCCCACTTAGCTTGCACCGAGCATGGCCCCGCCAGGCGGCCTTGGGAACTTCCTCGGGCACTCTAGGGGTTCCATCTGTGGCATCGTGGGGCCATTTCTCTATCTTCCTCACCTGGGTTTGAGGGCGGGGGGCAGGGTGGGGCGGCATCACTCAATTAGCAGGAGGATGAAGGAAAGCGGGGCGAGGGGGGAGAAGGAGGAGGAGGAACGGAACAAAGGAGGGGGGAAGCAGCGGAAGGGGGAAGGAGGAGGAGGGGGGAGGAGAAGGAGGAGGAGGAAGAGGAAGGGAAGAGGGCGAACATGAGGGAGGAGGAGGAGGAGGAGGAGGAGGAGGAGGAACAGGCAGGAACTAGGAGGCGGATGAAGAGGGACGAGGATGCGGGAGGGACGAAGGACGGCGGGGGGGGTGAAGGGGAAGACGGAGGGGCGGAGGGAGGGAGGGAGGGAGGGAGAAGGAGGAGTAGGAGAGAGGAGCGAGGACGAGGGGGGAACGAGGAAGGGAGGGAGGGATGAGACTGATGAGGAAGAGGGGTAGGAAAAGGGAGGAGTGGAGAGGAGAGAGGAGGGATGGACTGCTGGATAAGAGAGGAGAGGGGACGGAGAAGAGAGGGGATATGAGGGAGGATGGTAGGGAGAAAGATGGAGGGAGAGAGGGATGGAGGGACGGACCGAGCGGCTGTTTAGACCAAACCTCCCACCCCCCACCCCGCGCGTCGGCCTCAGAGGATCCTCCTCCTCCTCCTCCTCCTCCTCCTCCTCTTCTTCCTCCCCCTCTTCCCCCTCATCCCCCCCTCTTCCTCATGATCGTTCTCTCATCGGCATGCGCTGCAGGGGGGGGGTAGGGGTGAGGGAGAGTGGGGGGAGGGGGGGGAGATGAGGCGATGGAGGATGAGGAGAATGACGATGATGCTGGTGATGATGAGGAAGGGAAGGTTTGCGAGGATGGGATGGGGGGCGCGGCGGGGGAGGAGGAGAACAGAAGCAGGAGAGGAGACAGAAGGGAAAGAAGATGATGATGAGAGGACGGAGGAGGGCAATGATGACAATGAGGAGGAACAGAAACAGAATTCGGAGGACGAGAGGAGGAGAGTAAGGAACAGGAGAAGGAGGAGGAGGAAGAGAAGGGGGATGGGGAACAGTGGCGTGCCCGCAGGCTTACTTCATTGATGCCTCAGGGCGTCTATATCCATAAACCCGCCTACCCCCCGCGGCCCCGATGCCAGTCCACCTGAGGAACGAGCGGCTGAGCAGGCCGTGGCGCATCTCCAGGGCGCCCATGAAGTCGACCGCGACGTCGAAGCCCGCCCACCTGGAAGTTGGCCACACTGGCGGATCCGTCGCGGCGACCGCTGCCACGAAGAGCGTCGTGAACTTCGCCGCGCAGTCGGCGCGAGACATGCAGCAGCCGTCGCAATGGTGCTCCACGCAAGCCCTAGGAGCAAAGCTCATGGCACTCCCTGCCGACATGCCCCTCCCCCGACCCCAAAGACATGAAGGGCTCATGGGCCCGCCCACGGAAAAAATCGACTGTCACGCAAGCCAGCCCCCCTTCAGACTGACATCGCAAGCGCCGACGTCCAGAGAGTCGGCTTGCGATCCAAAAAATGTGTTTACTGGTAAGGGGCCACCAGGGAGAGCATGGGGGAGGGAGCGCAATGAGCTTGCGCTGTCGACGCCTCTTCCTCCAGTCGCCGTTGGCTAGCGAGAGGACGACGCACCGTCGGAGCCGACGGCTGGGGGTGGTCTCCGCCAGGAAGAGGTCCAGGCACTTCGTGCTGTAGTCGAGGTCCACTGGCGATGGCTTCTGGTGCTGGTAGTACACCAAGCTGCGCTCGATCTCATTCCTGAGAACCGCCCTGAAGGATCGCATGGCGTCCTGCCAGCGCAACGCCTTCGCCACGTGCACCATGCACGCGGTGTCGTCCTTCACGTGGTAGAAGGCGTTTGTGAACCACTTGTAGATCATGTGGACCTCGCACTTCACCTTCAGCGTGCTACACTGGCCAGCCGACAAGCGGTCGAAGTTGCGCTCCATCCGCGTGATGCCGCCCGCGCCGTCGGTGCAGACCAGCCGCTGCCGTCTGCTGAACATCTGTGCAACCTCTTCTATCGGCGGCTGGCTGGCCTGAAGAGCGCCCCAGAGCACCTCTCCAGTGGTCCTGCTCAGCGACTGGACGGGCGTCTCCAGCGGCACGCGCGCTGCGAAGTACCCGGCGTCGGGCACGTGGAAGAGCATGCTGTACGTCCGCTCCGTGTTCAGAATCTTGGCCGAGTGCACGCTTGTGCAAGTGCTGCTGATCGGCACCATGCTCACGTCCTGAGCTCCGCCAGCATGCAGTGCGATCTGTTCGCCCGCAGCCGCTGGAGTGGATCTCTCTGGGTCGCTCTGCCGCATGTGCATCGGCGTCTCGTCGTGCCGCACCGACTCCGTCCAGCTCACAGCCTTGCCGCCGCGGGCCAGCACGGCCTGCACCAGCTGCTTCGACATCCGAGCGACGTCTCGCGACTGAAGCACGGTGCAAGCAGCTGCCGACGCCTCAAGGACCCCCTCGGCCCGCCGCCGCCCTACCTTGAGCATGTCGCACTCGTGGTTGAAAGGCATCGTCGTCTTCTTCGAGTCCAGCCAGTAGTCCAACATTTTGCGCTGGTGCACGCTCTCGACCTCGGTGCTGAGGCCACCCTTCGCAGCCATGATCGCGCTGGTCTGCTCGACGAGCTGCGCCACGATCTCGCCCAGCTCACGGCCGTCTCCTGGAACCACCGCTGGAGGAGCTGCACCTCCACCGATGGCGGCGAGCTCGGCGGCCTCGGGCTGACCATCGTCGACCTGCTCGTCTGCGATTGCTGGAAGGTCGTCGTCCGACCAATCACAGAAGAGCATCGCTGCTTCTTCGTCGTGCTCGGCCTCGGCCGCTGCTCGTGCCGCGATGGCGACCGCTGGCGACACCTCTGGGGCATCCTGCGGCCGCCCAGGCCCCATCGCATCGCGCAGCCGCATGCGCAAAGGCTGCAAGGGCAACCACGAGGCCTAGGTGGCGAAGCGAATGTCATCTCACCCCCGCCTTTCATCACCCCTTGCCTCCTGCTCGCCCTTACCCCCCGCCCCCGCTGGAGGCAGGGGGAGGGGGGGGGGGCGAGCAGGGGCAAGGAGTGAGAAGAGCAGGGGAGTCGATGGCGGACGGATCGAAGGCAGAGGAAAGGGAAGGAGACGCCGAGCCTTGCGGCGGCCGCCATGCGACCCAGCCGCGCTGCGGACCACGTCCACGGGCAGCCCGTGGCCGCACGGCTCGCTGCCGTCGCACTCCGCGAGGCCGGTGGCCACGGCAGCTGCCCCGCCGCTGGCCGCGACAGCCTTGCGAGGGAAGCGAAGGAGAAGGAGGGGGGGGAGGGGAAGGAGACGGAGGAAGACAAACGATAAAGAAATTGAGGGTATGAAGCAGCGCGCATCCTCCTCGGCGGCGCCGTCCGCCTCGCCAGGCGCCGCCTCCAGCGCGGCCCAGCCAGCGGAGGCTGGCGGCGCGGCGGCGGCCTCGGCCGCGGCCGTCCAGGCCGCATCGGCCGCGGCGGCGGGCGCCGCCGCCTCGGCGGCGGCAAGGGCCGCCCGCCCCCCCTCGCCGCCCGCCATTTCGGCGGGGGGGGGCTTCAGCCAAAATGGCTGCACATCCAGGCAACGCCATCAGGGAGTCCCAGTTTTCCGAGCCACAAGGTTTCAACCCCGCCATTTTTCCGAACCGCGCCCACAAATCCAACACTCCAGCTTTCCGAGCCGCATCCTCTAACGCAGCGTCTCGGGCCGCATCCGACGACGGCAGGCCCGAACAAACAAATGAATCACCGAACTTGTTTGAGTAGCATTGAGGCGACGAGGGCACCCCCCCTTGCCTCAAGCAGCCTGCCCTTGCACCCCAAAAACATATCAAACTACACGCATCACCCAGTGGAACTGCGTTATAAAGTTGAACACTGTGCACGCGCCCGCACCATGCCTGCTGAACACTTCACCCTGGCAACAACGGTGGCGGACAATCAAGGGGGGGCAAAGGGTTTTGAGAAAACCAATTAAGAAGGTCAACCTGTTTCAAACTAGGTGGTATACATTATCAGACATTGAGTCAACTACTTGTAATAGAGCCACCCCCCGTCGGAACCTACTTTTTGCGCGTCGGGGGGTACTTTGGGAGGTACTTTGCAACCTACTTCATATGCTCGGGGGGTACTTCTACTCCTACTCCGAAACCTACTTTGGGAGCTACTTTGGGGTTTCTGGCGGCCCTATTGCTTTAGCAGGAGTTGCCTTTCACAACCTCCTCCTCCTCCTCCTGCTCGCCCACGGCCTCCGGCAGAATGTGATGAAGAAGATCCCGTGGGCAAAGTAGGGAAGGTTGACCTCGATGAGCCTCTTCCTCCTCGTCCCCCCCGTCCACGGCCTCCAGCAAAATGCGAAGAATATGGCAATCCCTCCGACGCCCTCCCAGACGCCGACCGCGTGGCAAAGTCGCAGAAGACATACTCATACAATCCAAAGTACCTGAGGCGGCAGACGCAGTAGAACCACCACCACCCTTGAACTTCCAGTCGCGGGAGGCGCAGGCCGGCTGGAGAGTCAATCGGTAACGATCAGCAACATCACCCAAGTGTGATCGTCTAGCGGTAGATTTTGCTGGGTCGGCGCTGGGCTCCAGCGGCTCGTAATGCTGGTTGCGGTACAATAGCCAAATGTTTGACCTACCAGTGCCGACAATGACTGTGGAGTGGCCGGGGCGCACGACGACGATCTTGAGCGACCATTTGTCGGCCGCCGCCAGAAGCTCGCGCTCGCCGGCCCACTTGTCGTCGCCGCGCATGTGGTCGATGTACGCCCTCCACGAAGAGCAGGCGTGTCCACGGGAATCCTGGCGATCCCAAAGAGGTTCGAAAAGCTGAGCCTTCTTCTGGAGGTGGTCAATGGTTTGGGCACGCAATGCCACGGCCGAGTGCGTAGCTTTATTAGCACGTTTAAACCAATACCCAAGACTGTGGAATGCGCACGCCCCATCCGTCGGCACTCTCTGCACCGTGGGGCCGAGCGAATCGAGGGCTTCTCCTCTTTCGGCGGCTCCTCCATGGACGCAGCACCAGGTGCAAGGCGAGGTCGCTTGGCTTCCGGCACCACCAAGGAGCTTCGTCTGGGGCCTGTACGGCTCAAAGTCCACGAAGAAGCTGTTGCCGTCTGCGGAGGTCTCGATGGTAGTGGCCATGTTCGCGCCGCCCGGGTTGGCCCCCCGGTATATGAAAGTGGCGCCACCGTTCGTGACGCGACGGCGGACAGAGGAGAGCTCGATGTCCGGCCACCCGTTCTCTTTGAGCCACGCGGCGAAGTTCGGGATGGTCAGTGTCTTGGGCAGCCCGGTGACCTTCCAGGACGTAGCCTGCTGCCCGCCGGGGCGACGAATGCCCACAGATCCTGTGTTGGAAATTGCCAAGCCAAGGCAGGGCGTAGCCTCAGCTTCTGCACGCGCCCGCTTGAGGAGGGCAACGCCAGACTCGTCGTCGAAGCGCTTCACCCAATGGACAGTGCCGAAGGTTGGAATCGCCTTCGGGTCCTCTGGTAGAAGGCGGGCTAAGAAGCCGCCGACGCCACTGGCCTTGTCAATCAGCTCGCCGTGCGGCTCGGTGACCCGGACGTTCACGCTCAGGATGGCGCCGTCTTCGGATTTCCTGGGGCCGAAGATGTCGACGATCTCACCCGCTGGCACGCGGAGCTGGGCGAGCCAGGTCTTCGTGGCCTGCTTGATGTTCCGGGCACGTCCCTGCCAGTCCTTCTCGGAGAGCAGCGTCTTGAAGCATGCCACGCGGACGACTCTGGTTTTTGCAGCCGATGGCAACGGCTTGCCAGCCTGTGCGGTCCACCGTGCAGAAGCTGAGATCGATTGCCTGCTGTTTTGCGCGCATAGCTGGTAGCCAGACAGTTGTCTTCCCGACGTCACTGCCAGCATGCTGGCAGGCCTGGCGGTCGCAACTGACCCTCTGCCGCACGCCACGGCAGCGGGGATGGCCGCCAGCCGGCGGCGGGCAATGCAGCGGCTGCTTATTTTCTGCTACTAGCTACTAGTTGCTGCCGCTGCTGGCGTGTGTGCTGCCCGATATGGAGGCCGTGCTGGGGGGCCCTATGGCCGAAACTATTGGGGGCCTCGTTGGGCTCTCTTGGGGCCGTCCTGGGCCGTCTCGGGGGTCTGTTGGGCCGTCGTGGCGCTCTATGGAGGGCGTGTCGGGCCGTCTGGAAGCTCTCCGAAGCCTTCTTTAATAGTCTGGGAGCCCTCTGGGGCCGCCCTTGGGCTCTTTTCAGGCAGTCAAAGACCGCCCAGAGGGCCCAAAGACGACCCAAAGACGGACCGAGACGGCCCAAGGAGGCCCCGAAAACAACCCAGGAGGCTCGATGGGGGTCCCAAGAGGGCTCCAGGTGGCCCGCAAGGAGCCCAAGAGTCTTCCCCGAAGCCGTCTTGGAGCTGTCTCGCGTCGACAAGCCTGCGAAGCAAAAGACATACATCTTCCTTTGGGTGTTGGCAAGCTTTGCAGTTGCCGTGGTCTGGTGGACAATTCCTGCAAGGCCTCTTGGGGCGTCTAGGGGCCTTTTGGAAGTCTATTGGAACCGCTTGAGATCTGTCGGGGGCCCTGTCTGGCGGCTGTCGGGGTTAATCCTTGCCATCTCGGATAATACCGAAAGCTGTCTCTGCGACGTCCTGGGGACCCAGAGCCCACAGGGACCCGGAGGCAGTGCCGACGCTGCTGGAGGCAGAGAAAGCGATTGGCCCACGCACGTGTCCCAGAATTGAGGGGATGATGATAGCTTCGGGCTCCAGTTTCAAAGTTTTTGACGTTGCGGCTCGCTCTCGGGAGCCTCGGGTTGAAGAGCTTACTCTGTTCTGTTCGCTCTTGGGAGCCTTGAATTGAACAACTTTTTACTGTACCCATCGCTCTTTTATATGACGTCTGTGCGCCTTCTCAGTGGTCCTTGTGGGGGACTTTTTGGGGCCCTTCAGGGGCCCTTTTGGACCGTTCCGTTGCTGTTTTGGGACATATTTGGGCCCGTTTGGGCCGTCAAGGGGCGTCTTGGAGGCCTTGGACCGTCTTGGAGCTCTCTGGAGGGCTTCCTGGGGCCCTCTTGGGAGCCTCGTCGGGCCCTCTTGGAGCCCTCTTGGAGCCGTCTTGGGGCTCTCTCAGGCCGCTTGAGGACCCCCTTGGGCCGTCTTTGGGCCCTCTTGGACCGTCTTGGGGCCCTCTTGGGGGCGGCTTGGGTCGTCTTGTTTTTTTTGGGGGGCCTCTTGGTCTGTCCTGGACTGTGAAAAAACGCCCCCCCAAAAAGGATATGCTGAACATGTACGTTTTCCAATAGGAATGAAACGATTTTTGCCTCTTTGGCGTCCTCTTGGGGCCCTCTCGGAACCACCTTCTGAAGTCTTTGGGGCGCCTTGCAGGTCTTGGACCGTCTTGGGGCTCTCTGGAGGGCTTCCTGGGGCCCTCTTGGGAGCCGGGCCCTCTTGGAGCCATCTTGGGATCTCCATGGCCCTCTCAAGCCGTTTGAGGGCCCCCTCGGGCGGTCTTTGGGCCCTCTTGCACAGTCTTGGGGCTCTCTTGGGAGCCGCTTGGGTCGTCTCGGAGGTTTTTGGGAGGCCTCTTGGTCTGTCCTGGACTTTGTAGCAACGCAAGAGGCGGATATGCTGAACATGTACGTTTTCCCATCGGAATGCGTCACTTGTTGCCTTTTTGGGCCTCTTGGACCGTCTTGGAGCCACCTTCTGAGGTCTTTGGGGCGTCTTGGAGGCCTTTCTTGGGAGCCTCTTCGGGCCCTCTTGGAGCCATCTTGGGGCCCTCTCAAACCGTTTGAGGGCCCCCTTGGGCCGTTTTTGGGCCCTCTTGGACCGTCTTGGGGCCTTCTTGGGGGCGGCGTGGGTCGTCTTGGGGGGGTTTGGGGGGCCTCTTGGCCGGTCCTGGACCGTGTAACAACGCAGAAGGCGGATATGCTGAACATGTACGTTTTCCAACAGGAATGTGACGATGTTTGCCTCTTTGGCATCTTCTCGGGGCCCTCTCGGAACGTCTTGGGGACCTCTTGGGCGGTCTTGCAGCCACCTTCGGAGGTCTTTGGAGCGTCAAGGACCGTCTCGGCACCAACTGAGGCCGCCTTGGAGCGCTCGCGGACCGTCTTGCAGCCGCTCTTGGGCCCCTGTTGGGCACTCATGGGCGAATCGACCACGTGGTGAGGCCGTAAAGGGGCGAGTTTATGCACATGAGTCCCCTCAGGTTTGGCACGCGCTTCCTCCCGCCATGTAGGAGAGATGACGTCGGGTTCCAGCTTCGCCTCCCGCATCTCTCTCAGCAGTGCCAGCGCCCGCTGCCACTGCTCGCCCTTCTCGCACGAGCTGATCCAAGCGTTGTGGCTGATGACGTTGGGCTCCAGCTTCGCCTTCCGCATCTCGCTCAGCAGCGTCAGCGCCCGCTGCCACTGCTTGACCTTCTCGCACGCGCTGATCCCAGCGCCGTAGCCGACTAGGGCTGACCCGTGGACTCCGTCCACGACATCTTTCTGGAATGGTTCTCGGAGGAACGGCGCAGATTGTACAAAAATCTACAAACACGGCGGCGGCTCGGGCGGCGGCAGCGAGACCGCGCCTTCGTGTCCGAGCTCTTGCAGCGCTCCAGCAGCTTGGCCCAGTGCACTGCTCGTTCATCCCCCTCCTATTGAGGACAATTTCGAAGTCTCTCGGGGATGTGCGTCGAAGTCGAAGCCCATCTGAGGCGTCTCAGGAGCGCTCGGGGAAGGGCTCGGGAGGCCATCGGGGAAAACCACCGACAGCGCCAGGGAGGCTCGCAAGGATCTACAGGGAGGGCCCAACAGAGCTTCAAGAAAATTTGAAATTCTCTAAGATCTTTAGAGAAACCGCTGTTGGGTCGGCCATCACCTCCGGGCGCGCCTTGATGGTGTGATCCAGTCGAATCACCGCCAACGGGAGGGTTTGTTCGCCATGTCCCATTCTGTTCGCCCAGAGGGTCTGTGGAGGCCTTCGGGCGAACAGAACGGGACAGGGCAAGGAATGGGGAAGACTTGTCCGAATCTCCTGGGCCTCCCAGGTGCTCGTCCGAAGAATGCGGAGAGGTCCCAGGGTCATATCAATTGGCTGCTGTTCCAGGGGTCCGGTCTGCTTGGCCCGAAGAGTTTGCCAAGGCCCCTGGGGGAACAGAATGGCACAGCATATCGGGCAAACGGGGGCGGTAGCTGGCCTGTCAGATCCGGCGTTCGTCTTCTGCCCAAGCGGCGCGGGGCCCACGGGCCCCAGGGTTGGCGGCCCGCTGGGTTTCCTCTTGTTCGCCCACAGGGTTGGAGGAGGCCTCCAGGCGAACAGAATGGGGCAGGACAATGAATGTGGGAGACTTGTCGCAAGCTCCCAGCCCCCCCAAGTGTGCGCCCGAAGGGTGTGGGGCCGCGTTGGCTCCCTCAAAGGGCCGTCTTGGAGCCGTCCAGGCCCGTCTTGAGGGCGCCGTTTGCCGTGATGGGGCCGTCTTGGTTCGTCGTGGGCCCCTCATGGGCGCGTCCGTAGGCCGTCCTGGGCCCATCGGGGTCCTCGTGGGGCTGTCTTGGAGCCGTCTGGGACCGTGAGGGGGCCGCCTTGGAGTCGTCTTGGGCCCCTCCTGTGCGCCTCCTTGGGCCGTCCTGGGCCCAGCAGGGGCCGTGTTGGCACCCTCTTGGGGCTGTCTTGGAGCCGTCTTGAGCCGTCGCAGCGCGCCTTGGGTTGTGCTGGGTCCGTCTTGGCCCGTCTTGGGGCCTTCCTGGGCGTTTCCCCGGACCCTCCTGGGACTTTCTGGGGCCTCTTGGTGCATCGGACCGCCGAAACGGCGGGAAACGCAAAGGGTGTAACAATAAACAATGGAAAATTAACGATCTTTGCCAGCTGGGGCTCTCTTGCCATCTTGGCCCGTCTTGAGGCCCCGACCAGGCGCGTTCTTGGGCCGTCCTGGACGCACCCTCCTGGGACCGCCTTGGAATCGTCTTGGGCCGTCTTGAACGCGCCTTGGGCCGTCCTGGGCCCGTCTGGGGCCGTGTTGGCACCCTCGCGGCGAGGAAGCTCGGAGGCGGGCTCGAGGCCTCTTTGGGGCAATTTTGGAAGCTGTTGGGGCCTCTGTTGGGGCCTCGTTTGGGCTCCTTGGGAGCCTCCTGGGGCCTCTTCCGGGGATTCTTGGCGGCCACTTGGGGCCTCGTCTATCGCGCCCCTTGGGCTGTCTTGGGGCCCCCTAGGGCCTTCTTGGGCGGTCCTCGGGCCGTCTTGGAGCCATCTTGGGCCGCTCTTCGGGCCATCTTGGGCGCCTCTGGGGCCGTCCTGGGGCCGCCTTGGACCGTCTTGGGGCCCTCTTGGACCGTCTTGGGGTCCTCTTGGGGACCTCTTCGACCGTCTTGAAGCGGTCTTGGATGCCTCTGGGGGGGTTCGGAGCGTCGGGAAGCCGAAAAAGCGAGGAAGCAAAAAACCTCGGAAAAAAACAATGAAAATCAACGATTTTGGCCTCTCGGGGCTCTCTTGGGAGGCTCTTGGGAGGCCTATTGGGCCGTCTTGGGGAGCTCTTGGGCCGTCTTGGGCCAATCTTGGGTGTCTTGGCCAGATCATTGCGCGTCTCGGGGCCCTCTTGGGCCGCCTCCGGGGCATCTTGAGCGGCTCGGAGCCGTCTTAGGGCCGTCGGGGCGGCCTCCGGAGCGTCTCGGAGCCGTTTCTAGCCGTGCCTCCGGCCGTGCCGCGGAACGCGCGGCCTTTTATGGCCGTCTTGAGCGCTGGGGCAGTGTCGGGACCGTCTTGGGGCCGTCGCGCCAGAGGGCACGAGAAGGGCCCCCAGAGGGCTCCAACAGGGCCCCAGGCCGCCGCCGCGCGCGGGCCCACCATTCTGCCACGAAAGGCCTTTCTGTGGCAGAATGCGCCCGGCCCTGTCTTCGAGGAGCCCGAAGGCCTCAAGAGGGCCGCAAGAGCGCCCCCAGGGGGCCCCAAGAGGGCCCCAAATCGCATGTACTTGATATGATTCTTGGGCTTGCGAGAGGGGCACCCAAGTACATGCGTCATGGGGCCTTGTCGGGGCCCTCCTGGCCCCCTCTTGGGGCCCCTCGGGAGCGCTCCCACCTTGTCCTGGCCCCCTCTTAAGGCCGCCATGGGCGTCTGAGGAGCCGTCCTGGCGCAGTCTGCAGCCGTCTTGGGGCCCTCGGCCTCCTGAGGCGTCTTGGGACGATCTTGAGGGCCTCTGTGGCCGCCTTGGACGCTTCGAAGGACTCTCGAAATGCACGTTGTCCCCGAGGATTGGGCCCACTTTTTCCTGGCTCGGGCTCTCCTGGCGCTCTTCCTGGAGCCCACCCTCCGTGGGCGGCTCCGGAGCGCCCTGAAGCCATCTTGGAAGCGCGCCGGGGTCCCTGGGCCGCGCTGGCGGCCGCCGGAGGGGGCCAGTCAAAACTGCCACTGCTCGACCCTTTGGCGAGCGGTGAACGCGGCGGCGGGGGGGAGCGGCGGCGGGGGGGAGCGGCGGCGGGGGGGGAGCGGCGGCGGGGGGAGGCGGCGGTTGGGGGGAGCGGCGGCGGGGGGGAGCGGCGGCGGGGGGGAGCGGCGGCGGGATGTTAGGAGGGATGACATTGGGCTCCAGCTTCGCCTCCCACATCTCGCGCAGCAGCGCCAGGGCCCGCTGCCACTGCTCGCCCTTCTCGCACGCGCTGATCCCAAAGTTATAGCTGATGGCATTGGGCTCCAGCTTCGCCTCCCACATCTCGATCAGCAACGCCAGGGCCCGCTGCCACTGCTCGCCCTTCGCGCACGCGCTGATCCCAGCACTGTAGCTGATGGCATCGGGCTCCAGCTTCGCCTCCCACATCTCGCTCAGCAGCGCCAGAGCCCGCTGCCACTGCTCGCCCTTCGCGCACGCACTGATCTCAGTAATGTAGCTGATGGCATTGGGCTCCAGCTTCGCCTCCCTCATGTCGCTCAGCAGCGCCAGGGCCCGCTGCCATTGCTCGCCCTTCGCGCACGCGCTGATCCCAGCGTTATAGCTGACTAGTGTGAACCCGTGGATTAAATCCATGGCGTGCTGAGCCTTGGACTCGCACGCCATAGGCGACCAGCTCGTCGAAGTTGAACAGCTCGGGCGTCCCTGGGGCAGGCGGCAGGGGCGACCTTCGGAGGCAGATGTGTGGTCACGTTTGAGGGCTATGTGTGGGGGCCAGGTTTGGGGGCGCCTGGGGGCTACTCGTGGGGGCGACGTTCGGGGGCCACGCTTACTGGGGCGGGAGGGGCGACCTTCGGAGGCTTTATGTGGGGGCCGCCTTTGGGGGTCCCGTTTGGTGGCCACGTGTGGGGCCGACGTTTACGGGGCCACGTCTGGGGGCCACCCCGGAAAGCAGTCGGGGGAGCTCCAGGGGCACTGACCTGGAAGCGTGAAAAAGACTGGGTTTTTGCTAATCGCGCCGGGCCTGGGGGCGATTAGCAAAAACACGTCGTTTTTTTCAGGCATAGTCAGAATCAGGGGAACACGTTTGCGGGCCTCAGTTGGGGGCCGCGCAGGGAGGTCTTGGGCCTTGGGGGTCTCGGGCCGTCTCGGTCGTTTTCGGCCCTCTTGGGCAGCATCTGCGGCTCTTCTTGGGGCGCATTGGGGCCATCTTGGGGGTCTCGGACCGTCTTGGAGGTCGCTTTGGGCCCGCTCGGGCGGGATCTGGGGCCCGGTTGGGGCTGACTTGGGGGTCAATTGAAGCTCTTTTGGGCCGTCTTGGAGCCCTCATGGGCCGTCTACGGGCCTTCTTGGGCCGTCTGGGGTCTGGGGCCGTGAAGGGCCGTTCGCGTCCCGAAATGGCGGGAGGATCAAGAATCCTCCTAAACCTTCGGAAAACAGTAATTGGTGCCTTTTGGCGCGGTCCACGGGGCTCTCGAGGCACGTCTCTGGGGCATTTCGAGGCCGTCGTGGGGCTCTGGCCGGATCGGCTTCGGCTCTCTTGGGCGTCTTTGGGGCCGTCTTGGAGCGATGTGGGGGTCCGGTGGCCGTCGGGGAGCGCTCCAGGGGCGGACTGGGGCCGTCGGGGATCGGCTCAGAGCTCTGGCAAGTCGAAGCCAGCAGAACCGAGAGAGCAGCGGTGAGGCCCCCGATACAGCCAAGGGTGCGGGTGCGGGTATACGTAGGGCCCCCGAGGTAAGCAATGGAATCAAGATTTAAAAAACAATTAAATCTAGATTCAATTTGTTGGGCCGTTGATTCTTGAACCCGCGCCGCCACACAATTAAATCCAGATTTCATTTGTCCAGCGAGTGCGATTCTATCGCGCGGTGTCTCTATCAGACAATTCTGAAACGGAGCCCTTCGGGGTCTCAGCGTTTCGGGCTTTTCAGGTCTGACTCTGTCGTGTCTGAATTTTCTGATACTTCGGTTCTGGGCCTTTCGGGTCCGACTTGTTTTCTCATTTCTCGGGTTTGACTCGTTGGATCTGAATTGTTCCTGTGCTTTTCGGGTCTGCAGCATCTTCTGGGTCTGAGTCTGGCGGGTCTGCGTTGCTTTGTTTTGTCATGGGGGTCGTTTTTGTGTGTGGGGGGGGGTGCGTTTCTGGTCTGAGTCTTCCGCATGGGTTGTTCTGATTCTTTTGGTCTGAGCCTTTCGGGTTTGAGTTGTTTGTTTTTCTGGTCTGAGCCGTTCTGGCCTTCGGGCCTGAATCTTTGATCTTTCGTGTTTGGGTTACTTTCCCCCCCGGGTCTGACTCTCTAGGTTATTCTTTCATGTCGATGTATTTCGGGCCTGACCCTTTCGCATTTGTCTCGTCCGAGGCTTCCGTGTCTGAGGTTTGCGTGCTTGTATATTGTCTGACCTTTGTGGGGCTGACTTCTCGCGATCATCTCGCGCGAGGCTGTCGATCTCAATTTGTGTCCGGTCTGAATCGCCCGTGCCTGATTTTTCTGTTTTTTCCGAAGCAGAGTTGCTAATCTTTTTCGGGCCTGAGTTTTTTTTTTGGAGCTGAGTTGGTGTTGCTGACCCGCGAGGGACACGGAGCAAGTGGGGCAAGTGGGGCAGGCGGGGTCTCCACTCTCGGGTGCGCCTCGTGGTGCATCTTGGAAAGCGTGCCTCCTAGGACCTTGTCGAGCCCACGCGCGCTGGAGATTCCCAGGGAGACGGCCGAGTTTCCAACATAATGTCCTCCGACACGGCTCCAATGCGGAAAAAAACAACGAACCCTGCTCGCGCCCAGAATTACAAACGACGCGTGTTTCATAGTTTCGCCATTTTTTGAATCGCAGGGGGCTGTCTGGTTCCAATGTCGGGCTCCAGAGGGAGGTAATTAAAATGATACCCCCCCCCCGTGTTTGGTCGATATCCTCCCGGATGGCCCGGCTCCGGAAGTTCCGAAAATGGCTAATTACCAGGAGGGCCTCTGGAAGTATCTAAGACGGCCCCTCAGAGGGCCCTCCGATGGCCAAGAACGGCCACACGAGACCCTCTACACGGCCAAGCGCCAAGAGAACCTCAAAAAGGCCCAAGAGAACCGCAAGGGCGGCATCATCATCATCATCATCATCATCATCATCATCATCATCATCATCATCATCATCATCATCATCATCATCATCATCATCATCATCATCATCATCATCATCATCATCATCATCATCAACATCATCATCATCATCATCATCATCATCATCATCATCATCATCATCATCATCATCATCATCATCATCATCATCATCATCATCAAACATCAATCATCAATCATCAATCATCAATCATCAATCATCAATCATCATCATCATCATCATCATCATCATCAGCATCAGCATCAGCATCAGCATCAGCATCAGCATCATCATCATCATCATCATCATGGTGGTCGTCGTCGTCATCATCATAACCGTCATCATCATCATCAGCATCAGCATCACCATCATCGTCGTCATCGTCATCATCATCAACATCGCCATCATCGTCTAACTCATCGGCAATATCAAAATTATCCCGGCAAAGCAACCTAACAGCGATGTGTAGGAGCACATCTGGAAGCACTCCCCTTAAGATTCAGATGAGAATCCAGTTGTAGAATTCTGCTATTCTCGCAGTCGTAGTCGCATTCGCGATGACAGTCGCAGTGGCAACGGCAGTCGCAGTCACAGCCTCAGCCTCAGCCTGCCTCAGCCTCAGCCTCAGCCTGCCTCAGCCTCAGCCTGCCTCAGCCTCAGCCTCAGCCTGCTTCAGCCTCAGCCTCAGTCTGCCTTCAGCCTCGGCCTCAGCCTCAGCCTGCCTCAGCCTCAGCCTGCATCAGCCTCAGCCTCAGCCTCAGCCTGCCTCAGCATCAGCCTGCCTCAGCCTCAGCCTCAGCCTGCCTCAGCCTCAGCCTCAGCCTGCTTCAGCCTCAGCCTCAGTCTGCCTCAGCCTCGGCCTCAGCCTCAGCCTGCCTCAGCCTCAGCCTGCATCAGCCTCAGCCTCAGCCTCAGCCTGCCTCAGCCTCAGCCTGCCTCAGCCTCAGCCTCAGCCTGCCTCAGCCTCAGCCTCAGCCTGCCTTCAGCCTCAGCCTCAGTCTGCCTTCAGCCTCGGCCTCAGCCTCAGCCTGCCTCAGCCTCAGCCTGCATCAGCCTCAGCCTCAGCCTCAGCCTGCCTCAGCCTCAGCCTGCCTCAGCCTCAGCCTCAGCCTGCCTCAGCCTCAGCCTCAGCCTGCTTCAGCCTCGGCCTCAGTCTGCCTTCAGCCTCGGCCTCAGCCTCAGCCTGCCTCAGCCTCAGCCTGCTTCAGCCTCAGCCTCCCTCTGCCTTCAGCCTCGGCCTCAGCCTCAGCCTGCCTCAGCCTCAGGCTGCATCAGCCTCAGCCTCAACCTCAGCCTGCCTCAGCATCAGCCTGCCTCAGCCTCAGCATCGGCCTGCCTCAGCCTCAGCCTCAGCCTGCTTCAGCCTCAGCATCAGTCTGCCTTCAGTCTCGGCCTCAGCCTCCGCCTGCCTCAGCCTCAGCCTTCATGAGCCTCAGCCTCAGCCTCAACCTGCCTCGGCATCAGCGTGCCTCAGCCTCAGCCTCAGCCTGCCTCAGCCTCAGCCTGCTTCAGCCTCAGCCTCAGTCTGCCTTCAGCCTCGGCCTCAGCCGCAGGCTGCATCAGCCTCAGCCTGCATCAGCCATTCCTTGCCGTCATGCCGTTTTCCTTGTCCACACTCTCCTCAACATCAGCATCATCGTCATACCACCCTTATTCTCCTCATCCTCGTCCTCGTCCTGCTCCTCCTCATCCCCCTCGTCCCCCCCGGGGGCGGCGCGCGCGCAAGAGAGAGAGAGAGAAACAAAAAGAGAGAGAGAGAGAGAGAGAGAAGCAGCGAGACTACGACGACCTGTATGTTCCTCATCCTCCTCGTCCTGCTCCTCCTCACCCCCCCCTCGTCTCCAGAAGGGGGCGACGCGCGCGAGAGCAAGAGACCCAGGACGGCCCCCAGCCTGGCCCCATAACGGTCCGAAAAGATGCACCCAAGAAAACCCGGCAAGACGTGAGGAAGAGGAAGGGGAGGAGGGGGAACTAGGAGCGAGGGAGTGGGGAGAGACGGAGGACGCGAGGGGGGGGAACAGAGAGGAGCAGCAGCAGGTGGAGGGGGAGGGCGAGGGCGAGTGCGGGGGCGCATCGTATGTGGTGCAATCCGCCGACCCCCGCTTGCCGGAGGTGAAAAGGCGTGTGGGACATGCGGCTGTCCCCCTTCCCCTTTCCCCCTTTCCTTCTCCCTCCTCCTCCTCCTCGTCCTCCTCCTCCTGTTCTTCCTCCTCCTCCTCCTCCTCTTCCTCCTTTTCCTCCTCCTCCTTCTCTTCTTCCTCCTCCACCTCCTCCTCCTCCTCCTCCTGGGTCTCTGGGTGAGGGGCAGGCTGACGAGGGCAACGCTCTTGTCCTTAAGAGATCCGCCCTTGTGCCTGGCTGGACCCGCTGGTATAACACATCGATGTACAGCACAATCCAAAACACGAGCAGCGAGCGGGCGGGGGGGGGCCCAAGGGGGTGAAGGAGGGGAAAGGAGGAGGAGGAGGAGGAGGAGGAGGAGGAGGAGGACAATTGACAATTGACACAGCAATTCGGAGCCGATGTCACCACTCTCCACCTAACACAGCACATGCATGAGACAACCTTGCTGCGCACCTTTCCCCAAGCGGCTCCATGGAGGCGTAGCCTAACACACCGCGACCCGCCCCTTCCCCCTTCCCACGCGGGGCTCAGCTACAACTCTACAACTCTACAACTCAGGAGGACGAAGAAGACGAGGACGAAGACGACGACGACGACGACCGATCGCGGCTGCGCCCAGGCGCGGTCGGTGGCGTCGCCGTCCCAGGCGCCCCTGGCGGCGCCGAGGGCGCCTCTTCGAGGTCCGCGGGGTCCTGCCCCGCTTCCGCCCCCGCGCGCGCGGGCCCCTTCCAAGCCTCTGGGCCAAGAAGGGCACCGGGCGAGTCGTTCGGCGGACCGCGTGGGTCGCTGCTCGGCGACGCCGCCGCCCCGTCCGAGGCGCGGTCCGCCTCTGTCGCCTCGTAGCGGTGCTCGCCCTGGTGAGCCAGGACGACGGGCGCGCCCCACGCCTCTTGGGCGATGAAGTCAGGCGGGCTGATGATCAGAACTGCGTTCTCCGCGTGGTCGGTGACGACATGAATGGGGCGGAGCACCAGGTGCGCCGCGGCGACCAGAGTGAAGTGATCGCCCCACGCGCCGTTCTTGCGCATGTAGGCGAAGTACTGGTTGAAATGCGCGAAGTCGCGCCACCACGTCCCGAACATCTCGGGGAACTGCTTGAGGTAGTTGCACACTTCTGCGCGCAGCTGCGCGCGCGTGAGGTCCAGTCCGGCGGTTGCGACGAGCGCGTGGAACTGGCAATTCCCGTCGCCGGGGGTGTCAATGCGGCGAAGGCCTTTCTCGCGGAGACGGGGAATGATGCGCTCCAGGCTCTCCCGCGCGCGGCGGTTGTCCTTGTGGAACGACTCTATGCTCTCTTGGACGGCCCTGTGGTACTCGGCGTCGTAAGTCTCCTGCTTGGCAGCGCCCTTGAGGGCCCAATGTAGAGACCGGAAGAGCTGTCCCAGCGTGTTGCTCTTGTCACCCTTGGCCATATCATGATGCTGCTTGCAATAATTACCCCAGTGGCGCGGTCGCTTGCAACGACCTTGCTTTCCGACCCTTGCCATGCAAGTGTTGTTCGTGTCCTTGTCGAGGCTGGTACCGCTGCTGAGGAATGCTAGATCGGTTGGGGCCGCCGGGCAGAAGGGTAGGTCCTGCCGCGGCGGCCGCCTCTGGGCCCGCGCGGCGGCGCCGTCGGCGGCGGCCGGGGCTGAATCATCAGGGCCTGACCCCGGCAAGGCAAGACGCGGCGGGCCCATCATGCGCTTCATCGCCTCGGACATTCTCGCCTGAGGGGCGCGCCCCTTGCCGCCGCTGGGTTTCGCGTTCGCCGGGCCTCTGGGCAACTTCTTCACGAAGTCCTTCGTATGCAAGGCTTTCACGAACAATTGGTGTTCCGAGAACCCGGCCCCTTCAACGAAGTGCCGGCGCGCGTCCACGAAATCGTCGTCTTCCGTAACATACACGATGGTGAAGGAGGCGCGGAGGTAGACGTGCCGGAAGACGTCGCAGGCGCCCGTCTCCGTGCTAGCGCACGCCTCCTGCACGCCCCTGCTGTCCTGAAGCAACGGGGCGCATGCATATGAAAGCAGAAGCAGAAATGCGGGGGGCCGCGCAAACGCGGTTTGGGAGCCCGATGACCCCAGCAGCGCTTGCACCTGGAATCCTCTCGGCGTGACATGGCGATGCGTCGCGGAATGTCACGGCGGCCCCAGATACTCCGGATGCGCATTTCCCCCGCTGCGTTTCTGGGCCCCTGGCCGAGTCCTCTGCAAGGGCGAGACGCATGGCTGCCTGCATGTCGGCAGATTTCTCCCAAGCGCAACGGAGTTGGTATTTGGGAAACACATATGCGTATTTCGCCGTCTGGCCAGTGGACAATGTGACCGAGCAGGGCTGCGCGATGTAAGTCTCGCGCGCCCCGCGCGCGCGGTAGTGCTTCAAGAGAGCGTTGAAGTCCAGGCGGGTGGCCTGCGAACTCCAGCCCTCTTCCTCCTCCGTCCGTCCTCCTCCTCTTCTTGCCCGGGCGGAACGCCCGGGCGGCCGACGGCCGACGGGAAGTTATCTCCCTCCTCCTGCCCACCCCCTCCTCCCTGCGCCGCCCGCAAAGCCTGGGGCCCCATTCCGTCGTCCATGAGGTGTCCGGGCTCGTCTCTGCCGCTCGCCCGCCTGCCCGGCCACTCCCGCAGGGCGCCCCAAGAGTCCTCCAATGCCTGGGCGAGCCCGTCGCGCGCGCCCCCCTTGATCCGAGCCGCAATTACGTTGCAGACCTCCACCATGAGCTCCGCTGCGTTATTGTGCACGTACCCTGGATCGAGCAGGTCCTTCACGAGACGGTGGGTCCGCTCCACGGCATTGGGGGCGTAAGTTGTGTACCCGTTGGGCACGGCGCCGAGGCCCGTGCTCCACGGGGCCCTGATGAACCGCCCGCCCATATCGAGGATGTGGCCCTTCAGATAGTCGGCGAACGCGGGCTCGTTCCAAGCCCAAGGCGTCCCGGAACTGTCCAGGCGCAGCAAGACGCTGTTCCAAAAAGTGTCGAATTCCACGTCGTTCGGAAACCACCCAGATGCCATCATGAACTTGTCCATGGGGGGGATCTCCTGCTTGTCCACGCGCGCCCTGCCGGCGACGGGGCCCTTCTTCCCCCCCTCTGCCTTCGTGTTCTTCCGAGCGTGGCAAAGGCAGCGATGGAGAACAACCCTGTCGCCGATGACGTATGTCACCCCGTTCAGGCACCGGCAATCAAGGAATGCATCTTTCACCTCCATGCCAGCCAGCGTCGCCTTCTCAATGTACAACGACGCCAAGTTGTGCAATTGCCTCCTCGTCCTCCGCGTCCGCCAGCATGAACACAGCGGGGAAGTAGCGCATGTGCGGCTCGCCTGAGCGCGTGGGCACGCTTCGCCCCTGAGACCCCCCCCCGAGACCGCCAGGCAGGGCCCCGGGGCGCCGGCTAGTTTTCCATTAAGGGCCCGTTGGCGACGCCGAGCTTTCAATTTAAATCCCACCAGCCCTTTGGGCGTGAGTGGTTTAGCGAGCTCTCTCTGTTCTCAACCCCCTATCTTCCCCTTCGGGGAGGGGTTTACCCCCCCCTACCCCCTCCCCCTGGACCTGGGCGGGGATTCCGGGGTGGTGGCGGGGAGGTCCATTTCGACTCCTCGGAGGGCCATAAAACGACGACCCTCACGAGGATTCTGGCCCCGAGGGGGGGGGGGGAGTTTGGCCCCTCTGCTCGTCTTTGAAGCAGAAATCATTGATTTTACAAGGGTTTTGGACCCATTTTGGCCTTCTGAGGGGGCCGCGCTCATCTTCCCTCATAGCAAAATCATTGATTTTACGAAGGTTCATTTTGTCCTTCTCAGGGGGCAGCTCTCCCCCGCGCTTCTGCGGAGGTCGCAAGAGGCCCCAAGATGGCCCCAAGAGGCCCCCAGGAGGCTCCCAAGAGGCCTCCAAGAGGCCCCCCAGAGGCCCCCAAGCGGCCCCAAGAGGCCCCCAAGAGGCCCCCGGGAGGCTCCCAAGAGGCCCCACGAGGCCCCAAGAGGCTCCCAAGAGGCCCCCAAGAGGCCCCCAAGAAGCCCCCAAGAGGCCCCAAGAGGCCCCCAAGAGGCCCCCAAGAAGCTCCCAAGAGGCCCCCAAGAGGCCCCACGAGGCTCCAAGAGGCCCCCAAGAGGCCCCGCGAGGAGCCCGAACGACTCACATCAGGACGAGGGGCCCGAACGACTCACACCACGAAGAGCCCGAACGACTCACACCACAAGGAGGGGCCCGAACGACTCACACCAGGACGAGGCGCCCGAACGACTCACACCACGAGGAGCCCGAAGGACTCACACCACGACGCGGGCCCCGAACGACTCACACCACGAGGAGCCCGAACGAGTCACACCAGGAGGAGGGGCCCGAACGACTCACACCAGGATGAGGGGCCCGAACAACTCACACCACGAGAAGCCCGAACGACTCACACCAGGACGAAGAGTCCGAACGATCACACCACGAAGGGCCCGAACGACTCACACCAGGAAGAAGGGCCCGAACGACTCACACCAGGACGAGAAACCCCAAACGACTCAAATCACGAGGAGCGCTTTCTCTCCCTCCTCCTCCGCCTCGTCCTTCTCCCGCCCCCCTCACAAGGGGGATGTACAAGGAGGCGGGAGGAAGGAGGAACAGGGGAGATATGCGGGGCCAAGCGGACATACGCCTGAAAAACACGACTGTCGGCATGCTTCGCGAGAGTTGTTGCTGTGAGATGGGCTGGTGGGGATACGCGAAGCGTAAAGAATTTCTCTGGGGCAAACTCTGCGTGGAACAAATCAACACTTCCTGCCCGCCCCCAGTGTAGATTGCCCCCCTAATGGCCTGTGGTGGCGTTCTGCCGGAGCGCCAGTGGCCCAGCCGTTCCGAGCAGGAGGCCGTGCTCGTTTGTTTTGAACGAGAAGTTCATGAGGAAGCCCGTCGCCGCCTTGAGTTCGCCCAACACGGGGCCCGCGTTGGGCGCCTCGAATGCGATGCGCAACTTGCCCTCCTCCAAAATGGCGCCGTTACAGTGCACGACGACGCCCTCGGGCGGGTTGTCGACGAAGCGTTGCAGGGATCCCAAGCAGTCCCCCGGGTATTTCTGTTTCTTCGGCTTGTTCGCTTGCCTCTGGTTGGCAATCTGCGTGTCGGTTGGCCAGAAGTCTTTGTGGATATTCCTCTTCACTCCGCCGGCCCAGCGGGCCAAAGGCGTGTCGGGATTTCCTATAACTCCCAGCAAGGTCCCGGCAAACTCCCGGCCAGTCCCCTCCAGGATGCAAGAACTCCCCGGGGCGGTCTTCCGGAACCCCAAGAAGGCCCCCGGAGGCTCCCAAAACTGTCCAAGAGGGCCCCGAGTCACCGGCGGAATGAGCGAAGCGATTCAATAATTCTTTCTCCACTTTTTTGGGGGTGTACCCTTTTGCGTGCTCTCTAGCGTTTTCCAACCTCAGCCATTTCGCATTCTTGTTTTCGGCACGTTCGCCCACGCGCTCTACCAAAACGTCTTGGGACGACTTGTCCCGAGAGAAACAATACTTCCTGGAACAGTTCTCGCATGCAGCACAGTGGACAATGATTGCTGGATTGGCGTCCACGGAAGACGTTGTGAAAGGATGCGCGATGAGAGAGTTCTTGTTCACGTATTGCCTAGCCGTGCGCCTCAACGTGTCGATCAAGGAAACGTGGCCCACGGGCTCGAACAGCCTGCGCTTGCGGCCCCTGCCCCCGCCGGGCACTGCCACCACCGCGGCGTCATGAAGTGGCTGGTCGGGCATAGGCTGCTCAGGCGCGACGTATGGAACGATAGCTCCCATAGACGCGGTCTCGTTAGCCGGGAGTTCCGGCATGGGCTCGTCAGATGCTGGTTGCTCGGGTGCGCAAAGAGGCACGAGGACGGACTCTGGCACCCAGCCGTTCTCCAAATCATCTGCCGAAATGTCCTCCACAACCCGCATCTGGAGCCGCTCTCCTGCAAGGTATCTGAAAACCAAATGTTCCACTGAGGGCCGCGCAACGTAACTCCTGGGTCGTTGCGCGCCCATGGATGGATCACACGGTTTTCAGCCACATTCCTGCCACGAGCGGGCGCCTGTATAAGAGCTGCACGCTGGACACGAGTGGTGTCAACACATGGGTGATAAGACCGATGGCCAACATCGTAACTATAGACGGAGGCATTGTCCCCAGCATGCTTTGAACACTGGATGCCTGTTGAGCAGGAAAGGCTTCGAAGGAGGCTTCAGGGGAGGCGGGAGAGAGGATTGGAGGGAGGCTGGATTACAAGGAGTCTGGAGGGAGTGTCGACGGGGAATGTCGGGAGGGTTGGAGAGAGGGTTGGAGATAGGAAAGGGGGGAGGCTGGAGGGAGAAAGTTGAAGGAGACAGGGTTCGGCGGGCTGGACGGGACATTGCCGGGAGAGCTGGAGGGAGGGTTGCAGGGTGGGCGGGAGGGGAAGTGGGAAGGAGAGTAGGAGGGAGGTCTGGAGAGAGGGTTGGATGGCGAATTGGAGGGAAAGTTGGAAGGAGGGATATTGGGTTGGGAGGGATGGAAGGAGGGTTCGAGGGAGGCTCAGAAGGGAAGCTGAGAAGGGAGGCTAGGAGGGTGCGGAAGGAGGGAGTGCAGGACCAGGAGGGGCAATTGGAAAAAGACTCGGTTGCAGGGAGTCTTCGTGTTGGAGGAAATGTGGAGGGAGGCTTGGAGGGAGAGTTGGAAGGAAGGCTGAATGGGGACGTTGCAGAGAGGGTTGTAGGGAGGATTGGGGGGAGAAATGGAGGGAGGTTTGGAGGGAACACTGGCGGGGAGGAAAAGGGTCATGGTGGCCTCTTGTAGCTCTACTGGAGGCCTCCCCAGTCAGGGGAAGGGAAATCCAGCAAGCTGAGCGCCTGGTTATGGCCTCCCCAAGGCCTTTAGATAGCATCAAAGGGAACTCTCGGTTCCCTGTGCAAAGCCCTGACACGGGACGGGACGGCAGGGCACGGCACGGCAAGCATAGCACGACTATGCGGCACGCGGTGCGATTCCAACTTAGCACTCCAGCGGCGCCAAGCCGGCACGACCCTGCCATTGAAGACGTCAACCACGACGGGGAGGTAGATGGCGGCCCAGACTGTCACGAAGGGACTGCCAGAAAAACACACCAACAAAAATCCGATGAAGGATCGATCTACCTTTTGGGTTCGGGCTCTGAGCCGGGATCGCAACACAAAAATTATCCCGGCAAAGCAACCTAACAGCGATGTGTAGGAGCATATCTGGAAGCATCCCCCTTAAGATTCAGATGAGAATCCAGTTGTAGAGTTCTGCTGTTCTCGCAGTCGTAGTCGCATTCGCGATGACAGTCGCAGTGGCCTGCATTAGCCTCAGCCTCAGCCTCAGCCTGCCTCAGCATCAGCCTCAGCCTCAGCTTCAGCCTGCCTCAGCCTCAGCCTCAGCCTGCTCCTGCATCAGCCTCAGTCTGCCTGCAGCCTCGGCCTCAGCCTCAGCCTGCCTCAGCCTGAGCCTGCCTCAGCCTCAGCCTCAGCCTCAGCCTGCCTCAGCATCAGCCAGCCTCAGCCTCAGCCTCAGCCTCAGCCTCAGCCTCAGCCTCCTCAGCCTCAGCCTGCTTCAGCCTCAGCCTCAGTCTGCCTTCAGCCTCGGCCTCAGCCTCAGCCTGCCTCAGCCTCAGCCTGCATCAGCCTCAGCCTCAGCCTCAGCCTGCCTCAGCCTCAGCCTGCCTCAGCCTCAGCCTCAGCCTGCCTCAGCCTCAGCCTGCAGCCTCAGCTCAGTCTGCCTTCAGCCTCGGCCTCAGCCTCAGCCTGCCTCAGCCTCAGCCTGCATCAGCCTCAGCCTCAGCCTCAGCCTGCCTCAGCATCAGCCTGCCTCAGCCTCAGCCTCAGCCTGCCTCAGCCTCAGCCTCAGCTTGCTTCAGCCTCAGCCTCAGTCTGCCTTCAGCCTCGGCCTCAGCCTCAGCCTGCCTCAGCCTCAGCCTGCCTCAGCCTCAGCCTCAGCCTGCCTCAGCCTCAGCCTCAGCCTGCCTTCAGCCTCAGCCTCAGTCTGCCTTCAGCCTCGGCCTCAGCCTCAGCCTGCCTCAGCCTCAGCCTGCATCAGCCTCAGCCTCAGCCTCAGCCTGCCTCAGCATCAGCCTGCCTCAGCCTCAGCCTCAGCCTGCCTCAGCCTCAGCCTCAGCCTGCTTCAGCCTCAGCCTCAGTCTGCCTTCAGCCTCGGCCTCAGCCTCAGCCTGCCTCAGCCTCAGCCTCAGCCTGCTCAGCCTCAGCCTCAGCCTCAGCCTGCCTCAGCATCAGCCTGCCTCAGCCTCAGCCTCAGCCTGCCTCAGCCTCAGCCTCAGCCTGCTTCAGCCTCAGCCTCAGTCTGCCTTCAGCCTCGGCCTCAGCCTCAGGCTGCCTCAGCCTCAGGCCTCAGCCTCAGCCTGCATCAGCCTCAGCCTCAGCCTGCCTCAGCATCAGCCTGCCTCAGCCTCAGCCTCAGCCTGCCTCAGCCTCAGCCTCAGCCTGCTTCAGCCTCAGCCTCAGTCTGCCTTCAGCCTCGGCCTCAGCCTCAGCCTGCCTCAGCCTGCATCAGCCTCAGCCTCAGCCTCAGCCTGCCTCAGCATCAGCCTGCCTCAGCCTCAGCCTCAGCCTGCCTCAGCCTCAGCCTCAGCCTGCTTCAGCCTCAGCCTCAGTCTGCCTTCAGCCTCGGCCTCAGCCTCAGCCTGCCTCAGCCTCAGCCTCAGCCTCAGCCTCAGCCTCAGCCTGCCTCAGCCTGCCTCAGCCTCAGCCTCAGCCTGCCTCAGCCTCAGCCTCAGCCTCAGTCTGCCTTCAGCCTCGGCCTCAGCCTCAGCCTGCCTCAGCCTCAGCCTGCATCAGCCTCAGCCTCAGCCTCAGCCTGCCTCAGCCTCAGCCTGCATCAGCCTCAGCCTGCTTCAGCCTCAGCCTCAGCCTGCATCATCAGCCTCAGCCTGAGTCTGCCTTCAGCTTCGGCCTCAGCCTCAGCCTGCCTCAGCCTGCCTCAGCCTCAGCATCAGCCTGCCTCAGCATTCAAAATGTGGCCAGGGAATGGAATTCTGGGAACTCGAAGAACACGAAGTGGCCTACAGTTTGCTCTGGGCATTCAAAATCATACCCAGGAATGGAGTTCTGGGAAGTCCAAGAGCACGAAGTGGCCTACAGTTGGCTCCGGGCATCCAAAATGTGGCCCGGGAATGGAGTTCTGGGAACTCGAAGACCACGAAGTGGCCTACAGTTGGCTCCGGGCATCCAAAATGTGGCCCGGGAATGGAGTTCTGGGAACTCGAAGACCACGAAGTGGCCTACAGTTGGCTCCGGGCATCCAAAATGTACGCCGGGAATGGAGTTCTGGGAACTCGAAGACAACGAAGTGGCCTACAGTTGGCTCCGGGCATTCAGAATGTGGCCCGGGAATGGAGTTCTGGGAGGTCGAAGAATGGAGTTCTGGGAGGTCGAAGAGCACGAAGTGTGTGACTGTTTGCGAAAAACGAGGTTCCCCGGCAATCCCCAACGGCCCCCCAACGGCCCCCCAACACCTCCCCAACGGCTGCCCAGACCCCCCTGTGGAGTCATCTGCTGCTCTCTTTTTACACCACTAGAAACCTATCAGTCTTCGCTGTTAGGTAAACAATTATCCCGGCAAAGCAACCTAACAGCGATGTGTAGGAGCATATCTGGAAGCATTCCCTTTAAGATTCAGATGAGAATCCAGTTGTAGAATTCTGCTGTTCTCGCAGTCGTAGTCGCATTCGCGATGACAGTCGCAGTGCAACGGCAACGGCAGCCTCAGCAGTCACAGCCTCAGCCTCAGCCTGCCTCAGCCTCAGCCTCAGCCTGCCTCAGCCTCAGCCTGCCTCAGCCTCAGCCTCAGCCTGCTTCAGCCTCAGCATCAGTCTGCCTTCAGCCTCGGCCTCAGCCTCAGCCTGCCTCAGCCTCAGCCTGCATCAGCCTCAGCCTCAGCCTCAGCCTGCCTCAGCATCAGCCTGCCTCAGCCTCAGCCTCAGCCTGCCTCTGCCTCAGCCTCAGCCAGCTTCAGCCTCAGCCTCAGTCTGCCTTCAGCCTCGGCCTCAGCCTCAGCCTGCCTCAGCCTCAGCCTGCATCAGCCTCAGCCTCAGCCTCAGCCTGCCTCAGCATCAGCCTGCCTCAGCCTCAGCCTCAGCCTGCCTCAGCCTGCTCAGCCTCAGCCCTCAGCCTCAGCCTCAGTCTGCCTTCAGCCTCGGCCTCGGCCTCAGCCTGCCTCAGCCTCAGCCTGCAGCCTCAGCCTCAGCCTCAGCCTCAGCCTGCCTCAGCATCAGCCTGCCTCAGCCTCAGCCTCAGAGCCTGCCTCAGCCTCAGCCTCAGCCTCCTGCTTCAGCCTCAGCCTCAGTCTGCCTGCAGCCTCGGCCTCAGCCTCAGCCTGCCTCAGCCTCAGCCTGCCTCAGCCTCAGCCTCAGCCTGCCTCAGCCTCAGCCTCAGCCTGCCTCAGCCTCAGCCTGCCTGCAGCCTCAGCCTCAGCTTCAGCCTCAGCCTCAGTCTGCCTTCAGCCTCGGCCCTCAGCCTCAGCCTGCCTCAGCCTCAGCCTGCCTCAGCCTCAGCCTCAGCCTGCTTCAGCCTCTGCCTCAGCCTCAGCCTGCCTCAGCCTCAGCCTGCCATCAGCCCAGCCTTAGCCTCAGCTTGCCTCAGCTCAGCCAGCCTCAGCATCAGCCTGCCGCAGCTAAGCTCAGCCTGCCTCTGCCTCAGCCTCAGCCTGCTTCATGCCTCAGCCTCAGTCTGCTTCAGCCCGGCTCCGCCTCAGCCTGCCTCAGCCTCAGCCTGCCTCAGCCTCAGCCTCAGCCTCAGCTGCCTCAGCCTGCAGCCTGCCTCAGCATCAGCCTGCCTCAGCCTCAGCCTCAGCCTGCCTCAGCCTCAGCCTCAGCCGCAGCCTGCTTCAGCCTCAGCTGCCTCAGCCTTGGCCTCAGCCTCAGCCTCCTCAGCCTCAGCCGCATCAGCCTCAGCCTCAGCCTCAGCCTGCCTCAGCATCAGCCTGCCTCAGCCTCAGCCGCAGCCTGCAGCCTCAGCCTCTCAGCTCAGCCTCAGCCTCAGCCTGCTTCAGCGAAAGCCTCAGTCTGCCTTGAGCCTTGGCCTCAGCCTCAGCCTCAGCCTGCCTCAGCCTCAGCCTGCATCAGCCTCAGCCTCAGCCTCAGCCTGCCTCAGCATCAGCCTGCCTCAGCCTCAGCCTGCATCCTGCCTCAGCCTCAGCCTGCTTCAGCCTCAGCCTCAGTCTGCCTTCAGCCTCGGCCTCAGCCTCAGCCTGCCTCAGCCTCAGCCTGCCTCAGCCTCAGCCTCAGCCTGCCTCAGCATTCAAAATGTGGCCCGGGAATGGAGTTCTGGGAACTCGAAGAACACGAAGTGGCCTACAGTTGGCTCCGGGCATTCAAAATCATGCCCAGGAATGGAATTCTAGGAACTCGAAGATCACGAAGTGGCCTACAGTTGGCTCCGGGCATCCCAAATGTGGCCCGGGAATGGAGTTCTGGGAAGTCGAAGAACACGAAGTGGCCTACAGTTGGCTCCGGGCATCCAAAATGTGGCCCGGGAATGGAGTTCTGGGAACTCGAAGAGCACGAAGTGGCCTACAGTTGGCTCCGGGCATCCAAAATGTGGCCCGGGAATGGAGTTCTGGGAAGTCGAAGAGCACGAAGTGGCCTACAGTTGGCTCCGGGCATCCAAAATGTGGCCCGGGAATGGAGTTCTGGGAAGTCGAAGAGCACGAAGTGGCCTACAGTTGGCTCCGGGCATCAAATGTGGCCCGGGAATGGAGTTCTGGGAAATCGAAAAGCACGAAGTGTGTGACTGTATGCGAAAAACGATCCCCCCCGGCAAACCCCAACGGCCCCCCAACTGCCACCCAACTGCCCCCAACGGCTGCCCAGACCCCCCTGTGGAGTAATGTTGAAGTAATGTTGAAGTAATGTGCTGCTCTCTTTTTACCCTATAAGAAACCTATCAGTCTTCGATGTGAGGTAACATACTTAAAACAAAAAAGATTATGCCGGACCCCCCTGCTGAAAACATATGGTTTTGCTATAGAAATCGGACACGCTGGGGCCAAGAGCGCACCCCTTCCAATATATGGTCGATTTACCTCTTGGATTCGGTCTCGGAGGTCGAATCCAAGAGGTAAACCACGACGAACTTGGAAGGAATGCCATTCAAGCCCAAACGGCCCCGATTTCTATTGCAGAACCAATATGTTTGAGTAGGTTCTCCTGTTTGTGGCGTTGTCTGCGCATTCTATTTTGTTTCGTGTTGCGACCCGGGCTCGGAGGCCGAATCCAACTCCTTCCCCGTTCTCCTCCTCCTCCTCCTGCTCCTCCTCCTCCTCACACACACAGGACGACGAGCACGACGACGAAGAGCGAGGCACTCCGCGCCAGCCCCATTCACAGCGCGATACTGCCCAAGCGTGGTTAGCACACACTCCCGAGGTTTCCAGCCAAAAATATTCTTGCTCATTGACGGAGTGATCCCTGCTACCCGAAAGACGGCTCGCAGTCCATGAGGGGTATTAGTGGATGGAGTCCGGACACACGCCGCTTGTCTCTATGGGATCCGCAAACCCCGACAAGAAAAAACAAAACAAAACACGATAGTTTCCCCCTTCGACGACACGACAATTACAACCCGGCTACCCTGGACCCGCAGGGTCCCCGCGTGCAACCTACTGCCCCCCCCCAAAAAAATGCGAAATGTGTCTGGACTCGCTCCATTAATCCTCGCCGTCAATCGGTCAGAATACTTCTGCCGAAAATCTCGGGAATGTATGCTAACCACGCTTGGGAAGATATCGCGCCATGAATGGGGTTGGGGAAGGGCTGTGACTGGCCATGCGACCTTCCTGTCCATACACGTATCACCAAAAAACTGGCATCATATCCAAAAGCTTCGTGGGGTCAGCAGACTGGCGTGAGCCTCTTGAATATGCAAAAAAAAAAAAAAAACGAAATGGCCAGCAAACGGCGAAAGCCCCATTCCGACGTCTACGCGCAAGCATGCGAGAACGCCCGCACGCAACAATTCATAAGGAAGCTGCGCAGGAGTTGGAACGCCGTACAGACCCGCTGAACCCTGGAAGACGACGCCGCAGACGTCGACATGGCCACTGTTCCTGGCGCGGTTCGGCATGGCCCCATCACGGCGCTCCACGGGGAAGAAAAGGGAACAAAAGAATGATGGTGCGATCCCAGTGGCCGGCGCGGCGGCCAGAGCACCATTCCGACGCGAAGAGGAAATCCCACAATAACGCAATCACGCAACAAGCAATTTTGGAAGCACGCAAGCGCTGGGACGCCGAGTGCATGCAGTACCGTTGGGAACTTGGAACCACCGCAAAACACATGACCTGCACGGTCCTTGCGTTCGAATGCCCATCGGCGCTCCGAAAGTTTATTCCGAATTGGGAAAAACGGCGCCGCGCGAATGCAGAGCAAACGCTATGCAGAGATCTCCCAATTCAGCATTGTTGCCCACGCTGTTTCACTATGTGCATATCTTCCTCCCTTCTCCCGTCAACTCTCCTGGGCATCGTTTCTGGATGGGCTGGTGGGGATACTTATTTTCTTTCCTCGCGGGCGCAAGCGAAAACACAGGCGCCGAGTTGAAAGGTCCGGGCCACGGGCCGTTCAAATTAGGGGAAGTGCTACGCGCGAGCCTAAGCTGGTGGGGATATTTTTTTGTTGGCGGCCCCCTGGCAAAGGTCAAGAAGCGGGGCATCGAACGGGGCGCGAACCGAAGATAATTAGCCGAAAAGGCGCATGCACACGCAAGGAACAAAATGACCCAAATTAAACACCGAAGACCAGCGCCGACAACCCAGCGGGCGGGGACGCCACGTCGCAGCGAGCAGCCGCAACGGCGGCACGGCGAGGCCATGTGTACTGTAACAGCGGGGAGAAGTCGCCCTGCCGGCGCCAATCTCCAGCCGAACGACACACGGAAGCGAGGCCGAGAGGGGGACAGGAGAGCCGCTGCGGACGTCCGTCGGGGCACACAGCGTCAGTAAGAAAAAGGAAAGGCGGCACAGAGAACGGCCTCACTCACCATGGCCCACTCGGCTAAAGCCCGCCCTTGCACATGAGAGGGGGGCGACCCAGTCAGCGGACACGAGGTATCGCCACCTCCAGCCCGTAGCCAGTGCGTGCACAACGTATCCGACTCTCGCTTGCCGACAAATGCTGATACAGAAAGGTCTGCTGGGGGAGCGGCCATGCACTGCAGAAGGATGAACCACTCGTGCAGGGCCACTCCCTGGTAAAGCTCGACGTCAGGTAACACCGGAAGTGAGGTTAGCGAACATGCCTATCTCCACCTTTCAAGAAGCCAGAGCGACGTCCTTGTGGTAGCGCCATGACCGGGTACTGGTGGGGATACTTGTTTTGATTAACGGCCCGCAAGGAAAAGTCCAGAGGGCGTAAAGAAACTGGTGGGGATACGCGAAGCGTCAAGAAGTTCCAAACGACCGAACGGCCCAGCAGGGGATCGAGCATTTCCTCGTTCCTTTACGCCCCTTTTTTGAATACCTCATCCCATTTCTCCTTTACCTTCTCTTCCCAATTTTCCCCATCCCTCCTCCGACCAGTCACCCCATGCAGCCGCCCGACCCGTCCACCAGTCCGCAAGCGAGAAGCCCTCGACCTCGACTGGACGACTGGGCCTGGCCCCGCCTAAGTCTCGTTTAAAACTACATGTAGATTTGGCCCATCACTTTTACGTTGGGTGCAACCACGCTGTGAAAGCGAAATAACGCAGAGGTGAAAAAGAAGTACGACCACGGAGGCGTCCGAATCCCACCAGCCCTTTGGGCGTGAGTGGTTTAGAGAGCTCTCTCTGTCCTCAACCCCCCTTCTTCCCCTTCGGGGAGGGGTTTACCCCTCCCCCTACCCCCTCCCCCCCTGGACCTGGAGAGGGATTCCCGAGCGTCGCCGTTTATATATATATATATATATTATTTGTTTCTTCTCGACGCCTGGGAGGGCCAAACAACGACGACCATCACGAGGATTCTGGCCCAGAGGGGGGGGGGGGAGTTTGGTCCCTCAGCTCGTCTTTGAACAAAAAACATTGATGTTAACCCCGGTTTGGGCCCCATTTTGGCCTTCTGAGGGGGCCGCGCTCCTCTTCCCTCATAGCAAAATCATTGATTTTACGAAAAGTGTGGGCTCATGTTGTCCTTTTCAGGGGGCAGCGCTCATTTGCGCTTCTGAGGAGGCCGCAAGAGGCCCCAAGGTGGCCCCAAGAGGCCCCCAGGAGGCCCCCAAGAGGCCTCCAGGAGGCCCCCGAGAGGCCCCCAAGAGGCCCCAAGAGGCCCCAAAGAAGCTCCCAAGAGGCCCCCAAAAGGCCCCAAGAGGCCCCAAGAGGCCCCATAGACGCCCCCAAGAGGCCCCCAAGAGGCCCCCAAGACGCCCCAAGAGGCTCCACGAGGCCCCCAACAGGCCCCACGAGGAGCCCGAACGACTCACACCAGGACGAGAGACCCAAACGACTCACACCACGAGGAGCCCGAACGACTCACACTACAAGGAAGGGCCCGAACGACTCACACCAGGACGAGGCGCCCGAACGACTCACACCACGAGGAGCCCGAACGACTCACACCACGACGCGGGCCCCGAACGACTCACACCACGAGGAACCCGAACGAGTTACACCAGGAGGAGGGGGCCGAACGACTCACACACAAGGAGGGGACTCACACCACGAGGAGCCCGAACGACTTACACACAATGAGGGGCCCGAAGGAGTCACACAAGGAAGGGCGAGGGGCCCCAGCGACTCATACCACGAAGAGCTGGAACGACTCACATATCTGCAACGCACACAGACGCGAACTTTCGCATTATCTCTGGTGTGCCTGCATGTCCTCGAGCGTTAGCCGCCACAACGCTACTGCTACGAGGGCGGGCCTAATGGGGCAAGGAGCGAAACATGCATCACAACAACAAGTGGCCGATGTAATCTACTCTATGTTTCGGCCCCATTTCGGCGTCCGGAGGGAGCAGCGCCCCTCTTCCTTCACAACACAACCATTGATTTAGTAAAGGTTTGGGTTATTTTGTCCTTCTCAGGGGGCATCGCTCATTCGCGCTTCTGAGGGATCGCGCGAGGTTCCAAGCTGGGCCCAAGGGCCGCCAGGAGGCTCCCAAGAGGCTTCCCAGACGCCTCTAAGAGGCTCCCACGAGGACCCAAGAAGCCCCCAAGAGGCCCCCAAGAGGCCCCAAGACGCCCCAGGAGGCCACCAGGAAGACCTCAGGAGGTGCTCCCAAGAGGCTTCCCAGACGCCTCTAAGAGGCTCCCACGAGGACCCAAGAAGCCCCCAAGAGGCCCCCAAGAGGCTCCAAGACGCTCCAGGAGGCCCCCAGGAAGCCCTCAGGAGGTCCCCCAGAGGCCCTCAGGAGGCCCCACAGGCCTCCAAGAGGCCCCCAAGAGGCCCCATTAGGAGGCCGAACGGATCACCCCAGGACGAGGGGCCCGAGCGACGCACACCAGGACGAGCGGCCCGAACGACTCACACCACGAGGAGCCCGAACGACTCACACGCAAGGAGGCGCCCGAACGACTCACACCAGGACGAGGGGCGACGAGGGGCCCCAACGACCCACACCACGAAGAGCCGGAACGACTCACATATCTGCAACGCACACAGACGCGAACTCTCGCATTATTTCTGGAGGCCCTCCCGTGGCACTGTAAAGCTGCAAGTTTAGGGGAGGTCTTCTTCCTGCTTTGTTATTTTTCCTTTCTTTGAAGGGCAAGGGCGGGTGCAGTTCAGCCAACACGTTGCGTAACGCTCGACGCGCCTACTGCGCAGGAGCGCGCTGGAGGAAGCATCGGGGGTTCGTCTTCCAGGCCTGGCGAGGTTCCGATCGATCTTCCAAAAAAAAAATCTCCAAACCTCTCACCCCTTTGGCAGCGAGGGACAGGGTGCCCTAATTTCGCAAGGGAGAGAGATCGTGCACATATAAACTCGAGGGTGGCGCGTGTCTGGGCCAGTCCGCGGAGGCAGCCGTGCCTGCATGTCCTCGAGCGTTAGCCGCCACAGCGCTGCTGCCACGAGGGCGGGGCCAATGGGGGGGCAAGGAGTGAAACGTGCATCATAACAACAAGTGGTCGATATAATCTACTCTATGGGGCCAATGGGGCAAGGAGTGAAACATGCATCACAACAACAAGTGGCCGATCTAATACACTTTATGTTTCGGCCCCTTGTCGGCGCTCGGAGGGAACAGCGCTCCTCTTCCTTCACAGCACAAACATGGATTTTACGAAGGTCTTGGGTTATTCTGTCCTTCTCAGGGGGCATCGCTCCTTCGCGCTTCTAAGGATCGCACGAGGCTCCAAGCTGGCCCCAAAAGCCACCAGGAGGCTCCACAGAGGCTTCCAAGACGCCCCCAAGAAGCTCCCAAGAGGACCCAAGAGGCCCCCAAGAGGCCCCCCAGGAGGCTCCAGGACGCCCCAGGAGGCTCCCAAGAGGGCCCCCACAGGTCCCCACGAGGCCCTCAGGAGGCCCCATAGGCCTCGAGGAGGCCCCCAAGAGGGCTCCACGAGGAAGCCGAACGACTCACCCCAGGACGAGGGGCCCGAGCGACGCACACCAGGACGAGCGGCCCGAACGACTCACACCACGAGGAGCCCGAATGACTCACCTCCCACCCACACCCCTCCCCAACACGCAAGGAGCGCCCAAACGAGACGCCACACCAGACGAGCGGCGAACGACTCCCACACGAACAGAGCCCACGACTCACACACAAGGAGGGGCCGAACGACGCACACCAGGACCGAGGGGCCCGAACGACTCACACCCGAGGAGCCCGAACGATCTCACACAACAATGAGGGGCCCCGAGGGCACTCACACAAGGAAGGACGAGGCCCCAGGAGGCCCCCAAGAGAAGGAGGCGCCCCAACGACTCAACACCAGGACGAGGGCGTCCGATACAACTGCCACCACGAGGAGCTCGAACTACTCCACACAAGGAGGGGGGCCCGAACGACGCACTCACCAGGACGGGGGCCTCCGAAGACTCACACCACGAGGAGACGAACGACTCACGACTCACCCCAGGGACGAGGGGCCCCCAACGACTCAACACCACGAGGAGCCCGAGCAACTCGCACACAAAGGAGGGGCCCGAGCGACGCACACCAGGACGAGCGGCCCGAACGACTCACACCACGAGGAGCCCGAATGACTCACACGCAAGGAGGCGCCCAAACGACGCACACCAAGACGAGGGGCCCGAACGACTCCCACCACGACGAGCCCCAACGACTCACACACAAGGAGGGGCCCGAACGACGCACACCAGGACGAGGGGCCCGAACGACTCACACCACGAGGAGCCCGAACGACTCACACACAATGAGGGGCCCGAGGCACTCACACAAGGAAGGACGAGGCCCCCAAGAGCCCACGAGGCCCCAAGAGGCTTTCCAAGAAGCCGAAGACGCCTCCCCCCCTCGAGGGTCCCCCAAGAGGCGCCCAGGAGACACAAAGAAGGCCCCAAGGGGCCCCGAGAGCTTCCAAGAGGCCCCCGCGAGGCCTCGCGAGGAGGCCGAACGCCTCGCCCCAGGACGAGGAGCCCCAACGACTCACACCACGAGGAGCCCGAACGACTCACACACAAGGAGGGGCCCGAGCGACGCACACCAGGACGAGCGGCCCGAACGACTCACACCACGAGGAGCCCGAACGACTCACACGCAAGGAGGCGCCCGAACGACTCACACCAGGACGAGGGGCCCGAACGACTCACACCATGAGGAGCCCGAAGGACTCACACACAAGGAGGGGCCCGAACGACGCACGCCAGAACCAGGGGCCCGAACGACTCACACTACGAGGAACCCGAACGACTCACACACAATGATGGGCCCGGGGCACTCACACAAGGAAGGGCGAGGCCCCCAAGAGGCCCCACGAGGCCCCCAAGAGGCTTCCAAGAAGCCCCAAGACGCCTCTCGAGGCCCCCAAGAGACCACAAAGATGCCCCCAAGGGGCCCCGAGAGCTTCCAAGAGGCCCCCAAGACGCCCACGAGGAGGCCGAACGACTCACCCAAGGACGAGGGGCCCCAACGACTCACACCACGAGGAGCCCAAACAACTCACACACAAGGAGGGGCCCGAGCGACGCACGCCAGGACGAGCGGTCCGAACGACTCACACCACGAGGGGCCCAAACGACTCACACGCAAGGAGGCGCCCGAACGACTCCCACCAGGACGAGGGGCCCGAACGACTCACACTAGGACGAGGGGCCCGAACGAATCACACCATGAGGAGCCCGAACGACTCACACGCAAGGAGGCGCCCGAACGACTCACACTACGAGGAACCCGAACGACTCACACACAATGAGGGGCCCGAGGCACTCACACAAGGAAGGACGAGGCCCCCAAGGGGCACCCAATACGCTCCCAGAGGCCCCCAAAAGGCCCCCAAGAGGCCCCCAAGAAACCCCGAGACGCCGCAATAGGTCCCCAAGAGGCCCCAAGAAACGTCCAAGTGGCCCCCAAGAGGCCCCGAGAGCCTCCAAGACGCCCCCAAGAGGCCCCACGAGGAGACCGAACGACCCAACCCAGGACGAGGGGCCCCAACGACTCGCACCACGAGGAGCCCGAACGACTCACACACAAGGAGGCGCCCCAACGACTCACACCAGGACGAGGGGCCAAGAGGCCCCGCGAGGAGGCCGAGCGACTCCCTCCAGGACGAGGAGCCCCAACGACTCACACCACGAGGAGCCCCAACGACTCACACACAAGGAGGGGCCCGATCGACGCACACCAGGACGAGCGGCCCGAACGACTCACACCACGAGGAGCCCGAACGACTCACACGCAAGGGGGCGCCCCAACGACTCACACGAGGACGAGGGGCCCGAACGACTCCCACCACGAGGAGCCCGAACGACTCACGCACCAGGAGGGGCCCGAACGACGCACGCCAGGACGAGGGGCCCGAACGACTCACACTACGCGGAGCCCGAACGACTCACACACAATGAGGGGCCCGAGGCACTCACACAAGGAAGGACGAGGCCCCCAAGAGGCCCCCTAGAGGCCCCAAGATGCCCCCAAGAGGCCCCCAAGAGGCTTCCAAGAAGCCCCAAGACGCCTCTCGAGGCCCCCAAGAAGCTCCCAAGAGACCACAAGGAGGCCCCCAAGAGGCCCCGAGAGCCTCCAAGAGGCCCCCAAGAGGCCCACGAGGAGGCCGAACGACTCACCCCAGAACGAGGGACCCCAACGACTCACACCACGAGGAGCCCGAACGATTCACACACCAGGAGGGGCCCGAGCGACGAACACCAGGACGAGCGGCCCGAACGACTCACACACAAGGAGGGGCCCGAGCGACGCACACGCAAGGAGGCGCCCGAACGACTCACACCAGGACGAGGGACCCGAACGACTCACAACACCAGGAGCCCGAACGACTCACACACAAGGAGGGGTCCGAACGACGCCCGCCAGGACGAGGGGCCCGAAGGACTCACACCACGAGGAGCCCGAACGACTCACACACAATGAGGGGCCCGAGACACTCATACAAGGAAGGACGAGTCTCCCAACAGGCCCCCAAGAGGACCCAGGAGGCTCCAAGAGGCCCCCAAGAGGCTTCCAAGAAGCCCCAAGACGCCTCTCGAGGCCCCCAAGAGGCTCCCAAGAGACCACAAGGAGGCCCCCAAGAGGCCCCGAGAGCCTCCAAGAGGCCCCCAAGAGCCCCACGAGGAGACCGAACGACTCACCCCAGGACGAGGGGCCCCAACGACTCACACCACGAGGAGCCCGAACGACTCACACAAGGAGGGGCCCGAGCGACTCATACCAGGACGAGGTGCCTGAACGACTCACACCACGAAGAGCCCGAACGACTCGCACCAGGACGAAGACCCTGAACCACTCACACCAGAACAAAGGCAATCACTACCATAGCCGGCATCGGAGGAGCCACCGAAGCCAAGGTAACAGGAGAAGGCTAAGGAACAACAACCCCAGAAAAGCAATATTCCAAGGACATGACTGAAACGAAGCACACGAAGCAGAGGCGGAGGAGGAGGAATGTGAAGAGGACACACATGTTTTGGCATCGAGCGCTGCATCAAGGTACTGCCACAAATCCACCAACATTGAGCCGAGTCACCAGCACCATCACCTGCCAGGATGCCAAACACCCGCACACAGAACAATAACCACAGATCATGGTAACCAGTACGAGAAAGCTCAAGTACGGTCTCTGCCATGATGCCATTCAAAATCCCAGCAAGATGTTTACTACATTAGAACTCACCTGACGCGCCACGGAAGCAGAGTAGCGGCACATCCACCATTGGATACATACCGAAGCTCCAGCCATATATACAGAAAGGACGGACTCCATTGAGACAACATCTACTCTTCAGTCTCACTGCACCAAGAGATATTATCTTATAGCAGCGGGACATCCATAGTGGTAAGCACGGGCCTCACCAGTACTGGAGGACAGACTATAAACTAAACGTACTCTTCGCACCAAAGAACCAACACTGAGCACAATAACCAGCACTTTCACCAGAACAGGATAGCAAACACCATCACAGAGTGCAGTATCCAGCACCCGAGAACCACAGTACGAGCTTCAGCCGACTACAATACAAGCGCCACCAGCAAGCTGTTCCCTATAGTAGAGCCTACGTGAAGCGTGCGGGGTTCAGCTGCGTGTAGTACACGTTCCACCAGCAAGCTGTTTCCTAAAGTACAAGCCACCTGAGGCGCCACGGAAAATGTGTAGTGGCACATTCACCATTGGATAGATACCGAAGCCGTAGCCATGTATACAGGAACCCTCGAGTCCATTGAGGCAACATCCCGTTTTCAGTCTCACTATACCAAGGGATAGCGTCGCCAGTAACACGTCTGGGCCGACGGCCTCCGCGCCGTACCTCATCGTCCCCAGGCTTTGTTCCACCATTCGGGAGTCGGTTGCAACTCGTCCAAGAACTTCTGGTCGTCGGCGGATATCGCCCCGTCGCTGCTCGGCCAGCGTTTCTCTCCGAAATGCACGGGGGTCAGCGGGCGTTGGGCTTGGTGAATGCGGCAATGGCACTTGCACTTGCGCTTGCTCTTCTGCAGCGCTTTGCGCAGGTGGCGCACTCGTTCGTCGATATCAGCGACGCACTCCTTGCACTGCAGCTTCTGGCGATTCTCATGCTTGCGGTGGTCCAGTTGCTTTGGGTTGAATTTACGAGCCCCGAAACTGCAGGAGCACCTCTGGCACTTGTACGTCGCATGGTCCGACGGGTCGAATCCTTGTGCACGGCGCGCCTTACAGACTAACGTTGTGCCCCGAGAAGACGCGTGATGCTTGCGTTCAGCCTTCGACCAGTACTTCAGCTCATATGCCGTTGTACACTTACCGCACCGCAGCTTCGTCTGACAGTCCAAGCACACCAAACGGGCCTTCTCCCGCCTCTTCGCATGATACAGCACGTGCTTGTCGAACGCGAGGCTGCCCAAGTGCTCCAAGCAATCTTCGCACTGGTGCTCGTCGATGTTGCTGGGCGCGAACCCTCGCTCTGCGCAGCCTGGGCACACGAGGTCTCTATCGGCATACCGATGATGTCTCATAATACTCGCGCCCCACACGCCTTCGTCAAAAACATCTTTGCAAGTAGCACACCCGTGGCTCTGCGGGGTCAGGCTCTTTTTCCAGTCATCACGTTCCACACACCGCTTGCATATTGAATGATCTGGCGGGATTCTCCTTGGAGCGTTGCCATCGGCCATCCCTTGGGAAGCCTCGGCCGCCCGCGCAGACCGACAAGGCATTGGGCAGCTCTCGCGCGCGCAGTCCATGCATCTCGTCCACCTGCCTTGCGACACGTACTTCTCGTAGAAGTCAGCGGCTGCTTTCATGCCGAAATCGCGAGCGTCGAGCATGTACTCCTGCTTCCCTTTGAGGTAGCAGCAGACGCACAGGTGCTGCTTCGCCATGGGGTCCATCTTCTCAGCTTCAGCGGCCTCGTCATCAAACGTACTCCATTCATGGATCGCCTCGTCTGCTGTGATCTGGCCAGAAAGCTTCCGCATCAGTCGCTCGGGCCCAACTGGGTTGCCGAGTCCGAACAGAAAGGTCGAGAACGGTTGCATGACGCAGATGTTTGGCAATCGCTTCACTCTGGACAAGCATGCGTAAGCAGCAATCTGAGCTGTCATGGGCGCCCTGCTGGACCAATGCTGCAGGTCAGCGAATGCCGCTTCCAACGTCGCCCCCTGGATCATGTGAGCGGTGGAAGCGAAGTCGGGGAGAATCCAGAAGCCCGTGCGTTGAGCTTCGATGCCCGTGTGCTTGTTGACCTTCCAGGTCCTGGATCTTCGCTTCAACGGGTATACGCCCGTTGGCAGCTTCCCTATTGTCCACTGTGCTTCTGGGAAATGGATATAGAGAACCAAGGGCAACCTATCCAATATGAACTCGCCCTCGATCTCCTGGGGACTGCAATCAAGCGCCAAAGTCCATCCGTAAATCACTCCCTTTCGGTGTCTGTAGAGTTGTCTGCTTCGGTCGACGTTGTCCGTCAACCGAATGGGCATGCCTTTGGCCAATGGGTAGATGCTGGGAATGTTGCCCGTCTCCTGGTCGTGCCTCTTCAGCCAGGAGAACAACTTCTCGTCCAATTTCTCCCTCGGCAGATCGCGATCTCCTGGATGCAGCGGCACATCTCGAGCGTAGCACCACGAGAGCTGAACGTTCTTCTGCTTGGCAAACTCCCTCGCGCGCAGGTTCGTCGCGAAGTACCTGGGCACGTTGAAGGTGTACAGAGCTGGTGCGCCGCTGATGAATGGGTTCATGCGAAGCTCTGGCGCCAGCGAGTCAGTGTCGGTCAGAACCCTGTGTCTCTTGGCTCGCTCCGCACGGCACTCCTCGCACTCGCCATCTGGCGACTTCAGAAGCGCCGCCATGTCGGCGCACCCTCTTGAAAAGCGCTCCCCCCAAGTCTTGCGATACGGGCCCAGTACTGGGTCGTCCACCACGTCGTCGTTGCAAACGCACTTACCCGCGCTCGGGGACGTCAACGTCGGGAGCCCGTGGAAGTAGCTGTAGTCCTCCATGCTGAGGTTTCCAACTCTGCACTGGCCCAGAAACGAGTTGTACCATGCACCGTCACACCTCATCAATTCGGTCAACTGCCAGAAAGATCGCACGCTGTCGACGCCGTCTTGCCAGAACAGCTCCAACGCGCGGCGCGCGCACCCTGCGGGCACGTCCAGAGGGTTGGATGCCAGGAAGGTGCCCGTCACGGGGTGCAACTGCCAATAGTCAGCGCACATGACCACGTTCACTCCCCCCGAAGGCGCGATGCAATTCCCCCGCCCTCTTCTTGTACGTGCCCCTCACCCGGACACCGGCACTGACCACTCGTTCCAGGGTGCCCAGCAGCTCCGCGGACATCATGCTCACCTGGAAATGATGCATACAGAACATGTTTCTTTTTCTGTGTACGCTGAGCTGTGCTCATTGCCTCCACAGGTCTTGCAAACGTGGACACGCATGGGGCGCTCTAGAGGATTACCAGAATTTGCCATGAGGCCGCCGTTGCATGTGACGAAGAGCCCGAACGACTCACACCACGTGAAGCCCGAACGACTCACACCAGGACGAGGGGCCCGAACGACTCACACGACCACGAGCTCGACGACTCGAACCAGGAGGAGGGGCCCGAACAACTCACACCAGGACGAGGGGCTCCAGCGATTCGCACCACGAGGAGCCCGAACGCCCCACATCAGGACGAGGGGCTCGAACGACTCACACCAGGAGGAGGGCCCCAACGACCTATACACGAGGAGCCCGACTCTGGCAACGAGGAGGGCAACGAACGATGCACTCCATGGAGTGACTCGTTCGGTGCCCTCGGGACCTCGTCGATGATGATCACGCGCAGGGCCCCGCACTTCATGGACTGCTTGCGCCTGTCGCCCGTGGCATTCCCGTCGTCGCTCCGCGCTGGGATGCCGCTCCAGTGGTGCACCGCGCGGCCGTTGATCTGCGCCGCCATGGCATTTTGAAACGCCAAGCAAACGAACTGAACGCCGTGCTCCCAACCGAGACCTTCTTCCATTAAATACCGCATCCAGCCGATGACGGCACTTTTCCCGGTGCCCGGAAATTCGTGCACTACGTCCAGCAGAGGCTCCCCGGAATTCTGGTTCACGTTGCCCTATTGCTCCTCCAGCCACTCAATCTTCAAACGTCGAACGAAGTGCTCGAGAAACTGGCGCTGTTTCTCGTTCGGGATCTTCGAGCTCGCCAATATGGAAGCAAACGCTTTATCTATGCTGGTGAAGCCATTGCCTGAAGGGTTGAACGAAGCAGCAGCATCTCGCTTCTCGTCGAAAGGAGCATCGTGCGCCTTCTGGCTCGTGTCACCTGCGGATAGAGCTGCGAGGTTTTCCCGGGCATCCACGGTCGCCAGCCTCGACGCCAGATGGTTCGGTCTTCCACACTCGCTCTCCGATTCGATGGCTTTGCTCATACTCGTGCAATCGGACACTTTTCTTCGCTCGGCTATTCTCCGAAGCTTTCACCTTCGCTTTCGCCGAGGCGGTCCACTTCTCGCCGAGACTGTCTTCTTCTTTGGCCGATTGGAGCAGTTGTTGAAACTTTCCACCAGGGAGCCTCAGCGGAGGCATATCTTGCTCTTCCTCCGACGCATCTGCCTCGCTCTAATCATCTGCCGCCTTGCCGGACGACGCCATCGTATTCAACAGGAAACTCTGGATGAGTTTCGGCGCCGCTTGGATGACCACGTTCCCGCGCACGTACTCGTCCCAAGCGGTCTTCCAGGATACGCTGTCCAGCGCCGATGTCGTCCCTGTTGTGGATGTTTTCTTTGTCAGCCTACACGAAGCTCGAACTTGGGGCGACTGGTGCTGGGCCTCCTGCCAATGCCGCAGCACCGTTAACTCCATCCCCAACGTACTCAGGTGAGGCACAGTCACGTCTCCTCCATAGAGCGTCCAGGGACGGAACAACAATATTGAGCGTTGTACGTAGACCTTTTGCGTACGCTGGGCATTGGCAAGCCTTCGATGACAACCGCGCCCGGCCTCGCTTTCCTGACCAGAACCCATGAGTGGCAGAAGACACCTGCGTCATGCGGAAAAACGAAATACTCGTCGGTATCGGGTGTCACTACGATGTAATGCTCTCCAGGCTTCGCGGCGACCTCTCCATCCTTGTACTGCTTGCCCCTCATTAATTGTTGACCTCCTTTCGGGGACGTAAGACCCGGGCACGGGGGACTCGGAAATCCCCCACGAGGTCGTCAAACAAATCACGAGGCCGAGCTTGCATTTTGACGAGGCCTCCCGCTGCAGACATCCCACAAAACTCCTCCTCGTCAAAATCCGAGTCGCGGTCGTCAAAAAACGATGCCGAACCCGAGTCCTGGCAAACCCGGGTCTTACGCTCCCCCGATCCTTTTGTCCACGCACCAGTAGTGGTTCGCACCTCCACTGCCGCAAGAAGTCGTACGCGGACAACGACTTCCAAAGGTGCTCCAAGAGACGATATGCGTAGGCGTCGAAGTCTTTCACTCTCGACCGGTCCGTCCGCATGTTCGGTTTGCGAGCCGGCGGGACGTGCGTCGTCACGCTCGTGTCCTTCATCTGCAACGAATTCTGGGACGTCTCCAACCTGTTCATCCACGACCGCCCATCGATCGCCTGCGAGCCAAATGTTCGGATGCACTCTGCCTTCAGAACGTCCCTCAGGTCCAGATTGCAGCACAGGTTGCAGACTTCCACGGCGCCGCGGTACGTGCTGTTCATCTCGAGTTCCATTCTCAGCCTCCCGCTGCTTGCTCTGAGCTGCGCCGCTTTGCCCCTGCCCTGTATCTTCGCCCTCAAGGTAAACAGCTTGTCCACGCATTTCTTAGTCTCCAAAGTGCCCGCGGGCTGTCGCTTGCCAATGTATCCCCCGAAATATAAATTTGTAACTACCTGCGTGCGCTGAATTGCTGAGTGGTTCTCCCCAGACTCTGCTTCTTCATGATGCAGCGTTTCTTCGTGCAGCAAGTTTCATGCGTTTGTTCGATGATCGGCAGTCGGCCATTGGGTTTCACGTCACTGTTGCTCCCTGCAAAAGCGACGCACAGGCCCGGCATGCACCCGTTCAGCCACTCCTCATTGCGCAAGCCGAGAGTTTGCCCCATCCAATTCCGGACTCCGCTTGTGCGCAACGTGAACTTCTTGGCGATGCCCTTGCAAACCAGCAGCGGCGCCGTCATCCACTCGGGGGATACTCTGTTGGTCCACGGCGCCTCGTGCTTGCACTCTCTCTTGTTCTTCTTGGAGGCGCAGGCGTTGGGCGCCAAACGAATCCATGACCAGTCGATGTATGTGGTGCTGGCACCGACACATGAAATACTGTAGAGCGCCGTTGAACTTCTCCTTGAAGGTGGCGCCGTCGCTGTTCAGGCCGAGCTTCTGCGCTTCCCCTGGAGCTCCCTGCGCGGACGAGCCCAGACCGGCTCTCGCGTTATCATACGAGAACCGAGGCAATCGGCCCAATTTGAACTCCCCCCATGCTGGCGATCCAGAGCATTCGGACGACTCCGAGTACGTCGGGAAGTTCTGCTCCAGCGAAATCCTCTCTCTAGCGAATTGGTCCACGTCGGGATACCTCTCACAGCAGATTTGCCCGAGGAAATGTTTCAGCTCCGGCGCATTCACGAGACCTTCCTCGATTTTCTGGGCGATCTCCTTCAGCGTGGCGAACTGGTGCAGGCGCTGTACGAACGTGGAAAAATGATAATGCAGCCCCCCCGTCGTTTTCTGAGCCTCCACGGCGCCGAACGCCTCCCATGGCTTCCGCGTTGCTGCCGAGGGCGTCCTGGCACGGCGCGGCAGATTCCGAGCACTGCGGACAGCGAGGGCGCATGCGCACTCCGAGCATCGTCGCCAATACCGCGCGGATCTGCACGAAGAATGCGTTGGAGGCGGCCAAGGGGTCCTCCGCGAGGAACAAGCGACGCGTGTCATATCCAGGAATGTTGACCTCAAACTCGTCCTCTGGCGACGGCTCCAGGCTCGGCGAATCGCTCTTTGCCCACTTCTGTCTCCTGCTCTCGCCTGCAACGAAGGGATCGTCCTGGCGGTACCTGCTGAGCCTGAGCGCTAGATAATTGTGCCGCTCCCCTGGGGAAATAGTACAGAATATGCCATTCCCGTAGTTGACGCACGCCCAGATCCCCAGATGCCCAATCTTCGTCCGAATCTCCTGCGTGCCCGGAATGGCGCGGCATCGAAAGCGGAAGTCCGCCAAGAGCCGCCGCTGCAGGTTGCCGAGGCCGACTGCAAAAATCAGCTCACTGGCATCATTGTTGATCTTGCGGCGTCTGCCATCGGGTAACGTGTAGTAACCCTTCTCGAGCTTCTGCAGTAAATCAGCAGCGGCAACGGCAGCGTCGGTCTCCACGCTCTCCGCGCTTTGGCCTTGCAACCGTTCCCCTCGCTTGATGCTCAGCCTTGCTCCGAGATTGACGCGCTCACGAAAATATGATTCCACAAGGTCGGCGTGAAGCCCCAAGTGCGTCTGAACTGGCCCTCTATCCGCTGCGGCAAGCCGCGCGTGAGGTCAAACCGCCTGCGGTAGTTTCCGCTGGGCTACGCCCACTGACGGTTCGAGCCAACTGTGCAGAAGCCCACGAGGAGTTGGGAGATCTCTCGTCTCTGGTCGACGCCAACGAGGTTGGTTCGGGACGTCGTAGCCGCCAGCAGCACGCGGCAGCGTGAAGGGAAACGCCATGCCCAGGTACCAGGCGGTATGCTGTTTCGTCAGGTCCGTCCCACTCTGGATGTTGACATCGCCGAACCTGGCAAACACGGACTTGTAATGCTCCGAGATGTTCGACTGGGCTCTGGTGCTCCGCTCAGCGACGATATAGGACGGGCTCAACGCAGAGACGAAATCCTCCACCCGTCTTGCCGGCTCTGGAGGCGTCGCCACTTTGTCGTGAAAGATGGAAGCTGTGGCCCCGTCTACCTGTTGCACCGCATCCTGCACTGCCTGCGGGATGAACTTCGCCTCCCCGTATTTCTCTGCGTATTTCGGAGAGTACCTTTAGTGAAGGCGGGTTGCCACTCTGTCGAATGAGTTCAGGCCGTTGTTGCCATGCCCTGGATAGCCGCTGTCGCGCATGATCTCCATCAAATTTTGCATTGCGGGGATGCGCAATGTCAGCCCTTTCAGGTGCTGCGCCAGGTCTTTGCTGCCCCCTTTGATGCGCACGTTCACCAGCATCGCCAACGTTTCCTCCGAATGTGGCACACCGAGAGCATCCTGCAGCAACTTCAGCCGGTTCCCGTGGATCTCCTCGGCGTGCTGAGAAGCTTCGCGACAACATCTCTCGATGTCGTCCCAGGGCATGGAGAAGCTGAAGAGATTGCCCTTCTCAGGGCTCCGTAGACCCGGACACGCTAGACCCGGACACCCAACATCCCTCGAAACCAAATTTTCCAAACGGCGGCACGAACGAAATACTGCACTGCTGCATTTCCAGAATAAACCCGGACACAGGCCTCAAAAGCCTGCAAAACCCCTCTAAACCCGGACACAAACCCGAATCCTGCAGTGCAGCAAGGCAAACATGACGGGTGCTGAAAAACGTGACACTGCAGGAAAAGATGTTATTTCCTTGGTTTTCCGTGTCCTGGTTTATCTGTGTCCTGGTCTCCGGGGGCCTGACCTTCACTTGCGTTCTGGCTTCCGGCTTCCCGAGCGGGACGTCGATCAGGTTGCCGTGCGAGGCCTCGAGGTAATAGACCAACATCGTACTCCACACAGCACGCCGCGCACTCCAGCCACGTGACGTCGTTCTCCACAATGTATCGACTCACGTGGCCGTAGTAATGGTCGTTCGCTATGCTCATAGGGATGATCCCGCCGTCGAGGAACGAGGATGCCGCCTCGTGATCCCTGAGTTTCCTCGTGCAGTCGCGGCAAAATGGCACCTCGCACTGCGGGCGCAGTTTCCTGCAGAACGGCGGCGTTTCCCAATCGTCCGAATGTCTGTCGGGACACGCGAGGCATCGGACGTCCTCAGTGCACCCGGATAACTTCCCTGATCTGCCTTCGAAGCTGAACTGGACGGCCCACCGCGACACGTGGCGCTCCTTGCTGTCAACACAGGTGCTCAACGGTTCACTTAACACCTTTTGTCCTCTCCACGGGTACGCCTTGCTTGTCGAGGTCCCGATCCACGTGCCGCTTCTGCCATAGATCGAACCCGCAGTTGTTGAGCAGCGTCCCAGGGAAGTTCTTCTCAACGTCCTGGAAAGCCGCCTCTTTCCAATATCTGATCTCGACGTTGCCAGACGCGAGGGAAATGGAACTCGACTCCAGGTCAACTGGCGGGTACCCCGCGCACGTCGTGCGAAGTTGGCCGCATATGAAGCAGGCCAGACATCTCGTCGTCTCGTCGTTGTACCGGAGCGCGAGCAGGTTCAGGGATCGCCGAGTTGTCGACAGCCCCAACATTGGCCACCGCTCCCGATCGGCAACGGCCATGGCCCCGTATACGTAGTCCAAGTTCGTCATCCAGCGAATATCGTTGTTGCAAATCTTACTTATCACGCTGGCATGCGTGAGATCCCCGGCGCCCCCGGCGATGTGGCGCAAGAAGGCTGCCCGGTCACTCGCGTGGAAACGGCAAGGCCCGCTCTGGTTGTTTTGGAAAGGACACGAGTACAAAGGCAACTTCACTCCAGTTTCCAAGTCGGGAGCTGTCAAGGCTGCGCCGTCAGCTGTCAGCGGCAGCGCGGGCCGTTCTCGCATGAGTTTGCGAAGTTCTCGGCAGCGGCCATCAATCGCGTCCATTTCCACGGGCTCTCCACGGACCTGCTCCGCGTTGGCGCGAACAGCAAAATATTGCTCCCCCGCGCCGTCGCCCCCTTCGCTATCAGATTCCTCGCAGGCGCCTTCGCTTGACTCCGAAGCGATGCCTTTGTCTCTGTCAGTTGCCTCCACAGCCGGCGTTCCTGCATTGCCTGGGAACTGGAGCCCCAAGAAATCGAGCACGTCCGTGACGCGCTGGCCTCCGTCAGTCGCCGCGACGCCCGGCATTGCCGAGGCGGCGCCCTGGCGCTCCGCCGCATTGACGCGGTCGTCGCAACCGGCGTCGCATCCACTATGCATTTCGAAAGCCTCCTTCAGATGCAATCCAGACCTTCCGCCGGTCGCGCGCCGTCCAGCGCGCGCCCCAGGCGGCGGCGGCGGCAACGGGGCGCACTCGTTACTCTGGCCGTGCTTCTCTCGTTCGACTTCCTCGTCTGTCCTTGCTCGCTTTGCCATGGCACTCCCATCCTCCTGCCGCGTCGCCTGCTGCGCCGCTCCATCGTTCCAGTCTCCGCAGCTTCTCTCTTCGGCAGGGGGACGTGCCGGGGCTCTTTCACTCTGTGCCCGTCATCTTCAGTGGAGCGATCGCCGCCCGGGCTTCTCCCCCGCCCAGGCAACTGCTCCTGCGGGCAAACTCGCATCCGCTCGAAGTGTGTTCGGACGGCACCCTGTCCGCCGTCATCTCGAAGGGACGCGGCCAAAACTGGAAGGCTCGGGTCTCCGACGTGCGAACGCGCGTGCGTCAACTCGTGTGTCGCAGAGCAGTGCACGAAAATGATTACATTCTGCCTCTTGCAGCGCGCCAGCGCAAGCAGTTCGATGTCGCTGAGATAATAATCTGCGCACGTAGTCATGGCTTCCAGATAGGCAGGATAGACGGCATTGAAGAAATTTGCGGGCAGCCCCGCAGATTGGTAGTTGCGCTCCATGGCCTTGTCCACAGACTCTGCGAAAGCCGTTATAGGTTCCAGGTCGACGCCGCCGTCGAAATCGAGGCCGTCAACCACGTCGTGGATCTTACTGAAAAACAAATCGAATGAGTTTCGGAGGCACGCATCTTCAACGACATTTCTGCGCCACTCTCGAGCGCCAGCGGTTCCCGCGAACAGCGCCTCGTACTTGCTCAGGCGGCGTCCTCCACAGAACTCATCAGATGCTTCTGCCGTGTACTTATCCAACAACCCCAAGGATCGCATCAAAGGCAGCATGAAGACATCCTGAGCATCTTCGACGCAGAGAGAACCGAACTCTTGCATTCTCCTTGTTTTACGCTCCCTGTGCACTTCGAGCTTGCGCTGTTCTTCCCGGCATGCCTCAACGCAGCGCTGAGCAACGTCGAAATAGGATTCCAGAAGGCAGTGCCACACGTGCTGACCTTCGTTGTCTCCCGCGTGCAGCGGAGCACCGAAGGGGTCCGACTGCTTCGCAAAAGGTTGGATCAAATCCCAGAGTGCCCATTCCACGTCGCCCAGGAGCTCCTCGGACGACAGCCTCGATTTGAAGATGTCAGCGGTGGGGCCGAATGCTTCGCGGAGAAACGAGCGAGCGTCGCGCTTGACCAGCTCACCCCGCTCCCACTCGCCCCACACAGAATGAATGGCGCACGCGCAGTCTCCAGCCGTAGGCATCGTTCCCATCAGCATCCCCTGCACTTCTTGCACCGCTCGGGGCAAGGGCGCGTGAACCTCACGTAAGTCCACGACTGGCATCTCCGTGAACTCTGCCGCACGCCCTCAGGTGTTGGGAAGAAAACGTCCGTGCGAAACTCACTGCAGAAGAGCGTCCGTGCGGAGCTAACTTGACTTGCCCCACAACGGCTACGGAAAATCGCTAGGGAATCGTAACGCCTTCGACCCTCTGATGGCAAAACCCTCGTGGACCCTAGCCTTTGTCGCACTCCCTTGTGGACCCGAGTCCCTTGTCTCGACTCCCAGGACAAATCAATAATAACATCTTCAGAGCCAGCACGACCAGTAAACCCGATAGGAACCAGAAACAACCAGGAAAACCAGGCACCAGCAAAGGCGAGATCGGAGGAACCAGCAAAGGCGAGATAACATAACCCGACAAAGGAACCAGGACCCAGCCGGGGCAGTGAAGGGAGAGGGCCTCGGGCCAGCAGCTCGGTTGGCACGTATGGTTCTCTCTTTTTGTATATGTCTGGGTTCTTCTGGGGGCTTTCTGTGGTTCTCGTGAGTTTTCTTTGAGTCGTTCGGGGGGGTTTCTGTGAGTCGTTCGGCCCGTTCGTTTTCTGGTGGGGTTTTTGTGAGTCGTTCGGGCCGTTCGTTCGTTTGTGCATGGTTCTGGGGGTTTTCTGTGAGTCGTTCGGGCCGCTCGTCCTGGTGTGGCGTGAGCCGTTCGGGCCTCTCGTCCTGGTGTGAGTCGTTCGGGCCCCTCCTTGTGTGTGAGTCGTTCGGGCTCCTCGTGGTGTGAGTCGTTCGGGCCCCTCGTCCTGGTGTGTCGTTCGGGCCCCTCCTTGTGTGTGAGTCGTTCGGGTTCCTCGTGGTGTGAGTCGTTCGGGACCCTCGTCCTGGTGTGAGTCGTTCGGGCCCCTCCTTGAGTGTGAGTCGTTCGGGCTCCTCGTGGTGTGAGTCGTTCGGGCCCCTCGTCCTGGTGTGAGTCGTTCTGGCCCCTCCTTGTGGGTGAGTCGTTCGAGCTCCTCGTGGTGTGAGTCGTTCGGGCCCCTCGTCCTGGTGTGAGTCGTTCGGGCCCCTCCTTGTGTGTGAGTCGTTCGGGCTCCTCGTGGCTCGTTCGGGCCCTCGTCCTGGTGTGAGTCGTTCGGGCCCTTCCTGTGTGTGAGGCGTTCGGGCTCCTCGTCGTTCGGGCCGCTGTCCTGGTGTGGCGTGAGCCGTTCGGGCCTTCGTCCTGGTGTGAGTCGTTCGGGCCCTTCCTTGTGTGTGTGTGAGGCGTTCGGGCTCCTCGTGGTGTGAGTCGTTCGGCCCATCGTCCTGGTGTGAGTCGTTCGGGCCCCTCCTTGAGTGTGAGTCGTTCGGGCTCCTCGTGGTGTGCGTCGTTCGGGGCCCTCGTCCTGGGGTGAGTCGTTCGGGCTCCTCCTTGTGTGTGAGTCGTTCGGGCTCCTCGTGGTGTGAGTCGTTCGTGCCCCTCGTCCTGGTGTGAGTCGTTCGTGCCCCTCCTTGTGAGTGAATCTTTCGAGCTCCTCGAGGTGTGAGTCGTTCGGGCCCCTCGTCCTGGTGTGATTCGGTCGGGCCCCTCCTTGTGTGTGTGAGTCGTTCGGGCTCCTCGTGGTGTGGGTCGTGGGCCCTATCCTGGTCGTTCGGGCCCCTTGTGTGTGAGTCGTTCGGGCTCCTCGTGGTGTGAGTTCGTCGTCCTGGTGTGAGTCGTTCGGGCCCCTCCTTGTGTGTGAGTCGTTCGGGCTCTTCGTGGTGTGAGTCGTTCGGGCTCTCGTCCTGGTGTGAGTCGTTCGGGCTCCTCGTGTGTGAGTAGTCGTTCGGGCCCCGTCCTGGTGTGAGTCGTTCGGGCCCCTGTGGTGTGAGTCGTTCGGGCTCCTCGTGGTGTGAGTCCGTTCCTTGTGTGTGAGTCGTTCGGGCTCCTCGTGGTGTGAGTCGTTCGGGCCCCTCGTCCTGAGTCGTTCGGGCTCCTCCTTGTGTGTGAGTCGTTCGGGCTCCTCGTGGTGTGAGTCGTTCGGGCCCCTCGTCCTGGTGTGAGTCGTTCGGGCCCCTCCTTGTGTGAGTCGAGTCGTTCGGGCTCCGTCGTGTGAGTCGTGAGTCGTTCGGGCTCCTCGCGTCGTCGTCCTGGGGTGAGTCGTTCGGGCCCTCCTTGTGTGTGAGTCGTTCGGGCTCCTCGTGGTGTGAGTCGTTCGGGCCCTCGTCCTGGGGTGAGTCGTTCGGGCTCCTCCTTGTGTGTGAGTCGTTCGGGCTCCTCGTGGTGTGAGTCGTTCGGGCCCCTCGTCCTGGTGTGAGTCGTTCGGGCCCCTCCTTGTGTGTGAGTCGTTCGGGCTCCTCGTGGTGTGACTCGTTCGGGCCCCTCGTCCTGGTGTGAGTCGTTCGGGACTCAAACATATACAAAAAGAGAGAACCATACGTCTCAAATTCGACAGCATTGCCCCCTTTGTATACACTGACAAAAAGACAACCCCCAAGGAAACCCTGCAAAACCCAACTACGCGCGTGCGCTCCAAGACGCCCGATTGAAGCCACTGGCTCCCCCTTTAACCATCTGGTCTACCCCATGCGCCTCTTGTCCACCGGCACAGCACGGTGGCGGAGTGGGCCGGAGGCCATTAGGATTCTCCCAAGGGTGGTGGGCGGAGACGCCAAAGGCTTCGAAAACTGCGAAGGGGGGGAGGATAAGGGAGAAGAAAAGGACGGAGAGGGAGGGCTCGGAGGCTCTTGGATGGGGGGGGGGTGCCCATCCGAGAAAACGGTGCACCCCCCCCTCCCCGTCATGAAAACGACGCACCAGCCGTGGCAACGACCCCCCCCCCTATCCCCCCCGCGACCTGAGTAGACCACCCAGGCCAGCGGGGGACGTCATAGGGGGCGGGGGTTCTGACTTCGATGAAACAAGAAGGAGGAAAGCGGGAGGGAAGGATCAGGCAAACGAAAACCCTTTTAGGCTTTACCCGGCGTGTGGACATGCCCTTTTTGGCTTTGCGGGGGCTAACCCGCGCGGTCGCCCGCAGGCGACAGGGCGCCCAGGCCCTCTCCGCGCGCGCGCAGGCGCGTGGCAAGCTACATGCGCACGATCGTCCGTGGAATCGAATGGAACCGTCCGCGGCGAGTCGTCCGCGGCGAATCATGACCACGCCGCCCTGGAAGAAGAGGCGCTACACGGATACAGTCTGTGACGCTGGAGATCCTGATGCGACGAGGACGCTGCAGAGAAACATTCTGCGCGTGTACGCACGACCTGGAACGACAAGGACAATACAGGAACAAATTCGGTGACGCTGGAGTCCCCGATGAGACGACGAAGCTGCACAGACACGTCTCATGGCGCAGCAACACCGAAGTGACGCAAACGCACCCCGCGAGAAGACAAGGACGCTGCCAGAAGAAACTCGGCGACGCAGGAGTGCCTGGAAGCTACAGAGGCATGGAAAGGAGGCTACGAGGAAACTACAGAGGCATCGAAGCGTCTCGACGACGAGGAAGCTACAGAGGCATCTCCTGTGACACTGGAGCTCCACAGGACAAGTGCACATTGAAACCCCGAAAAACGAAATCCCACCAGCCCTTTGGGCGTGAGTGGTTTAAGGAGTCCGCTCTGTTCTCAACCCCCCTTCTTCCCCTTCGGCGAAGAGTTTACCCCTCCCCCTACCCCCTCCCCCTGGACCTGGAGGGGGCCTTCCGCGGATCGTCAGAGGGTCCTTTGTCTACCCCTGGGAGAGGTACAATTCCCACCAGCCCTTTGGGCGTGAGTGGTTTAGAGAGCTCCCTCTGTTCTCAACCCCCCTTCTTCCCCTTCGGGGAGGGGTTTACCCCTCCCCCTCCCCTCCCCTGGGCCTGGAGAGGTCCCTCCGCGGGTCGTCCCCTCACGAGGATTCTGGCCCCGACGGGGGGAGGGAGAAAAAATCCCTCTCCTCTTCTGTGAAGCCAAAATCATTGATTGTACTACGGTGTTGGCCCCATTTTGGCCTTCTGATGGGGGCAGCGCTCATGAAAGCTCCCCTCTTCCTTCAAGGCAAAACCATTGATTGTACGAAGATGTTGGGCTCATTTTGCCCTTCTGAGGGGGCAGCGCTCATTAAAGCTCCCCTCTTCTTTGATCGATCTCCCGCAAGATGGCCCCAAGAAACGCCCAGGAGGCACCAAGAGGCCCCATGATGGCCCCAAGAGGCCCCCAGGAGGCCCCCAAGAGGCCTCCAAGAGGCCCCCAAGATGCCCCCAAGAGGCCCCCAAGAGGCCCCAAGAGGCTCCCCCGAGGCACCCAAGACGCTCCTGGAAGCCCCTGGGGCCGCCAAGAGGCCCCCAAGACGCCCCAAACGGCCTCCAAGAGGCTCCCAAGAGGCCCGAAGAGGCTCCCCCAAGGCACCCAAGACGCTCCTAGAAGCCCCTGGGGCCGCCAAGACGCCCCCAAGACGCCCCAAAAGGGGACGAGGTGCCCGAACGCCTCACGCCACGAGGAGCCCGAACGACTCACACCAGGACGAGGGGCCCGAACGACTCACACCACGAAGAGCCCGAACGACTCACACCAGGAGGGGCCCGAACGACTCACACCAGGACGAGGCCCGAACGACTCACACCACGAGGAGCCCGAACGACTCACACCACGACGAGGGCCCCGAACGACTCACACCACGAGGAGCCCGAACGACTCACACCAGGAGAGGGGCCCGAACAGCCCCGAACGACTCACACCAGGACGAAGCCCGAAACTCACACCACGAAGCCCGAACGACTCACACCAGGAAGAAGGGCCCGAACGACTCACACCAGGACGAGAAACCCCAAACGACTCAAATCACGAGGAGCGCTTTCTCTCCCTCCTCCTCCGCCTCGTCCTTCTCCCGCTCCCCCCACAAGGAGGATGTACAAGGAGGCGGGAGGAAGGAGGAACAGGGGAGATATGCGGGGCCAAGCGGACACACGCCTGAAAAACACGACTGTCGGCATGCTTCGCGAGAGTTGCTGCTGTGAGATGGGCTGGTGGGGATACGCGAAGCGTAAAGAATACTGAGTGTGGAGCTCAGTGGAAGTCTAAATTCAATTCAAACCTACACCTGAGTTTGAATTGAAAGGTGAATCTGAAATTGAATTTAATCCTTCATTTCAAAATGGGCCTAACTGCAATTGGAAAACTATATGGAGAAGAGGTGGAATGGAAATATAATCCCGGAGAGATCCGAATAGTGAACATTGAGCGTGGTAAAAGTCTAATTCTTAACGCACTTACACCTACATGCGAATTTCAATTAAGATGTGAAGTTTGATTTGGATCACGAGTTTGAAATGGGTCTAACCACAGCGTGTAAGCAAAATATAGCAGAGGTGGAATAGAAACACAACCACGGAGGCGTACGAATATTGAATGTGGAGCGCGGTTGACGTCCGAATTTAATGATAAACCGACACGCGAACGTACATGTAAAGTTGATAAACTTCAGTTGGGCCTCGCCGCAGTGTCAAACGACATACGGCAGAGGTGGAGTATAAATAAAAACCCGGAGGCATCCGAGTATTGAATGTGGAACTCGGCAGAAGTCTCAACTTACAGATAAACCTGCATCCTATTTCAAGTTTCAACTTGCGTCTATATGGAAATGTACTCACTAATTTAATATGGGCCTACGTAGCTGCAGCGTGAACGCGAAAGGAAACAGAGGTGGGCTATGTATGAATATACACAGTGGCATCGGAATGTAGAACACGGATCTCCGTGGAAGTCTAAACCACGCACAAAAAAAACAACGAGGTCCAGAGCTTTCTGCTAGAAAGTACAAACGGGATTATTGCGTTTGTACGTCCTCCGGCGGGCCACGCGCAAGACATCAAACGAAAACAGTATGCCCCTCCTTGGAACGCAAGGATGTTGTGTTTGTGCTGCTGCTGGCGGGCCCGGGACAGAGGGTCAAAAATATTACAACAACTCTGCCCTGGAAATACCAAAGCGGCATTCTCGCTATTACGGGTTTACATCGGCTGAAGACGGTCCTAGAAATCCCCAGATGGCCCGAAGGCGGCCCCAGAGAACCGCAATATAGGCGAAAAGCCGCCAACACAGCCTCAACATGGCTAAAGAAAGCTCCAAGGCAGCCCCAAAACGACCCAAAACGGCCCCAAGACGGACTCCGAAAGTGCCAGACGGACCAAGAGGACCAAAGACGGCGTAAGCATCCAAAGACGCCCCTCAGACGCCCCAGTACGTCCCCATGAGGACGAAAGGAAACGCCCAGCAAGCCCCTCTCCTCCTCTTCCTCCTCCTCCTCCTCCTCCTCCTCCTCCTCCTCCTCTTCCTCCTCCTCCTCCTTCCCTTCCGCCGTCATCTTCATCCTCCTCCGCCTCCTCCTGCCCCAAACTCCCCCTCGTTGTCCTCCTCCTGCACAGATGCCACGAACTCTCTGTCATTGTCATTGTCACAAGGGCTGCTGGGGGGTCCAGCAGCGTGACGTCCTACCCAGATTCAGATGAGACCTCGCCATCCATGTTTGGCTTCGATATGCGAACGTGTCGCCCCTTACGATGGCTGCGGGGGGGGCAGCAGAGCGACGACCTACCCTGATGCAGATGAAACCTCGCCATCCATGTGCTCCCTCAAAGCCTCTCCACGGCTCCAGAACCTATCCACGACTCCCTCAGAGCCTCTCCACGGCTCCCTCAGAACCTATCCACGGTTCCCTCAGAGCCTCCCCACGGCTCCCTCAGACCCTCTGAACGGATCTCTCAGAGCCTCCCCACGGTTCCTTCAGGCCCTCTCAACGGCTCTCTCAGACCCTCCTCAGACGGCTCTCTCAGAGGGAGCCGTGGAGAGGCTCTGAGGGAGCCGTGGAGAGGCTCTGAGGGAGCCGTGGAGAGGCTCTGAGGGAGCCGCGGAGATGCTCTGAGGGAGCTGTGGAGAGGCTCCCTCAGAGCCTCTCCGCGGTTCTACGGAGCTGGAGCCGCGAGGGCGCCACCACAAAGCGGATCAATTAAATCTCGATTTAATTGCTTGTGCTGCTGTCAAGCACAAGAAACAATTACATCTAGATTTAAATGTTTGGCGTCGGAAATCTGGAGGATCAATTCGAAAAAACATTAAATCTAGACTTAATTTGTTTAAAATCTTGATTCCATTGATTTTCGGCCACCGAACCGGCTGTAGTGGCCTGCGGGCAATCTCGCCGCGGGCCTGGGTAATGGCAATGGGTAAGAGATCTCGTGGATGTTGGTTGGGATCTCGTGGTGGCCTCTCGGGAGCCTGTGGGAGACAGGTTGGGGGCTTCTTGGTGGGGAGTCTTGGGGCCTCTTGGGCCATCTTTTGGGGCCTCTTGGCGGCTGGCGGCCTCTGGGGGGCCTCTTGGAGCCTCTTTGGGGCGTCCTGGGGCCACCTGGGGATGTCTTGGGAGCGTCCCGGCGTTTCTAGGGCTTCTTGGGGCTTCCTGGGGGCCTCTTAGGGTGGAGGCCTCGATGTTTCGGTTCCGGGTCCCTGTCTTGGGCCTCTCTTGGGGCCTTCTTGGGGCCCTCTTGGGCCGCCTTGGGCGACTCTTGGGCCGTCTGGGGGCCCTCTTGGGCCGCCGTGGGGCCGTCTTGAAGGCCTCTTGGGCCGTCTTAGAACGGTCTTGGGGGGCTCTTGGGCGGCCGTGGAGCGTCGGAAAGCCGAAAAAGCGAGAAGGCCAGAAACATTGAAACAAAAACACAAAATCAACGATTTTGGCTTCTGCGGCCCCTTTTGGAGGTGCACTTCGAGCGCTGTGGGGGCCTCGTGGAGGCGTCTCGGGCCGTCTTGAAAGCATCTTGAAGCCATCTTGAGCGTCTCGGATACACTCTTGGACCGTCTTGGGCCGTCTTCGGGACTCCTGAGGCCATCTTGGGGCGATGTGGGAATCCTGGATCAGTCCGCGAGCGGTCAGGGGGCCTCCCGGGCCCGTCGGGCAGCAGCCCGGAGGCTCTCCGGGCGGCCCGCGAGCTCTCTGGGCGGCCCGGGGCGCTGCCACTGCTTGACCTTTTCGCAAGCGCTTCGCCCAGAATTGTAGTACAGATGACGTCGGGCTCCAACTTCGCCTCCCGTATCTTGCTGAGCAGAGATAGAGCCTGCTGCCACTGCCCGCCCTTCTCGCACGCGCTGGCTCCTGCACTATAGCTGACGATGTTGGGCTCTACTGTATCCTCCTGCATCCTGCTGAGCAGCGACAGAGCTTGCCGCCACTGCCGTCCTTTTTCCCACGCGCTGATCCCAGCACTGTAGCTTAACTAGTGTGTACGCGTGGAGCAAATCCGCAGCTGCCCTGGCAAGGGATCGCGGCGGGGCCATCTCTGGGCCATGTCGTGTCGTCTTGGGCGCCTCTTGGGCCGTCTTGGGGCTTTACCTGAGCTGTCTTGCAGTGCAGACTTGCAGGAGGTTCTGGGAGCACCTGGGGCACCTCGAATAGTGCCCCAAGAGAGGCTCCAGAGGAGAGCCCTCAGAAAACACACGACGGATGCTACAACATGGGGCTTCATTGTAGCATCTGTTTCGGGGCGTCTACGATCTCTCTGGGAGCGCTCACGGGGCCGTCTTGGGGTGCACCTGGAGCTCCAGTGGGCCATCTCTGGGCCCTGTTGGGTCGTCTTGGGCGCCTCTCAGGCAGCCTTGGGGCTCTCTTGGGCCGTCTTGAGACGTCTAGGGGCTCTCTCGAGCCGCCTTGGGATCCTTTTGGGAGGCCTCTTGGGCCACCTTGGGGCGATCTTCTGGGCTGTTGTGCCGTCATGGACGCTGCACGGGCCCCAAAGTCGTGTATACTTAAAATGTTGGAAAGTCCGGCAGAACACAACATTCGTTTGCACTGGGAGGCCCTGTTGAGATTACTCCTGGGGCGCTCTGGGAGCAGTTTGGAAGCTCTTACGGCCGTCTGGAAGCCGTCTTGGGCTGTTAGGGGGCCCACAAAGGACGTACGCGCCCAGCTATGTACATGAACACGGCCTCTCGATCCGCGAGACTGGCCGCGTGATACGAACATTCGGGTCATGCGCACTCTCGAAACCAGCGTGGAATCATGTACGTGTACGTCATTCTTCCGCTCCTGAGCTAATTATCCCATCCTCGGCCGTTTTGGAGGCACCGTCGGCGAACTGGAAGCCTGCGGGATTCGCACGCGCCGTCTGGCAGGCGCAGGCCCTCCCTGCGGGCCCCTGGCGCCCCCCCCGGAGGGGGAGAAAATTCACCCTATTTGACTTGGTGCTTTCTGTGAGTGAAACAAGCTTTGTTTTGACCAAGTCAATCTACACATGAGCCGTCGTACGAGCTGCGGACATATGTACACGCACGCATGCATTCATAAACACATATGCAATCCTCCTCCTCCTCCTCCTCCTCCTCCTCTTCCTCCTCCTCCTCATCCTCATCCTCCTCCTCCTCTTCCTCCTCCGCCGCCGCATCCTCCTCCTCCTCCTCCTCCTCCTCCTCCTCCTCCTCTTCCTCCTCCTCCTCCTCCTCATTTCCTCCTCCTCCTCCCCTTCCTCCTCCTCCTCCTCCGCCTCCTCCCTCCCTCCTCCTCCTCCGCCTCCTCCTCCTCCCTCCTCCTCCTCCTCCTCCCCTCTCCTCCTCCTCCTCTTCCTCCTCTCCTCCTCTCCTCCTCCTCCTCCTCCTCCTCCTCCTCCTCCTCCTCCTCCTCCTCCTCCTCCTCCTCCTCCTCTGGACAATGGACACCAAGGAATGCGCTCATCCTGTGGGTCACGAGCCCGTTCAGCCTTTCTGGGCCAACGGGGGACCCTCTTGGGGAGCTTCGGGGCAATTTTGGAGGCCATCTTGGGCGTCTTGGAGGCCATCTTGGCGTGTTGGAGGGAGGCCTCTTGGGCTTTCTTGGAGCCCTCTTGGGGCCATCCTGGAGGCCACTTGGGGCGTCATGGGGCCCTCTTGGGGGCCTCTTGGGCGATCTTGGGGGCCTCTTGGGCCGTCTGGAGCAGTCTGAATGCAGAGAAGAAACACATTCCAAAATCCTTCAAACACCTAAGGAAAATCAATGCTTCTGGCCTCTTCGGGCCCTCCTGGGGGACCTCTTGGAGGCCTCTTGGGCCGTCTGGGGGGCCACTGAGGGGCCTCTTGGGCCGTCTTGGGCCGTCTTGGACTCTCTTGGGCCGTCTTGGAGGCCGTCTTGGGCCATCTTGGGCGGACTTGGAGGCCATCTTGGACCATCTTGGAGGCCATCTAAGGCCAGCTTGGCCATCTTGGAGGCCATCTTGGAGTGTTCCCCGAATCGCTTTGGAAAGCCTTCGGGGAACACGTGGGCGCCTTGAAGGTCATCGTGGCCGTCTTGGAGGCCTCTTGGGCGATCTTTCTGCGATCTTTGGGGGCTCTTGGGCCGTCTCGGGCCGTCGGAAGGCAGAAAAGAAGGACATGCCAAAATCCGTAAAAAAAACTACGAAAAATCAATGGTTTTGGCCTCTTCTGGCCTTCCTGGAGGCCCTCTTTGGGGCCTCTTGGGCCCTTTTGGGTCAGCTTCGAGCCAGCTTCGGCCATCTTGGTGGGTTCCTGGCGCGTCTGACGCCGTCGGGAGCTGTCTTGGGGGCCTTTCTGGGCCAACGGGGGACCCTCTTGGGGCGCTTCGGGACCGTTTTGGAGGCCATCTTGGGCGTCTTGGAGGCCATCTTGGGCGTGTTGGAGGCCTCTTGGGCCGTCTTGGGGCCCTCTTGGGGCCATCCTGGAGGCCACTTGGGCCGTCATGGGGCTCTCTTGGGGGCCTCTTGAGCGATCTTGGGGGCCTCTTGGGCCGTCTGGAGCAGTCTGAATGCAGAGAAGAAACAAATTCCAAAATCTTTCAAACACCTAAGGAAACCCAATGATTTTGGCATCTTCGGGCCCTCCTGGAAGACCTCTTGGGGGCCTCTTGGGCCGTCTGGGAGGCCCTTGGGCCGCCTCTTGGGCCGTCTTGGGCAGTTTTGGACTCTCTGAGGCCCTCTTGGAGGCAGTCTTGGACCATCTTGGGCGGACTTGGAGGCCATCTGGGGTCGTCTTGGAGGTCATCATGGCCGTCTTGTGTGGCCGAACGTTGAGGCCAGACCTGCCAAGCCATCGGACCATGTGTTCCCCGAGTCGGTTTGAAAAGCCTTCGGGGAACACGTGGGCGTCTTGAAGGATATCTTGGCAGTCTTGGAGGCCTCTTGGGCGATCTTTCGGCGATATGTGGGGGCTCTTGGGCCGTCTCGGGCCGTCGGAAGGCCGAAAAGAAGGAAACGTCAACACCCGTCAACAACCTACGGCGAATCAATGTTTTTGGCCTCTTCTGGCCTTCCCGGGGGCCCTGAGGCAGAAACAAACAAAACAAACAAAACAACAAAAAAATGGAAAACGCAAACAAAGCAACAAAAAGCTGAGACTCTCTGCGATTTTCAAATCTACCACCATAATGTTGTCAGTCTTGGTCTTCAGAGCTTTCTTCGTGGACGCAGGCATTCGCGCAACGCGAGGCCGACAAGGTGAAACAACCAAATTAAGAAGGTCGCAGACCCGAAGCCGGTACGGCTAAGAATGATGAGGGGGAAAGGGAGGGATAATGAAACAACAACGTCAGGAACACAATAATATGAAGCGAGAGATCGCGATCATCTTCTCTCTAACTACGCCTCCTCCTCCTCCGCCTACTCATCATCATCCTCATCACCATCACCATCACCATCATCATCATCATCATCATCATCATCATCATCATGATCATCATCATCATCAATACCATCATCATGATCATCATTAGCATCATCAGCCTCATCATCGTCATCATCGTCGTCATCGCTCTTATCATCATCATCTTCATCACCATAGTCATCGTCACCGTCACAATCATCATCATGATCATCATCATCATCATCATCATCATCATCATCATCATCATCATCATCATCGTCAAAACCATCATCATCGTCGTCAGCGTCATCGTCATCATCATCATCATCATCATCATCATCATCATCATTATCATCATCATCATCATCATCATCATCATGATCATCATCATCATGATCATGATCATGATCATGATCATCATCATCATCATGATCATCATCATCATCATCATCATCGTCATCGTTCCTCCGCATCGTCGTCATCCCGCTCTTCCTCCCAATCCCTTGCTGTGTACACTCGTTCTCCTTGAATTCCACACGGCTCCAGAGCATACCAGATCAATATTTCGTCATCGAGCCTTCAATATCCAACGATCCACACCACCTCCAGTCCGGCCATCAGTCCCAGGCAGACTGCTGAGGGCTCCGCCTCCCCCCCGCGCCGCCCTCCTAGGGCTGTTCTCCGTCGAACCGACATCGCGCGCTCGCTCGCTTGTTCTTCCCAACCCCTCCTCCTCTTCCTCCTCCTCCTCCTCATCATCATCATCATCATCGTCATCAGCATCGCCTTTCTTTCCTCACTTCTTGTTCCTCTTTCTTGTTTATATCCTCCTCCTCATTTTCCTCCTCTTCTCCTACCTTGTCCTACGTTTCTCATTTGTCCTCCTGGTCTTCCTGCTCCTCTTCCTCCTCCTCCTCTCATCATCATCCTCCTCCTCCTCCTTCTCCTCCTCCTCCGTCTCGCGCCCGGAGTGGGCGAGCGGGAGAGCGAGAGGGCGAGGGAGCGGGAGGGTGAGGGATTGAGGCCGGGGGATTGTGGAGTCGCTGTGGGTTTTAGACGAAAATTTACGATATTTCAGTTTGTTCCTCATCATTATGCTGATGTTTCCTTTCTCGTTTTCTCTCTCTCTCTCTCTCTCTCTCTCTTTCAATCTCTCCCACTCCCATTCCCATTCCATTCCCATTCCCAATACCATTACCATTACCATTCCCATCCCAATTCCCATTCCCATTCACATTACCGTTACCATTACCATTACCTTTACCTTTATCTTTACCTTTACCTGTACCATTACCATTACCATTGCCATTACAATTGCCAGTGCCATTACCATTGCCATTACAATTGCCATTATCATTGCCATTGCCATTGCCAGTGCCGTTGCCATTGCCATGGTATTGCCATTGCCAGTAGCCACCCCGTTAACTTTACCGTTACCATTACCATTACCATTCCCATTACCATTCGCCACCACCATTACCACTGCCATTATCATTAGCCTTACCAACACAATTGCCATTACCATTACCATTACCGCTGCCATCACCATTACAATTCCCATTCCCATCATCATTGCCATTACCATTACCGTTACCAGTACCATCTCCATTACCATTGCCATTATCTTTCCCACTACCACAACCATTTCCATTCCCGTTCCCGTTCCAATTACTACTACGATTCCCATTCCCATTCCCATTCCCATTACCATGACCATGACCATGACCATTGCCATGGCCATTGCTATTGCCATTGCCGTTGCCGTTGCCATTCCCATTACCATTGCCAATCGCTACCCCGTTACCATTGCCATAACCATTACCATTACCGTTATCGTCACCATTACCATTCCCAGTACCATTATCATTACCACTGTCATTGCCATTACCATTACCATTGCCATTGCCATTGCCAATCGCCACTACCATTACCATTGCCATTCGCCACTACCATTACCATGACCATTGCCATTGCCATTGCCCTTCGCCACTACCATTACCGTTGCCAATACCATTACCATTCCGATTAACATTCCCATTCCCAATACCATTACCATTACCATTACCATTACAACTGCCATTGCCATTACCATTACCATTACCTTTACCTCTACCTTTACATTTACCCTTACCCTTACCATTCCAATTTCCGTTACCACTACCACTGCCATTTCCATGCCCGTTCCCATTCCCATTCACATTCCCATTCCCGTTCCCATTCCCATTCACATTACCATTGCCATTACCATTACCATTGCCATTGCCATTGCCATTGCCATGGCCATTACCATTGCCATTGCCATTCCCATTGCCATTGCCATTGCCATTGCCATTACCGTTGCCGTTGTCATTGTCATTGCCATTGCCAATCGCCACCCCGTTACCACTATCATTACCGTTACCATTACCAGTACCATTACCATTACCTCTGTCATTACCATTACCATTCGCATTGCCATTGCCATTGCCATTAGCCACTACCATTACCATTGCCAGTACCATTTCCATTGCCATTCCCATTCTCATGACCATTACCACTTACCATTACCATTATCACTATCATTTCCATTACCATTACCTTTACCTCTACCTTTACCTTTACCCTTACCCTTATCATTCCCATTTCCGTTACCACTACCACTACCATTTCCATTCCCGTTCCCGTTCCTATTCCCATTCACATTTCCATTCCCGTTCCCATTCCCATTACCATTGCCATTATCATTACACTTACCATTGCCATTGCCATGGCCATTATCATTGTCATTGCCATTGCCAATCTCATTGCCATTGTCATTACCATTACCGTTGCCATTGTCATTGCCATTGCCAATCGCTACCCCCTTACCATTACCATTACCGTTACCATTACCAGTACCAGTACCATTACCTCTGTCATTACCATTACCATTACCATCACCATTGCCATTGCCATTCGTCACTACCATTACCATTGCCAGTACCATTTCCACTCCCATTCCCATTACCATGATACTACCGCTGCCATTACCATTAGAATTCCCATTCTCATCCCCATTCCCAATACTATTACAATTTCCAGAACCATTACCATTACAATTACCAGTGCCATCACCATTACCACTACCACTATCATTTCCATTCCCGTTCCCGTTCCCATTCCCACTTCCATTCCCATTACCATTACCATTACCATTACCACTGCCATTGCCAGTACCATTACCATTACCATTACCATTACCTTTAACTCTACCTTTACCTCTACCCTTACCATTACCATTGCCATTGCCATGGCCATTACCATTGCCATTGCCATTGCCATTGTCATTGCCATTCCCATTGCCATTGCCATTGCCATTAGCATTACCATTACCGTTGCCATTGCCATTGTCATTGCCTCGCTACCCCGTTACCACTATCATTACCGTAACCATTACCAGTACCATTACCAGTACCATTACCATTACCATTACCATTGCCATTGCCATTGCCATTGCCATTGCCATTCGAGGATTTCAGTAGGAATCATTCAGTGGAAGGTTTCAGTAGGAATCCACATGTGGAGGATTCCGGTAGGAATCATTCAGTGGAGGGCTTCGGTAGGAACCCTTCTGTCGAGGATTTTACTGTGAATCCTTCTTATGGGGGCGTCCAATAGGAATCCTTCTAGGGGGGAGGGCAGATGTGATCACGTCGCATTCCTTTTTTTTTTTTTCTCCTGGCGCCCCCCCCCCCAGAAAAAAAAAATGATATGTTGTTTTGGGTGTTTTTTGTTTTTTTTTTCGGGGGGGGGGGGGGCGCCTGGAGAAAAACAAAAGGCAGAGAGGTAGCAGGAGGGGAGAGGAGGAGGAGGAGGAGGAGGAGGAGGAGGAGGAGGAGGAGGAGGAGGAGGAGGAGGAGGAGGGGGCGGAGGAGGAGGAGGAGGAGGACACAGAGCAGAGTTTGCACAGAAACAGTCGCGAACTCAGCGCGAAACCCTCGCGCGCGCGCTTTTGAACCCCTGCGACTCCACAATCCCCCGTTCTCGAGGGATTACACTACACGAGACCCAGAACCTGCGGCAGAAAAAAGCAAAAGAAGCACAAAAACATGGAAAAGGCAACAAAAACAAAAAAAAGCTGAGACTCTCTGCGATTTTCCAATCCACGACCAGAATACAATTAAAATAAATTAGATTATGGTCGTGTATCTGAAAACGCAGAGAGTCTCAGCTTTGTTTTTCCATGTTTCTTTTTTGTTTTTTTTTTGCATTTTGTTCCCTGGTATCCTCCTGGGCCTCTGGCCCTGGGTAGGCCCAGGAGGATACCATGGAAAACAACTAAAAAAAAGCAAAAACAACAAAAACAAGGAAACAGAACAAAAAAGCTAAACAAGCTGAGACTCCCTGCGTTTTTTCAAATCCACGACCAGAATATAATTGATTTTAATTGTATTCTGGTCGTGGATTTGAAAATCGCAGAGAGACTCAGCTTTTCTGTATGTTTTGCTGTTTCCCTATTTTTTGTGATTTTTTCCCTGGTATCCTCCTGGGCCTCTGGCCCTGGGTAGGCCCAGGAGGATACCAGGAAAAGGAGCCAAGAAAGCAAAAACAACATGAAAAAAACAAATAACAGCAAAACAAGCTGAGACTCTCTGCGTTTTTCAAATACACGACCAGAATCTAATTGATTTTAGTAGTATTCGGGTCGTGGATTTGAAAGTCGCAGAGAGTCTCAGCTTTTTTTTGTTTGTTTTTGTTTTTGTTTTTTTTCTTTTTTCCCTGGTATCCTCCTGGGCCTCTGGCCTTGGGGTTCAAATGGACCTCCTTTTGGGAGGATTACAATTTAATCGCATTGTAATCGGCCAAAGGGTCCAATTTGTGGAGATTCAAGAAAAGAAAAAGAGAAAGAAAGAGCGAGAGAGAGAGAGAGAAAGAGAAAGAGAGAGAGAGAGAGAGAAACGGAAAGCAGAAAAAGAGACGGAGACAGAGAAAGAAACGCAAACAAGCAAGAACGACCCCAAGTCAAATAGGGTGAATTTTCTCCCTCCCCCGGGCTTCGCACAGTGGCCGAGCACCACGCGCCGCTCCTGCTATTGTCGGGGAGATGACGTCGGGCTTCAGCTTCGCTTTCCACATCTCGCTCAGCAGCGCCAGAGCCCGCTGCCACTGCTCGCCCTTCTCGCACGCGCTAGTCCCAACGTTGTAGCAGACCAGGGCTGACCCGTGGACTCCGTCCACGAGATCTGTCTGGAATGGTTCTCAGAGGCACGGCGGAGGGTTTGCCGAAAACCGGCGGCAGCGAGACCGAGCCGTCGTGTCCGAGTTCTTGCAGCGCTGCAGCAGCTTGACCCCAGCGCACGGCTCGTTCGCCTCCCTCCTACTGGCGGCAGGTTTTCAAGTCTCTCGGTGATGTGCGTCATGGTTGAAGCCCATCTGAGGCGTCTCAGGAGTGCCCGGGGAAGGGCTCTGGAACACTCGGGAGAAGCCACCGGGAGCGCCAAGGAGGCTCGCAAGGATCTCCGGGGAGGGTCCAAAAGAGCTTCAAGAGGGCGTGAAAGTCAATCAGATCTTAACAGAAACCGCTGTTGGGCCGGACGTGCTGCCTTGTTAGATTGTTGTTAACTTGGAGTCTCTCTGGGGCGCCTCCAAGTTTCCTGATTGGGCGGCCAAGAGGTTTGCAGAACGGTGCTTAGAGCCCACCCCCTCTATCGGGCAGTTTTGAAGTCTCTCGGGGATGTGCGTCAAAATAGAAGCCCATCTGAGGCGTCTCGGGAGCACCTGGGGAAGTGCTCGGGAGGCACTGGGGTAGCGCCACCAGGAGCGGTGGGGAGACTCCCAAGGATCTCCAGGGAGGACCCAAGAGAGCTCAAGGAGGGCATGATTTTGATATTTAACCACATTTTAACGACAACTGATAAGTTCGACGTGCTCCGCTAAGTTGGGGAGGCCTTTCTTTGGAGTTCTGTTGAAGGCGAAGCTCAGCAGCGCCGGGACCCCTCTCTTGGAGGCAGTTTGAAGCCTCTCTGGGCCTGTTGGAGGGTTGAGGGGGCCTCTCAGGTCCTCGTGCGGGCCTCTTCGGAACCTTTTGGACCCTCTTGAGCCGTCTGGGCCCCTCTTGGGCTCTCTTGGGGTCACGTTCAAAGCTCCGTACGTCATCTGGACCCTCATGAGGCTCTCTTCTGGGCCTTCTCGGGTTTTCTCCTCCTCCTCCTCCTCCTTCTCCTCCTCTGCCCCTCCTCCTCCTCCTCCTTCTCCTCCTTCTTCTCCTCCTCCGCCCTCCTCCTCCTCCTCCTCCTCCTCCTCCTCCTCCTCCTCCTCCCCTCCCCCCTCCCCCTCCTCCTCCTCCTCCTCCTCCTCCTCCTCCTCCTCCTCCTCCTCGTATCCTCATATCCTCATATCCTCATATCCTCATCCTCCTCCTCCGCCTCCTTTTCATCATCATCAGCAGCAGCATCATCACCATCACCATCACCATCACCATCACCATCACCATCACCTTCACCATCACCATCACCACCATCATCACCATCATCATAATCATCATCATCATCCTCATCATCATCATCATCATCAGCATCAGCATCAGCATCAGCATCAGCATCAGCATCAGCATCAGCATCATCATCATCATCATCATCATCATCATCATCATCATCATCATCATCATCATCATCATCATCATCATCATCATCATCATCATCACATCATCATAATCATCATCAGCACCAGCATCATCAGCACCAGCATCAGCATCAGCATCAGCATCAGCACCAGCATCAGCATCAGCATCAGCACCAGCATCAGCATCAGCATCAGCGTCAGCGTCATCGGTATCATCATCATCATCATCATCATCATCATCATCATCATCATCATCATCATCATCATCATCATCATCATCATCATCATCATCATCATCATCATCATCATTATCATCGTCATCATCATCATCATCGTCATCATCATCATCATCAGCATCATCATCATCATCAGCACCAGCATCAGCATCATCATCATCATCATCATCATCATCATCATCATCATCATCATCACCATCACCATCACATCATCATCATCATCATCAGCATCCGCATCAGCATCAGCATCATCATCATCATCATCATCATCATCATCATCATCATCATCATCATCATCATCATCATAGTTCTCCTCCTCCTCCTCCTCCTCCTCTTCCTCCTCCTCCTCCTCCTTCTCCTCCTCCTCCTCATTCTCTAACTTTTTGCATCGATTCTGCATGCCCTCGATCTTGGATCGTCAATCGTAGACCCTCGAAGCATCGAAAACGGCTGTGTGGGGCCTGCGATCTGCCTCTCACCTCTGGTCCACCCCCCTCTGCTGGAGGGAATTATACAGCCACTTAGGGCCTCTTGCGGGCCTCTTGGGGCTTCTTTTAGGTTCGAGGGGGCCTCTTGGAGCCCTCTTGTGCTCTCGTCGGTGCCGTTTGGGCCGTCTCGGAACGGTCTTGGACCGTCTTGGGCGGCTCTTGGGGCTATCTTGGGTGCTTTCTGGGCCGTCTTGGGGCCGTCTCAGGGCCGTCTTGGGCGCCTACTGGGCCGTCTCTGGGCCGCCTGGGGGCGTCTTTGGGGCTGCCTGGATGCCTCTTGGGCCGTGTTGGGCCTGGGCCCGCCTTGGGGCCCTGATGGGGGCATCTTGGGGCGATTTGGGAGGGCTCAATGGCCGTCGTTGACGTGTCGGGGACGAACAGCACGAGGGTACCAGAAATGCCAGTTTCGCAGAGGGAATGGGGCGATTTTTGCGGCTCGGGCCTGTCCTGGGAAATCCTCGAGGGCTGTCTTCGGAAGCTCCTGGCCTGCCTTTGGGGGCCTTTGGGTCGTCAGAGCGGCCTCTTGAGCGGCTCGGAATGCCTCTGGGGCCGCCGTCGGGGTGGCCCCTGGAGCTGCTCGGAGCCGTCTTGGGGTCGTCGGGGCGCCCTCTTCAGCGGTTCGGAGCCGTCTTTGGGCCGTCGGGGCGGCCTCTGGAGCGTCTCGGAGCCGTCGTGGTGAGCCTTCGGGGCGCCCTCTTCAACGGCTCGGAGCTGCCGTGAGCCACTCGGTGCAGAAACCCTTTTCGCACGCACTGCTCCCGATGTAATAGGAGAGACGAGTGTGTACCCGTGGAGCAGATCCGCAGGTACCCCGGCAGGGGGACGCGGCGGGGCCGACAGGCAGCGACAGTCTATTGGCTGACAGATTTTGTAGATGATGTAGCCGAGGAGCCTGTCGCGTTGTAGCATCCGTTGGAAAGCCGCTTCGAGTTCTCTGAGAGCTTTCCTGGGCCATCTTGGGAGGCATCTGAGGCTCTACTGGGCCATCTCTGGGCCATCTTGGGTCGTGTTGGGCACCTCTTGGGCATCTTGGGGCTTTCCCTGAGCTGTCCTGCATCTCTTTTGGGCCGTCTTGCCGCCTTGCAAGAGGTTCTGAGAGCACCCAGAAGACCTCGAGCATTGTCTTAACAGGGGCTCCAGAGGCCGCGAAGACGGCCCCAAGTAGGCCCTCAGATAGCATACGAGGGTTGCTACAACAAGGAGGTGCGTTGTAGCATCCGTTTGGGGGGCTCTTCGAGGCCATCTTGGGTCGTCTTGGGCGCCTCTTGGGCTGTCATAGTGCTCTCTTGGGCCGTCTTGGGCCGTCTAGGGGCTCTCTCGAGCCGCCTTGGGATAATATTTGGAAGCCTCTTGGGCCGGCTTGGGGCGATCTTGGGGGCTGTTGGGCCGTCGTGGGCGCTGCAAGGGCCCCCAAGTCGTGTGCGAATGTTGAAAATGTTGGAAACCCTGTAGAACATCATGTATTGTTGCACCGGGAGGTCCTGCTCCTGCTGAGTGTACTCTTTGAGCGCTCTGGGAGCCTTTTGGAAGGTTTTGCGGCTGTCTGGAGGCCGTCTTGGGCTATCTTGGGGCCCTCTGAGGCCGTCTGGACGCCATATTGGAGGCATCTTCGGCGAACTTGGAAGCCTGTTGGATTCGCATGGACCGTCTGGGAGGCGCAGGCTCTCCTGGCGGGCCCCTGGCGCCCGCCCCCCTGGCTTTGCCACGATAGCCGAGCACCACGCGCTGTTCCCAGTATCGTAGAAGAGTCGACGCTGGGCTCCAGCTTCGACGTCCGCATCGCGCTCAGCAGCGCCAAAGCCCGCTGCCACTGCCCGCCCTTCCCGCACGTGCTGATCCCAGCGCTGTAGCTGACTAGCGTGAACCCGTGGATTACATCCACGGTGTGCTGAGACTGGGGTTCGCACGCCGTGGGTGAACAGCTCGTCGAAGTTGCACAGCTCGGGCGTCCCTGAGGCCGTGTCGGGGGCATGTTGGGCCCGCCTGCGAGCCTGTCTGGAGCGTCTTGAAGGCCTGTTGCGGCTTTTGGGCGCCAGCCTCAGAAGAACATACAAGGCTCTGGGTGTAATTAGCCCGAGAAGGCCCAAGAAAGGGCCAACAGGGGCTCCGTACGGCCCTCCGGGGGGCACCCGACGGATGCTACAACAGGGGTGTTGGTCTGAGGGCTTCCCGATCCAGGTATGGAGAGAGCCCACGATCCGAAGATTCTTGAGTGGGTCTGGGGCAGGTCGGAGTGATCAATCAGGCCTGGTGTGGGGTCTGGGGCTTGTTTGGGGGCTTCCGGGTCTCTGGTGGTCCTAACACGATCGTGCGCAAGCAATTCCTGTCATCTGGTGAAGGTAGTTACTCTAAAGTAGCTGGTTTCTGGGCCCACCATTTAAGACATGTGCAGCAATAGTAACAACTAAGACGCAAACGTTTATCTTTGAAAGTCGTTGCTCGTCTAAGCGCGTTCCGAGTTATAACATGAGAATGCGCGTCGCGAGGAAACCCAAACGGACAAGAACGGCGGAACGTCGAGTTATCCAGCCAGCGCGTGAGAGAACGTCTGGTTGAGTATGCGAAGCGTCTGTCGTGGGCGCCGTCGTGGGGATCCATGTTCGTGATTGTCCAGAGGCTCTGCGGGGCTATCATGGAACGCTGGAGGGGCCTCCGCGGGGCTCCATCGGGCGCCGCTGACGCCGCCGGTGTAGCCTCGGCGAGGCCCCATGGGGGGCGGGCGCGGCCGGACAACTTTAACATGCTGGTTGGTTTTGCCGGGAGGGTGGAGCCGCCGCTGGGCCCCATCCGGGGCCGCGGACGCCGCCGGCGTAGCTTCGGCGAGGCCCCATGGGGGGCCGCAGTCGCTGCCAGGGCAGTTTCGGCGAGGCCCCCTCGGGAGCCGCGGGCGCGGCTGGACAACTTCGACAGCCTTCTCGGTGTTGTCCGCAGGCTCTGCGGGGCTGTTTCCTCGGACGCTCGTGGAGTCTTCGCGTGGCTTCTGCGGTCGGCTGTGAGGGGGCCGAGGCCGTGCGGGAGCCCGACTGGGACGGTCCAGGGGCTGGCCCAGACAGCGCGAACCTCGGAGTTTTTATGTTGACATCACTGCTCGTTCCCCCAAGCTTGGCCTCCCGGGGGGGAGGAGGAGGAGGAGGAGGAGGAGGAGGAGGAGGAGGAGGAGGAGGAGGAGGAGGAGGAGGAGGAGAGGAGGAGGAGGAGGAGGAGGAGGAGGAGGAGGAGGAGGAGGAGGAGGAGGAGGAGGAGGAGGAGGAGGAGTTTTTCAACTGGCGCGGCGCCAAGCGTGCAGGCACAGCAAGGCGGCTCAGGCGCAAGCCTGACCGAAGGAAAGGGAAAGGGCCCGAGCACCTCCCAGCGGGAGTGCCAGCAGGCGCGGCCAGGGGCCTACACGCCATCGGCGGCTTCGTCCACGACAACCAGGTCTCCGACCAGGGCGTCGAGGACGAAGTCGGCGAACGGCTGAGGCCGAGCCTGGCCGCTGGCTGAGGGCAGCAGCAAGCCAGTGCGCGGGTGCCTCCCTTCCCACAGGCGGCCCACGCGGGACCGCGTCTGTAGGGGAATGGCCCCGAGGCAAGGCTGCGTGAGGAGCTGCGTGTTCTCGCTGGAATGCGCTCCGCACCTCGCGCAAAACACGAAGGGCCCCGCGACCCAGACGCGGTGGCCTCCGCCAGGGCTGCACGCCGCTGGCGTGAAGCCATCTCTCGTCCTGGCGACGCGGAAGCAGCGGCTGCAGCGGTAGCCCTTGCCACACGGCACGGGCGCATGCACCCCCGCGGGCAGCGCCGTGTCTGCCGTCAGCGCGAGGGCGCGGCCCAGCCTGCGTGCTCGTCGCAGGTGGCCAAGTCGCGGCGCATCCTGCTGGCTCGGGTCCGCTGAGCGCAGAACCCGAGCCAAAAACCTGGCGACGACCGTCACCAGGTTGAAGGTGCGTCGAACCCGCTCCACCGCCACTGGGTCCGTGGGGCGCAGGGCCGCGCCCGCTCGGGCGCCGAGTTCCGCGTAATGATTCCCCCAGCGCTTGACAAGGCCTTGCTCCGTGTCGCCGTCGTCGCAGCGGCGAGCGTGGCCTTTGACCTTCACAATCTGGACCTCGCAGCCCAGGTCGTCCACACGATCCCAAATGCGAGTCCAGAGATCTGCCGCCTCGCATTGGGCGCCTGTGGTCTCGGCGCGCCCACGCGCGAAGCTCGAGACCACCCAGGCGCAGTCCGAGTGGAAACAGTTAGGCCCCAAGGCCACATGCGTCAAGTACATCAGAAGGGCGAAGGCCTCAGCGAGGTCCGACGCCTGGTGCGGGCCAGGAAGCAAGCCGCACAGGGAAGCAGTCAGGCATCCCTGCGCGTCGACCTGCACAACAGACCAGCCCGCTCGGCAGAGTCGGGGGTCTCCCTGCACAGGCGAGGTGCAGGAGCCGTCGCCGAAGGCCGAGCCTTCGATGCTACCAGAGGCAGGACGCTTGAGCCACTGGACGAGGAGGGAGGGGGACGGGCACGGGACGGAGGGCCGAGGATCGGGGACCAGGGCGTGCCTCCAGAGGGCCCAGGCCGAGTGCACACCCAGGTCGGCCCGCAGGGAAGGAGGGAGGTCATACTCGCGAACGTATTCCCACGTGGCCGAGCACACTCCTGAGACCCAGGCTTCGAAGGTGCCAGGGCAGGACTCGATGTGGCACAACGGGCAAGCGCGACAACTCGTGAGGCCATGTCGCACCTCCCGAGCCTGATCCCAAACTCCATTCGAGACAATCGTGCGGAGGGTGGCCTGATGCCGAGTGGTCCACTCGGGCCCAATCGCCCCGTTGCAAAGACGACGGAGAGGGGCAATGTAGGGGCGGGAGGGGAGGCCAGACATATACTCCGAGCTCTGTTGGGCTCGGTCGAGGAGCCAATCCTCCGTGCTCAAGCGCGCCAGGCGTTGGACCGTCCGCGGACAGACCGACGTCAGGTCAACCTTGAAGCCCTCCCTGGTTTCTAACGAACACACCCCAGGGCCAAGCTTCCACCCGATGCGCCTGCAACTGGCCAAAGCCGCCGAGATCGGGCCACGCACAAGAGCCCACTCGCTTCTCGAAACAGTGGGGCGATCCAGGGCAGCCCCAGCGGCAAATAGAAGTCGGGCGGTCCACTCCCGAGAGATCCAAGACTCCCATGCCGCCTGGGCGAGCATATAAATCGGATTTACCGTGCACACATATGCAGGATCGATCGTCCGCGGCGCCGAGGGGTTGAGGTGGAGGTCGAGAGTGAGGGAGCGCCGAGCGGTACGAACGAAGAGAGCAGCGTAAGCAGCACGACGCATCGGTTCGATCCCACTCCAAGCCCTCCCAGCCACCCCGTCCCCCCAGGTACCAGCGGGCGTGAGACCTAGAGAAACAAGCTGCTGTGTTTTACCTCGTGCCGCTCGCAGCACTCGAATGCGTGCCGAGCGGCGAATCACGGTGGCCATGCGCTTGCTCCTCGTGGCCACCCCAGGCCGCCGCCCGCAGCCGTAGTCCACGCCCAGGTTCCGTGCTGAGCGGCGGCCCTTGCCCCGCAGGGCGGCGCAGCGCCGCTGGACCTCGCGGCTGCACTCGTAGGCGCTCGCCAGAACCACTCCCTTGCCGTCGTTGACCGTCAGGCCATCGGCCAGCAAGCCGTCTCGCAGCATCGCGTGCGCCGCACTGACCTGGGTCGCAACGCGCCTCGCCAGGCCCGTCTGGGCCAGCTGGATGTCGTCGACCACGTTGCTCATGTGCACCGTCCGCAGGGCCACGATGGCGTCCAGGCGCGGCAGCAGGAACATCCGCATGCACAGGTCGGCAAAGCTGCAGCCTGCCACTACGCCCCGCTGAGGGCGGCATGCGGCGGTGGCCACGCCTTGGTAGCAGACGATGCGCTTCATGCCGTACACCTGGAGGAGGAGCCTCATCAGATGCATGTTGAAACCTTGGGCCCCGGCGCGCTGGACCAGCAGCGCCCAGGGGATGTGCTCGTGCGCCTTGGACAGGTCCATGAGCACAGTGCAGGCAGCCTGGCCGCGGTGAGTGGCCGCCTCCGCAGTCGCCGCTTGGACCCGCACGCAGGTCTCGCAGCTCTGGCCAGAGGTGCCGTAGATGTAGTCCCTGTGGTGGAGCGCGGCCCAGCGGGCGCCGAGGGAGTGCCTGGTCCACCGCGTGAAGGGTCGCATGATGCCTGGCGTCAGGCCGATGGTGCGCACGCCGCCCTCGGGCTTCGGCAGTAGCACCATCTGCATCGCCGCCAAAGCCTGCGGCACGTAGCCCAACGTCAGCATGCGACGCCACAGCGCGATGCAAGCCTCGAGCGCGGCATCGCAGAGCACCGCCACGTGGCGCGGGTGGATGGCGTCGCAGCCCAGGCCCGTGAGGGAGGGGAAGGTGTGCCCCACCTGGCGAAGCTCCTCGACCGTGGGCAGGCGTGGGAGCTCGCCCAGCTCCTGGGGCCATGAGACCGCAGCACTGCCAGCGCCATCGCCCCAGAGCACATGCCACGGTCGCGCCGCCGCCTCTGCCACCAGCTGGGCGGACTGGAGCCCCGTCTTAGGCTGCCAACGGTCCGCTGCCCAGGGGGCGGCCTCGCGGAGCCAGCGGAAGTCTTTGCGAAGGCAGTCACCCGCCGTGGCCTCGCGCGGCCAGGCGAGCCAGGCCTTGTAGCGGCGATAGGACGCGCGGCCCTCGGCGGCGTCCGCGGCCCGCTGGAGGGTGCCCAAGAGCTCCTCCGCCTGCTCGGCCGCGAGGAAGGGGAGCCTGCGAGCTAGGCGGCGCCGGGTCTGCCAGATGGCCTGGTCCGCGCCCTGCACAGGCGGCTTGAAACAAAGCAGCTTCACCTGCAGCCGCCTCGCGTGCTGGTGACTGCCCGCGCGCCTCAGGACCTGCCATTCGCGCAGCCGTTCCACCAGCCAGCTCCAGTGCTGCTCCGCTGGGGCGGCCCTGGCGGTGGGCGTCCAGCGCTGTCGCTGGCGGCGCAGCTGCACCTGGGCCAGGCGAGCGCCTTCGATTCTGCCGCGGTAGCGGTCTGCCTCGCGGCCTGTGCCCAGGCCGAAGTGCTGCAGCAGCTCGTCCTCGTTGCGGTCGAGGGCACGGCTGCAGGCGGCATCCAGCCCAGCAGGCGTCACCGCTGCGTCGATGTCGTCGATCACGTCCTGCCAGCCTGGCGGGGGCAGCTGCGGTCCGATGAGCGCCTTCACGGGGAAGGGCCGCGGCCTGTGGAGGCGTAAGACCGTCGCGCCAGGCGGAGGGAGGGCCAGCTGCAGGACGACGGCCCTGTGAGTGCGAACCGCGAAGCGGTCGCACCTGCGAGCCGACCGCACCGCTGCCTCTTGGCTCACGCAGAAGAAGTCGATCTCCCGAGCAGCCTTGTGCGTGACGCAGGTAGCTGCCCTGGGGCATGCCAACCTCGCGTCCAGAGACAGTAAGTAGCAGCTGCGCCTCCTCCACCACCTCTGGAGTCATGTTCCAGTCGGCCCCGACCACGAAGGGCCTGCGCATGGCTCGAATCACTGAGCCGAGGTTCATCATCAGGTCCAGGTTGAAGTCGCTGAGACCCTGACTGGTGTGAAAGTACGCCGACACCAGCAGCGTGCCTTCACGATCGCCGAGGGAGGTCATCCAGAAACCGAGGCGGGCCGAGCAGCGAACGGCGATGCTGTCATCGGTGAACTCGACGCGCTGGAGGTGCACCCATGGGCGAACCAGGACTCTCACGCCAGCAGAGGTGCTGCCTTTAGCTGTGGCCACAGCAGGGATCAGGTCAGCAATCCAGCCTGCAGCGCGAGCGGCGCGAGCCGCCGAAGCCAACTGGCGGGGCTCGGCCAGGTGATGCTCCTGGATCAGGATGGCCTGGATGCCGTCGTCGACGTTGCCCTGCTCCAACTGCGAGAGGCAGGACGTCCAGCATGTCACGGACGTGCGCGTCCCGAGTGCGCGCAGTGCGGTCTGGCCGCGGCCCTCGCCGCTTGCCCTTCGCAGCCGAGCAGCATCCCGAGGTGCGCCCAGCGGTGGCTGCCGCGGGCCCAGCCTCCGCGCCAGGCCAAGGGGGGCCCCCGCGAGCAGCGCCGCCGCCAGCGGCCAGCTCGCCACCAGCGCCATGAGCTCCAGGAGCCGCTGGCCGAAGGGCACCGCGTGGAGGTACTCTACGGGCAGGTGGTGCCTGTTGTAGAACCGAGCTGCCAGTAGGGCTCGACGTCGCACTGGTAGAGGAACGGCATGGCCCGTACCCACTTCGTTGGCCACTCTCGTTGACGACATTGGGAGTGGCACCGTGGGGGGGCGCCCCCAATCCGGCAGACGACCGGTGGGCAGGCAGGTGAATGTCGTAGGAGCCGGGGTCGTGTACGCAGACGGCTCTGAGGAGCCAGTGGATGCCGTTGCCGTTGTCGAACGCTTCCGTCTCCTGGTGCAGCGCGAGGAGGTGCTCAAGCAGCTCGTGGAGCCACGCCTCGGGGTCGTCGATGCGCACGCGGGCCAGCCAGGCAGGGTACCGAGCTCGCGCAGCGCGGCGGCGTCGAAGGGCAGCAAGGCAGATGTCGATGGCCATATCGGCTCGCGCCGCTCCAGGATTGTCGTGCCCATCTCGCCGCGCGCGCTCCCAGACCAAAGCTTGGAAGCTCTGGTGAGCAAGGAAGCGGGCAACGACAGGGACGCAATGCTGGCGCCAGTGCAAGCCGTCCCTTACCTCGTCGTCCGTCATGGGGTCCTCCAGCCAGTGACCAGTGCACGTGCGCAGGGCCCGCTGCAAGGTGTCGAGGCTCGCGAGGCCCTCGCGGCGAGCTGGGCCCGCATCCTTGAGCGCGTACTCCCCGAACGAGTACCCCCTGCTCGAAACCCACTGGATGCGTGTCCTCGCCGCGCCTTGGCCCCGCAGGCGGCCGCGCCGAGTGCGCCGCTGCCTGTGGGCAGCAGGCGTGGACTCGGGGGCCTCCTCGAAGATGTCGTGCCTGAGTGCTCCGCCAGGCAGTGGGCCTGCGTCAAAGCCCCGACTGATCCTTATCAGCGCCCGCAGGGGTGGCCGCCTCCTTGCCCGTGCCTCCGCTGGGAAAGCTGCGGCCTCCTTTGGCAGCTCGACCCTTGCCGCTCGCAGCTGCCTTGCTGGCGGCGAGGCGCTGGCGGCCTGCCTCCAGGACGTCCACGGCAGCAGCCGCCGCGCCTGGGGCGCCCGCTCCCGCAGCAGCAGCAGAGGCGGTTGGCGAAGGGGGCGGCGGCGGCGACGGGGCGGCAGCCTGCGAGCCGCCAGCGGGAGGCGCTGCGGCTGGCCCTGCAGGCGGCTGATCACCACCTGCAGGACCTGGTGCACCCGAAGCCTCCTGCGGCGGCTGAGGCGGCGGGGAGGTCGTGGTGCGCCGCTTCTTCTTGAGTCGGGCGCGTAGCTCGCGGTGAGCCTTCTCCAGCGCCTCCGCCTCCGTCTTGAACTGGCCGAAGGCGTCTTGAGCCATGGCTGCGAAGCGCGCCTGGAGCTCCTCGAGCCGCCGCTGCGCCTCCTGCCGATCGCTCTCCTCCACCTCGTAGTCCTCCAGGGCCTCCAGGCCGAAGAGACCCTCGTCGTCCAGCTCCCACGCCGCCTTGCCCGCCAGCAGTGCTGAGACGCTGAGCTTGGGCACCGCCGAAGCGGACGGGCCTGGCCTGCCCTCAGTGCCCGCTGGCGCCACCGACACCGCCAGAGCCTGCACCGCACTGGTGTAGATCGCCTGCGCGCCGTCCAGGGCGGTGGTGCACTTGGCGACCCTCTCCGTGGCTTGGTCGAGCCGCTGCTGGAGTGCATCCGCCTCCGCCAGCGCGTCGTCCAGGGCGTCGGCAGCAGCGTCCCGCGCAGCGCCAGCCTCCGCCACAGTGAGGGGCCTGGCCAAGCGCTGGGCGCGGAGGATGTCCAGCTGGTGCTTATACTTGGCGACGGCGGGCTCGTCGCCTGAGAGGCGGAGCAGCTCCACCAGCTGTGCCAGCTTGGCCTCCTCAGGGTCGGCGTCGGGCGCCAGAGCTTGATCCGCGTCGGCCACGATGCGCACCCCTCGGCTGGTGCTGCGTGGGCGTCCTCCAGCGCCGCGGGCTCCGCCGTCGGGGGCTCCTCCGTCACGGTGCGACCCCGCGGCACCCTGGCGCCAAGGGGGGGCGCGTTCAGCGCGTCCGCGGCTGGCGGAGGGGCGGCGGCTGCCAGCGCCACCGCGAGCAGCATCGCCAGCTGGCACCAGCTGGAGCGGCCGCTGGCAGTGGCAGCACCATGTCCACCAGTGCTCGTTCTTGCGGCACCCGCAGTGCGCGCAGGCCCGGGCGCGCCCGCTGCCGCTGCCGCCGCCAGCCAACGCCATGGCGTCGTCGTCGGCCCCTGTGCCGCCGCCGCGGGGCACCGCCGAGCCGTGGTGCCCGTCCAGCAGCGCCGCGGCGGCCTCCAGCCTGGCGCGCTGGCGGGGGGGAAGGCGTGCCCCGCCACGCGTGAAGTAGGGCGCGTGCAGCTGCACGCGCGCGGCGCTCGCGCCTGTGCCACGCCGCCTCCGTGGGCAGCGCGATGGTCCCCGCCCGAGGGGGGCCCGCGGCGGCCTGTCCGCCCCCAGGCCCTCGGGCAGAAACTGGAGGAGGAGGAGGAGGAGGAGGAGGAGGAGGAGGAGGAGGAGGAGGAGGAGGAGGAGGAGGAGGAGGAGGAGGAGGAGGAGGAGGAGGAGGAGGAGGAGGGGGGGCCCGTGGGGCTCTATGGGGCCTCTCCTGTGGCTCTCTCTGGGGCCGCCCTCCGCGGTCTGGGGCCCTCCTGGGGCCCCCGGGGGCTGTCATAGGGGGCTCCTGGGGTCGGCTGCAGGGGGGCCGAAGCCGTGCGGGAGCCCGCTTGGGACCGTCCCGGGGCTGTCTCGGGGGGCCCGTGGGGCTCTATGGGGCCGTCTTGGTGCTCTCTTGGGGCGTCTGTGGGCCGCTTGAGCCATCCCAGAAGCTATGGCAGAGGCGTCTCGGGCGAGACCGAGATCATTTCGGAGCTCCAAAGAGCCATCTGGAGCTGCTCCAGGCCGTCTGGCGCGTCTTCGGGCCCGAAATGGAGAGAACCTAAACCTTTAAAGAACGACGGAAGTGCACGATGTTTGGCCAATCGGGTCGTCATGGGGGTGCTCTGCGGCCGTCTTGGAAGTCTATTTCTGGTATTGGAAGTCTCGGGGAGCAGCTTGGGCCTTGGAGCCTGTTTTTTTTATTCAGGCAAGTTTACTTGCATGGCGTTCGCCCCCCCCCCCCTCGCCCCTCTTCAAGCGAATACTAGCGTGCAATGCCTTTCGACTTGCGTGATTTCCGCGCCCCCCCCCCCGGGCTTGCTTCAGGCTCAGCCCCCCCCCGTCCATGCAAGTAAACTTGCCTGAATCTACAAAAAACAGGCTCTTGGTGGGACTCTTCGTGAAGTTTTCTGGCGCTCTCTTGAGCTTCCAAGGGCCGTCTTGGGCGGTCGAGGGCAGTCCCAGGAGCGCCGGCGACCGTCGAGGCCCGCCCCAGGGGCGCGGGGAGCCACCCCGGACCACTCTGTCTGAACTCGCACGCGCTGTTCCCGGTGTTGTAGTGCATAGATGTGTAGGAGGCGGACGACGACGACGATGACGAGGACGATGACGCGGACAAGGAAGAGGAGGAGGAGGAGGTGGAGGAGGAGGGCGGCATCGACAGGGAAGGTAAGGGCCACGAGGTCCGCCGGCTCGATGCACGCGTCGCCCGCGCCCGCCCCCTCACTCTTATCCGCAATTGCGGGGTGCTACGTAGTGTAAAGATGATGTCTGGCTCCAGCTTCGCCTCCCACATCTCGCTCAACAACGCCAGCGTCCGCTGCCACTGCGCGCCCTTCTCGCACGCGCTCATCCCAGCATTGTAGCTAACTCGTGTGTACCCGTGCTGGCTGCTACTGGCGGGGATGGCCCAAAGTGTGCCCAACTGGCGTCGAAAACCTGTCCTATTATGATAAGGCAGGGCCGAGACCGACCAAAATACCCCATAAGACCCCAAAGATGGCCCGAACTGATCGCCGATAGCAGCCGGAGATGGCCCAAAGTGGACCGGAATAGCGTCGAAAACCTGCCCTATCATGATAGGGCAGGGCCGAGACCCGCCAAGAGACATCTGGGGCCTGTTTCAAAAACCTCCCGAAGCTGGGACCCCCCCCGAGGCGAGGCGATTCTGGGCCACCAGAAAAGCGAAACACGGCATGGCCTCAAGAGGCCGCGGAGAGGGCTCCAGACCGACAAAAAAGGCAAGGGATTCTAGGCCAAATCTGACAGGGAGCGCCGACCGAACGAGCATCAGAGCCCCATGGTGCGCTGGGAGCCGTTTTCCAGCCATCTGCGGCCGTCTTAGGCCGTCTTGGGCTGCTGTTGGTGCCGTCTTCGGTGCCTCTTGAGCCGTGATCTTCGGGCCTCTTGGGGCCGTTTAGGGGCCTCTCAACGCTTCTTTTCAGCCTCCAGAAGCCTCCTGGGGCCCTCTGGGGCTGTCTCGGGTGCCCCTTGGGCCGTCTGGAGGCGGTTCGGGACCGTCTGGGGGTTGCCTGGGGCCGCCTTGGACGTCTCTGGAACAGTCGGGGCACCGTCTGGAGGCCGTCTTGGGCCGTCCTGGGCCGCTCTTGAGGCTGTCTTGGGTACCCTGTGGGCCGCAACTGGCGCGCCTCAGGAGCCGTCCTGGGGCCATCTTGGGACCTTGTATGGCCTTCTTGGACGCTATGAAGCGGGCAAGCCAGGGAACTGCCAACATGCACGTTTCTCCAAGGAAATGGTACGGTGTTTGGGTGTTCGGGCTCTCTTGGGGCTCGTCGTGGAGCCCACTTGGAACGGTTGGGAAGCCTCTTGGACCGTCTTCGGCCGTCTGGGGGCCCTCTTGGGGGCCTCCTCGTGCGTCTCCGAACGCTCTTGGGCCATCTTGGAAGTGCGACGAGGCCTGCTGGGGCTCCCAAGGGCCTCCAGAGAGGGCCGGTCCGCTGCCACCGATCGGCAGCTCTGCAAGCGCCGGTCCGGCCATTGTAGGAGAGACTAGTGTGAGCCCGTGAATTATATCCACGGTTTGCTGAACCTGGGGCTCGCAAGCAACAGGTTGGATATGCAGAGCACGGCGACAAAGTCGAACAGCTCTGGGCCCACCACGTAAGAAATGTGAAGCAGTAGTAAAAACTAAGACGCATAACTTTATCATTTGAAAGTCTTTGCTCATCGAAGGGCGTTCCAAATTGTAGCATGAAAATAATCGTCGCGAGGAAACCCAACCAGACAAGAGCGTCGTCGTCGTCGTCGTCGTCGTCATTGTCGTCATTGTCGTCGTCGTCGTCGGCGCCGTCGTGGGGATCCATGTTCGTGATTGTACAGAGGCTCGCCGAGGCTATCATGGACAGCTCGAGGGGCCTCCGCGGGGCTCCATCGGGCGCCGCTGACGCCGCCGGTGTAGCCTCGGCGAGGCCCCATCGGGGTCCCCAGGCGCGGCCAGACACATGTGACATCCTTGTTGGTTTTGTTCGCAGGCTCTGCGGGGCTGTCCTGGAACGCTCGTGGAGCCTTCGCGGGGCCCCATCGGGGGTTACTGACGCCGCCGGCGTAGCCTCGGCGAGGCTTGATCATCGGAGCCCGCGACCCCGACCAGACAAACTTGGCATCCTTGCTGGTTTTGCCCGCAAGCTCCGCGGGGCTGTCCTGGAACGTTCGTGGAGCCTTCGCGAGGCCCCATCCGTCTTGGTCGGGGACCTTCTGACCCGGGTCAATCCAGACCCGGGTCAGTCAGGCCTTGCAAACTCCTGCAAGATCTTGCACCCAAACCCAGGTGAACGCGAAGGATCCTGCAAAATCCTGAAGGATCCTGCGCCCAAGCCTGGATCAATGCGACCCTGTCCCTGCAGGATCCTGCACGATCCGGCGCGCTGGCTGACCCCCGTTCGGGAGCGGCCAAGAGGGGGGTGTCCAAGAGGGGGGGGTGCAAATCATGACTGGCGGCACGTGCGCGGCCCAGCGGGGGGGCCAGGGACGTAATGAAATAAGAAGAGGCGCCATGAGATCTGAGGAAATATCATGGCCCACGCCATGACACCCACCCACCCCTAGTCAACACCCCCCTCTTTGCCGCCCCCGACCCGTTTGCACTGACCCCTGTCTCAAGGCTCCCGACTTGGGCGGTCTTGGGCCTTCCCGGGAGCGCTGGCGACCGCTGGGGCCAGCACCTGGGTCGCGGGGAGCCGTCCCGAACTGCTCTGTCCGAGCTCGCACGCGCTGGTCCCGGTATTCTAGTGTAGACTAGGAGGAGGAGGAGGAGGAGGAGGAGGAGGAGGAGGAGGAGGAGGAGGAGGAGGAGGAGGAGGAGGAGGAGGAGGAGAGGAGGGGATGAGGAGGAGGAGGAGGAGGAGGAGGAGGAGGAGGAGGAGGAGGAGGAGGAGGAGGAGGAGGAGGAGGGGTGAGCGCCCCTGGGGAGAGTCCTGGACCCTCTTGAGGAGCTCTCGCGCTCTGGCAGAGCACTTGGCGATAGCTCTGCAGCTGGCCTCCATAAGAGGGGTAACGAGGGATTCCGAACACCTGCCCTTCGATCGAAGGGGATTGACTGTAGATAACAACAGATCAGCAGCAATACCTATACACAGAAGCTCAGGAGGGCGGGGAAAACACATAGTCTGGACAAGCATGCGTTCAGAAGAGGAAAGCTCAAAAAAAGCGGGCAGGCAGGCAAGGTATACATTTTTCTAAGGCGTTCAAGGCTACATGACAACTGGCAAAGAAACACCCAAACCGACACGGCCCAAAACCCCCACCAGGAGGAGGAGGAGGAGGAGGAGGACCCGCGGACTCCGTCTACGACATCTTTCTGGAATGGCTCTCAGAGGAACGGCGGAGGTTTTGCCGAAATCCTATAAGCACGGCGGCGGCCAGGGGCGGCGGGAGCGAGGCCGCGCTTTCGTGTCCGAGCTCTAGCAGCGCTCCAGCAGCTTGGCCGTCGAGGGGCCGCCGTCGTTGTCGTCGCCGCCGCGAGGCCGCCGTCGTACTCGTCGTAGTCGGCGTCGTTGTCGTGATGGTGGTGGCGGTGGTCGTCGTCGTGGGTAACGCGCACCGGAAGGAGGCTGGCGACGTTGGTAGGACTGACCCGTGGACTCCGTCCGCGAAATCTGAACAAACAGGCATCTGATTGTGGGGCTCGACCTCACATTCCGCGCATGCTACTGCGTGCTGCTGCTTGCTGCCGCTTTTGCGTACCGTTGGTAGTGCGTGAGGCCGCTGCTGCATTGTCTTGCTGCTTGTGGCTGCAGGTTGCCGCTGATGGCCAATTCGGCTTGGTGCGTGCTTCTACCCGCTGTCTGCAGCTGTTTGCTGCTGCTGTGTGCCGCCGCTGCTGCTGTCTGCTTCGCGCCCACCAGAGAGATCAATGCCGCCTCAGGGTACTCGGAATGCCGCACGGTGGACTGTGCATGGGGGCTCACTGTGGACATCAGGGAGCCGCGTCGTCTCCGCACTCCTCTGGGATCAGACTGTGTTGGAGACTGCGCTCCCTGGAGGCCTCCGATGTATCTCGCCTCACTTGGGCGGCAGCGGCGAAGGGCGCCCTGGAGCTGGGAGGCAATAGTAAAGGCAAGCAGCGCCCATGTTGCTGTTCAGTATTCGGCGCTCGTTCGCTGCGCAGACGTATCCCCTGGACGCGCCGTGGTTGTCGTCGCCGCCGCCACCACCGCTGCCATCGCCGCCGTCGTCGCTGGCGCCAACGACAACACCGTCGTTGGCCGAGGCCTCGAATAGCTTAGGCGCGTCGCAGCACTGGGCTCCGCTTCATGGCTTCACCGCGCGGTCACCTGACGGCCGCAACCCGCACGCGGCCTTCCCGTGCAGGCCCGTCGAGCCGAAGTCGAAGTTCTGGGTCGAGGGACGGGGTCGTGTCGGGAACGGCGAGAAGGTCTGGGTCGAGAAGGGTGGTTTCGACGGCTACTGGGGCGCCTCTGGTCGAGCTGGTGGGCCTCAGGTCGGGCTGGGGTCTTCAGAAGTCCTCCTCCTCCTCCTCCTCCTCCTCCTCCTCCTCTTCCTCCTCCCCTGCCTTGTTGCCTCGATGCTGCACGCCCTGGATCTTCAATCGTGAATCATAAACCCTCGGAGCATGGAGCACGGCTGTTTGGGATCTGCGTTCTGCCTCTCACCTCTCGTCCGCCCCCCCCCGTTGGATGGAATTCTGTAGCCACTGAGGGCCTCTTGGGAGCCGTGTGCGGGCCTCTTGGGGCTTTTGCTCGGCTTCGAAGGGGCCTCTGGGGGCCCTCGGGGGCTCTCGTCGGTGCCGTTTGAGCTGTCTCGGAACCGTCCTGAGCAATCTTGAGCGCCTCTTGGACTGTCTGGGGGCCGTCGTGGACCGTTTTGGGCGGCTCTTGGGGCTGTCTTGGGTGCTTTCGGGTCCGTCTTGGGGCCGTCGTGGGCCGTCTTGGGCGCATATTGGGCTGTATTCGGGCTGACTTGGGCCGTCAGGGGCCGTCTTTGGGGGCGTCTTATGCGAAATTGGGGCTGTCTTGGGCGCCTCTTGGGCCGTCGTGGGCCCGTGTTAAACCGATTGCGTTGTCCTGGGGAATCCGCGCGGGCCGTCTTTGGAAGCTTTTGGCCTGCCTGGGGGGCCTTTGGGGCCGCCGGAGCGGCCTCTTGAGCGGCTCGGAGCGCCCCTGGGGCCGTCGGGGCGGCCTCTGGAGCGACTCGGAGCCGTCTTGCGGTCGTCGGGGTGATCTCTTGAGCGGTTCGGGGCCGTCTTGGGGCCGTCGGGGCAACATCTGGAGCGTCTCGGAGCCGTCGTGAGGCCGTCGGGGCGCCCTCTCCAGCGGCTCGGAGCCGCCGGAGAGCACTCTGTCCAAACACCCTTCTCGCACGCACAGTTCCCGGTATTGTATTATAGACTAGGGCTGACCCGTGGACTACGTCCACTTGCGGGGTGGAGCGTGTGGAGGACCCTGGGAGTGTCATTACCACGTGCGGTTCGACCCTCGCATTCGGCGCATGCCTCTGCGTGGTGTCGCTTGCTGCCGCCTGTGCATGTTGTTGGGGATGCTTGCCGCTGCTGCGTGTCGTTGTTGCTTGTGGCTGGAGGGTGCTGCTGACGGTCACATCTACTTGGTGCGTGCTGCTGACCGCTACCTGCTGCTGCTGCTGCTGCTGCTGCTGCTGCTGCTGTCTGCTGTTTCCGTGCGCTGACGCTATTGTTCCCTGCTTCGTGCTTAGCGTTGCTGCCTTCGGGTAATGGTGGCGTTTCCCCAGGATGATCTTGAGCCACCTTGAGGCTGTATTGGTGCCAAGGCTGGAAATTAAGAATCAACAGTGGGCCTTCTTTTTAACGATGTTCCATGGTGGCTGTTGCCGCCCGAGGAAGTGAGAGGATGCGCGCGGGCTCCGTGGTCTGAGGGGGAGATCGAAGGCACTGCGGAGCATGCCCCCAATGGCCCACCTGTCCAGAGCACTCTCCGAGAGAATTTCTGGACGAGTCGCCCATTCAGACCGAAGCCTTTGCAAAGGAGGAGAGAAACTGAAATGCGCAAGGGCGCCTTATTTCCTGGGTGGCCCGCGCGGTCCCAGAGCTCTCTGAGAGACCTTACCTCAGAAGCCTCTTGGAGACGGTATTGGGTGTGTTTTGCGGCCTCTGGAAGGTCTCTTGGGACTTGATTTGGGCCTCTTGGGGGGCTATTTAGGTCGTCTCGGGGGCCTCTTGGGGGCCAGCTGGCCGTGTCTATGATCACCCTGGAGCGGAGGGCGCGAACTGTCGGTTCGGGTTCTCCCTCGGGTCATCTTGGGGGCCTCTTGGGCCGTCTTGGGGCCCTCTTGGGCTGTCTGGGAGCTCTCTGCGGGGCCTCTTGGGCCATCTTGGCGCGATCCTGGGAGCCCGGGGGCTGGCCTGGAGCGCGGGGTCTCGACTCTGAAACCCTTCAAAAACCGATGAGACACCAATGAGTTTGGCCTCTCGGGCCCCTCCGTGGGCGCCTCTTGGGGCCTCTTAGGCCGTCTTCCAGCACTGTGGGGCCTTCTGGGCGGCCTGGGGGGCCTCTTGGGGGCTAGCTGGCGGTGTCTATGATCACCCTGGAGCAGAGAGGGCGAACTGTCGGTTCGGAGTCTCCCTCGTGGGGCCCTCTTGGGGCCGTTTTGTGCCGTCTTTGGGTCCTCCTGGGCCGTCTTGGGGCCCTCTTGGGCTGTCTGGGAGCTCTCTGCGGGTCCTCTTGAGTCATGCTGGCGCGATCTTGGGTGCCCTGGGGCCGGCTCGGAGTGTCGAGCCTCAGAAGAGGCGCCGTGCCTTGTTGGGTCCTCCAGGGGCCGTCTTGGGGGCCTCTTGGGCGGCGTTGGGGCCCTCTTGGACCGTCTGGGGACTCTCTTCGGGGCCTCGTAGAGAGGCAAACCATCTGGGGGCCCTCTCGGGCCGTTTGGGGCCTCTCGGGCCGTCTCGGGTCGATCTTTGGGGCCTCTTGGGCCGTCTGGAAGCGTCGGGAACCCGAAACAGCCAGAACGCTGAAACCCTTCAAACACATCAAACAATATCTCTGGGCTTGACCTCTCGGTGCTCTTCTCGGGAGCCCCTTGGGGCTCTCTTGGGCCGTCTTGTGGCAGAACGGGGCCGCCGGAAAACCCACTCGGCGACCTCTTGGACCGTCTGGTGGCGTCTCGCGCCATCTTGAACCGTATTGGAGCCCCCTGGGAGCCAGCTGGGCCAACACGGTGAGGGCACTGACTGAGGAGCCCTTAGACAGGGAATCCCAGGGTCTGGACGTCGGTGGAATACCGACTCCCGCTTGGCCGTGGAGACCACCGAAGTCCTCGTGGGGTAAAAGGAAGCCTCCAGGGTCTGAGTCCCTCCTGGGCGCATTTCCTCAACGAAAGGCCCCCTCCGTACATTCCCCTCCTTGCGCATGTTCCTCCTGGCGCGCGGTCCCCCCTGGCGCTGCAGGGCAGGCAGGCGCTGACACGCGGCCTGCCAGTCACGACAGGCGCCGCTGCTCCTGTTGCTGACTCGTGTGTGTTCTTGCCGGGGCGCTGGGTGCTTCCCGAAGCTCTGCCGGACGTGGGAGATGCACAGGCTGGAGCCCCAAGGACACGAATCGCACCGACGTATGGCCAAGTGGCCAAGTGCTCGCCAGAGGGCCAAGACACGAGAAGGATGAATGCTGCTTGCTGCATGCTGCTGCTGGTTGCTGCTACTGGCACTGGCTATTCTGTCAGGGTGTGTCAAAGCACGCCTGCAGCCTCTTTGGGCTTCCTTCGTCGTCTTGGGGCGATGGGAGCCACCTGGGAACTTCCAGGGACTTTTTCCAGGCTGGGGCGCTAGGTGCCTCCCGAAGCTCTGCCGGGCGCGGGAGATGCACTGGCTGGAGCCCGAAAGAAAACGAATTGCAAAGACGTGTGGTCCAGTGCTCGCTGGAGGGTCCAGACGCGAGAAGGATGAATGCTGCTTACTGCTGCTGCTGCTGGTTGCTGCTGCTGGATGCTGCTACTGGCCCCGATGCTTGTGCCAGGGTGTGTGAAGGCACGTCTGGGACCACTTGGGCTATCCTTAGCCGTCTTGGTGTGCTGGGTGCCAACTGGGAACTTCCAGAAGCGCCTTGGCCTGGCTAGAGCGCTGGGTGCCTCCCGAAGCTCTGCTGAACGTCGGAGATGCACATGCTGGCGCCCCAAAGAAACGAATCGCAACCAAATGTGGCCAAGTGCTCGAGGGAAAGCTCAGATGCGAGAAGGCGGAGTAGCAAGCAATGCGCACCCGTGAAGCTCATCCTCAGACGCCGAAACAGGGAGCGGGAGGTATCGGAAACGTCGGCGGCGCATCGAATGGGGCACCGTTTCAGAAGGAGGAGGAGGGGGAGGAGGAGGATGAGAAGCAGAGCGTACGACGACGACGACGACGACGACAACGACGACGACGACGACGACGACGACGACGACGTCCCACCCAACTGACCTGGGCTCGCAGCCCCGGCCGCCGCTGCCCTGGCCGCCGCTGCCAAGTTAGACGGCGCCTAGGATTGCGCTGAGAGAGAAACTTACAATGTGATATACATGTACGGCAGTGCATACATATATATATATATATATATATATATATATATATATATATATATATATATACATATATGTTTGTGTATGTGTGTATGTGTATATATATATATATACAAGATCTTGTTGGCTCGCTTCGCTTCGCCACAACATCTTGTCCCTCATCCTCATCCTTGGCGCAGGAGCGCTGGTCTGGTATCCCGCCGCGCTTTCTGGTCACAGAATGTGGCGAGCTCGTGAACTTCCATTGCCATGTGGGTGTAAATTTGATGTGTGTCGCGAGCTCAGCGGCTATGGGGGATGAAGCATGATGTTATTGCAGCACCGATTCGGAGGACAATGGGTTGGTGGCCGTGCCTGTGGTCGCGCTGGCGCTCGTGTTGGACACCGTGCCGGCGGGCGTGCTGGTGGCCATGCTGCTCGTTATGGTGGCGGTCGTGCGGGGGATGGTGCTTGTGGGCGGTGGTGCTAGTGGGCGGTGGTGCTGGCGGTCACGCTGGCGGCGTGCTTGTTGTCGTGCTGGTGGTCGTGGGGCCAACGTGGGCGTGGGTTTTCATCAGGAGTGAGCATGTAAGGCAGCCCACAGCCACCCGACGGGCCCAAACAATTTTTGGTTCACGTCGACGGCTGTTTTTTCGCACCGGGCCTCCTGGGCGTCTGGCGCCCTCCGGGCACGCCGGCGCCCTCAGGGCTGCGTGGGTGCGTGTTTTCGTAAGGCGTGAACATGTCCGGAAGCGCAGAGCCACCCGACGTGCCGAATCAATTTTTGCTTCACGTCGACGGGCATTATTTTCTTCGGGGCCTCGGATGGGGGGCTTCTGGCGCCCTCCGGGCACGCGGGCGCCGAGGGGCTGCCGTGTGTGTGTGGTGTGTGCGTGTGTGTATGTATGTATGTCTGTGTGTGTCTGTTCGTGCGTGCGTGTGTGTGTGTGTGTGTGTGTGTGTGTGTGTGTGTGTGTGTGTGTGTGTGTGTGTGTGTGTGTGTGTGTGTGTGTGTGTGTTTGTCTGTTTGTGTGTTTGTGCGTTCGTGTGTGTGCGTGTGTTTTCGTACGGAATCAGCATGTGCACGGGCGCAAAACCACCCGACGGGTTGAACCAACCAATTTTTGGTTTACGTCGACGGCTGCTTTTTCTTTTTCGGGCCCCAGATGGGGGCTTCTGGCGTTTCGGGCACGCCGTGCCGAAAGGCTGTCGTGGCTGTGGGTTTTCGTAAGGAAGAAGCATGTCCTGGGGCGCGGAGCCACCCCACGCGCTGAACAAATTTTGGTTTACGTCGACGGCTGCTTTGTCTGTTCGGCCCCAAGATGGGGTGCGTCTGGCGCTCTCCGGGCACGCTGGCGCCGAGGGGCCGTCGAGGGTGTGAGTTTTCCTAAGGATGGAGCATATCCCGGGGCGCGGATTCACCCCTCGGGCGAAGCCAATTTTGGTTCACGCCGACGGCTTCGTTTTTGAGAGCGGGACCGGCCGGCCGGCCAACGCGCGGAGTTTTTTTCCGAACGTGGGCGTCGCGCGTCCCCCCGCGCGGCGCAGCGCTATTCGCGCGGGCACCTAATTGGGCGTCGGCGCGTACGTCGCGGCGGCCGTGGCCGCGGGGAAGGTCAGCCGGCAGATGAGTTTGCTGCGTTCACACTTCTCCGTTTGCTCCGCGCAGTTCATGAAGCGCGGGGCGTGCTTCGTCCTCTTGCCGGCGGCGGCCTCGGCCAAATAATGGCCAGCCTGGGTTCCGGGGCCGGCGCGCGATGTGGCGGGGCGGGAGCCGGGCCCGAGGCCGTTCACCCATCCTGGCACCTGGGTCAAGTCAGCGGCCGCCTGCCGAGCCGAGAAGCATTCCCGGCCGCGCCCCCGACAATACTTCCGCATCTGCTTCGCTATCTCGTTCTCCAACGCCGCCCAGTCGGAGAACGGGCGGCGGGCGGCGCACGCAGCAGAGGCGGCCGACAGGCCGATGGCCAACTGCTTGTCCGAGAGGCCGGTCTGGCGGTAGGTCCGGAAGCCTCGCTTGGCGTGGGTTAAAGCAGCCCCGATGTCATCCAAACTGGTCGTCCCGAGGTGCGCTGCGAGGCCCCGCGGGCTTTGGCGATACCGGACACCGATACGTACTGCCGCCTGTGTGCTCGGATCCCTGACTCGCCGTAGAGCTCCCTGGATTTCCACGCTCACCCGGTCTTTGAAGCGGTCGGGGTTGCCGAAGCGCGTGGTGTTCATTATGCGGATGGCCTTGTCAATGTCTGCGGCCGCCAAGACCCAGGCAGGCAATATGTTTCTGCGAAGTAGTGGTTTTGCTGCGCGTTGTTCTCGTCTCTCGTGGAGCTTCCTCAGCAGGTGCTGGAAGATGGGGAATGTGATGGTGGTGATCTTCCACGAGCGGTGGTTGTTTCGCAGGGCCCTGCACTTGCCGTTGTTGATGCCGTACCTCGCTTTAGTCGGCCCGGCGGCAGCACCACCAAGCCGACCCCCATGACGTAACCTATCTTGTAAACTGCGGCACTTCCAACAATGTCCCCGTCTACTGAGTTGGTGCCTAGGGTGCGTCGTGCAGAAACGGACCTTCGGTCGGTTCGGCATCGAAGCTGTGTGTCAGAGGTTACTGTTCCCACTGTCGGCTTGAGCCGATGTGTCGAAATACGGAGGCTTGAAGAATTTTGAATTGTTCGCGTTTTCCGTTTCTGATGCTCCAAGACGGGCCAAGAGGCCTCGCAGACGGCTCCAAGACGGCCCGAGAGGCCCCCATCATGGCCCCAAGATGGACAAAGAGGGCTCCAAGACGGTCCAAGAGTCGCCCAAAACGGCTCCAGAGGGATTCAAGGGAGCCCCAGCGGCCTACAAACAGAATCTTGAAATCGGGTTTTCTGCCTCCAGGAGCTCCAGGGGGCCTCCAGACTGCCCTGAGAGGCGCCCAGGGGGCTCTGAGAGGCCCCCAAGAAGCCTCCAGCAGGCCCCCAGACGCCCAAAAGACGCCCAGACAACCCAGGCGCGTTGGCGGCATGGGCCGAAGGCCATTAGATACTACAATATGGCTGTAATTTGCTTCTCATTTACTTGCTCAGGTTCGTCGTCGTCGTCGTCATTGTCGTCGTCGTCGTCTGCGTCGTCGTCGTCATCTTCCTCATCCTCCTCCTCCGCCTCCTCCTCCTCCTTCTCTTCCTCCTCCTCCTCCTCCTTTTCGTCAGTTTCGTCCTCATCCCCCTCTTCCGTTTCCCTCATTCTTTCCTCCAGTTCGTTAGCTGCCTCTTTTGCTTCTCCTGCTTCCCCTGCCCTTGCTTTTGCTCCTGCTCGTGCTCCTGCTCATCCTGCAAAGTATTTGGAGCAACCGTGGCTCTGAAAACGTTGTGTAGAGATCTGCCACCGTGCCGCGAGGCACGGAGTGGGCGTGTCCTTGTGGAGTTTTTAAGGGGTGCGGAGCCCGTCGTCCCGAATCTCCCGGGGCCTGTCGCGCCCCCCCTGGGCTTCGGCGCAGCTCGCGCAGCTCTTTGCATGACTCTTCGGGGCCCAAGAAGAGCCCAAGACGGGCTAAGAGAGCCCCAAGAAGCCGCGAAGACGGCGCAAGACGGCCTGCTTCTCCTGCCCCTGCTTCTGCTGCTGCTCCTCCTCCTCATCCTACCTCACGCTGTCTAGTCTCTTGCCTTTTTTTGTTGATTCCTGTGGGTCCTGTGCAGGCAGCGGGGGAGAACGGGCGGAGGGTGGGCAGGATGTGGTTGGTGGGTTGGGGGCGTGTGTAATCGTGAGTTGGAATGCACGCGGGGGCAAGCTGGGCATGACACGCGAGATGGCGCCCTTAACTCATGGGTCCTTGCAACGGGTGGTTCGAAGAGGAGGCTTCAACAGACCGGGGCCGATAGGGGTTCCCACAGCTTGCGTGGGCCTTGGAAACGAATTGAATCACAAGGGGCCCCGGGTGCTGGGAGATTTAGGATGCTCGTGTGTGAGGGCCCAGGGGTTCCCACAGCTTACGGAAACGCAATGAGGGCGGCGGGGTCGGGGTGGCAAGAGGGCACGGGCTGCGCTAGGTGTCGTCAGCGCGCGCACGAGGGCCAGGAAAAAACGGAAGCTGCGTCTAGGGGGCTCGGGGTTCCCAGAGCTTGCGTAGACTTCTAAAGGTGTCAATGGATTCTGGGAGCGTCGGACGGGCCCAAGCTTGGCGATTCATGAGATCGAGGCCTGGGGGTTCCCACAGCTTGCGTGGGCACGGCGCGCGAAATCCCAGGAGGGGAGCTGTGGGTGGTTGGTGGGTTGGTGACGTGTTACTTGGTATTGACGGCCGCCGTGGAAAAAACTATGGTGCATTCCCGGGGTTTGTCTCGCGGCCTATGGGTCGTCCGCACGGGCGTTCGGCGGGCGGGGGGTCGCGGACAGAAGGGGCCCGCGGGGGTTCCCACAGCTTGCGTGGCATCAAGAGATGACATCAAGGCTGGGGGGGCCCTGGTGGTCCAACGGTTAGGGAGTTTGCACATAGAGGCCCAAGGGTTCCCACAGCTTGCGCTCGGGACTGCAAAAGGGCACGATGTGAGTGGCACTGGCAGCACGAGGGAACTGAGAGAGAGAAACAAACTCAGAGAGATAGAGCGAGAGAGAGAGAGAGAGAGAGAACAGAGAGAGAGAGAGAGAGAGAGAGAGAGCGCCTGGCGTGCCTTTCCGCATGTCGCCACGTATCAATCAAAGGGGCTGTAGTCGAGCCCCGGGTTGCAGGCCTCGCACCGTCGAGGTTCGACCAAATCCGATGCGCGTCGGAGAGATAATGGCCGGGCCGCTCACTTGCAGCTGGGGCGGCGCCGCACTGCGGCCTTCGTCTTCGATGGTCTTCGTCACCGGGTGCTTCGTGGCGGGCTTCTTCGACGGGGCGAAGCCGACGGAGGCCTGCGGCGTGGAAGAAGAGGAAGCCGATGGCGTGACGGGCTGGGTGAAGGCCACGACGCTGCCGTGCTGAGATGCCCACGTCTTCAAGGCGTTGTGGACTTTGGCGGGCACGTTCGGCGCGATGGTGATCGCGACGTTCAGCAACTCAGTGATGGTGCACGGCTCGGAGGTGTGCTTGGTGCCTGTGCGCGTGAGGGAAACTCGGTTAGAAAGTACCTTCGCCTGTGCACTCCATGCGGTCTGGTTCGGTGTGGCGGGAACGGTCATGTCCGCGGCCAGGAACGCGTTGGCCAGGACGTGCTCCGTGATCTGGCCGATGTAGTTGCAAGCCTTGGTCGCGGCCGCGTCGGACTGCCCGTGGGCGACGGCCACCCGCGCCCAACTGCGACCCTGCGTCGGGTTGGCGGCGGCAGTCGGGGGCATGAAGCTCGCATTGGTCTTGCACACGCCACTCGGGGTGCTGGGGAGGCCAACCCGCTCCATCGCGCGTGCCGACAAAGTACTGAGGCCGTGGCGGTTGGCCGGCTGCGTGGCCTTTAGGCTGGCGCCGTCCGCGAAGGTCACGCGCGAGCCGGCGTTCTTCTTCCCTGGGATGTCGATCATCTCCACGTTCACCGCGATGGTGCACAGCGATGCTTGCTTCCGCTGACCTTGCACTGGCGCGCTGCTCGGCGCCGTGGCGGTGTCGAGGAGCGCGTTCTTGATGCTCGCCTTGGGGGGCATCGCAGGCGGCGGTCTGGCAGGAGGGGTCGATGTACGGGGCTGCCGAAGCGCGCCTGCCGTGCCCGATGATTTGAGCCTCCGACGGCGGCGGGCCGAAGCACGTGCACGATGACATGCGCGCGCGCGTGCTGGAGGGCCGAAGCGTGAATAGATCGGGGCCCAGAGGTTCCCACAGCTTGCGTGGGCAGCAGTGCGCGACTTCCGCGGGCAATCCGAAGCGAGGTCCGAGCGGGGCCCGAGAGCCTGCGCCGACGCCCGGCACGACATCAGGAGCGGGGGGGCTCTGGGAGGGCCCTGCGGGTAACGCTGTACACAATCGGCGCGCAAAGGCAAGGCCAGGCTCGGGGTGGGAGGGGAGGGGCGACGCGGAGGACGAAGGCAGCTGAATGCAGAGAGCGATGTGTTTTTGCCTGGGGGCCGTCAAGGGCGGCGGCAGCACGGCTCGGCCGCGGCGGGTCGCTTGCGGACCGCAGCGCGAGGAGCGGCCGCACTGTCTAACAACAGCTCGGTCCAGACAACGTTTTTCGTGAGGGCGTGTCCAGCAGCCGCGCGTCGCTCCGACGCTGCAAGAATCCTAAGGTCGGAACGGCGTTGGGCCCGGCTGAGCGCCACGTACAGGTGCCCGTGCGTAAAGGGGCTGCGTCGCAGGTCGATGACGCATCTGGCCAGGGTGCTGCCCTGGGCGCCGTTGAGGGTGGAGGCGTGCGCCGGGCGCAATGGAAATTGTCGGCGCACGATGGTTGTCGCACCTTTGGCCAAGCTCCAGCGGAAGCAGATCCGCGGTAAAGGGAAGCGTCTGCCGTCCAACGTTTCGACATCCACGTGGTTGTCGTGAACGGCGACGAGGACCACCTGGGCATGGTTCATCAGACGATCCTGAGAGCTAAAGTTCCTTATAATTTCGTAAAGTGCGCCCACGATGAGTCGAATGCGGTGGGGAGGCACACCGTGTTCAGTTTGGACGTTCAGAAATTCGGGCGTCACGTGAGGTTCGATGAACTGATCGTCCCGGTCGATATCTATGCAGTCGGCGCTGAACCGATGGTATTCGTCGCGACGGTAGGTGTGTGCGAGGATGTCCAGGACCATGTCGTTGAACGCGTCGACGGTATCGTTGGTGACGGCCAAGATCTTGGACTTTGCGCAAGCATTTGCGTCGTTCGGGTGTGGGAAGCAGAAATCAATGGCCTCGCGGGGTTCCAATATGGTTGGGCAGAGGTGCAGTTCCAAGTAACCGGGAGTACCATCCACGGAGTGCTTCGCCTCGGCGGTTCTATTGCCGACAGTCTCGATCCAGCGAGCGTACGTGAGATCAGCATGTTGGCGGTGTTTGGTAGTGAGCCGGTGGCATTCGAAATGGTCCCACGTTGATGACGAACGCACGCTCATTGCAACAATGTCGCGTCTGGACGCGTGCTTGAGGACAGGAGGGATCTGGCGGAAGTCCCCGTAGCACACAATGACCTTGGGGGAGTAAGTGTCTGGGGCTGCCTTCTGGAGGGTGCCCAGAAAACGCACAACGGCATCCCACGCTGTCCTTTTCGCTCCAGGCCACTCGTCCCACTGCATGACTGAAGCGCGAGCTAGGCGCGCGGCCTCAGCAGTTTGCAAGCCCAGATTGCACGTCAATGGATCCTCGTCTCCCAGAGGTATCTTGAACGTGGACCGTGGCGCCATGAGGTAAGAGAAGGGCGGCCTGGCCGGTCGTCGCCACGTTGACGCAGGACTTGCCGAGAGATTCTGCGTAGTAATGCACGTATTGGGCCACCGTGGACTTGCCCGTGCCGGCGGCGCCGTGGACGAAGACGAACTTGGAGGCATTGGCGGCGATGTGTCTAGTGATTGTCGCGGTGGCCGCGCGCTGCTCTGAGTCGCTGCGCACGCGAGCCTGGAGTGCGTGGAAAATTGGGGTGGTCGCCGTGGCTGTTCTAGGAGGAGTGCTGTCGGTGGACTGCCTGCTCGTTGATGCTATGGGTACGGGCACGTCCAAGAAGGCCAACGCGTCGGCACGGTCCTGCGCAGCCGCAGCCAGGCGCAAGCATCGCTTCAATTCCGCCGCAGCAGTAGACGGCGTCATCCCTCGGTCGAGAAAGTCTTTCATCAGGTGCTTCTCGAATGCGTTGTACAACGTCGTCGGCTTAGCATCGAGGTCGAGGAGCACAACAAAAGCGAAACGTAGCTGGTGGGCCGTGTACCGTAATTCCACGAGTTCTTGGAGGACCCGGGCGGCCTCGTCGTCCTTGGCAAACATGCCCGTCGCCAGCATGGCCTCCTCGTAAGTAGGATACTGCGAGCCATTGTGGGAGCGGCAGTCTTTGAAGCTCCTGGAGGGGATTGGCAGAACAGGGAGATGAGGGAAAGGAGCGGTGGTTGGAGAGGCCGGGGGGGGACGGACTGCAGGCGGGGAGAGGTCGGGCGCCAGAGGTCGGGGTGCGTCGTGGCCTTGGAGGTTCCCACAGCTTGCGTGGAGAGAGCAGGGGATCATCATCATCATCATCATCATCATCATCATCGTCATCAGCAGCATCATCTTCGTCGTCGTCGTTATCATCATCATCAGCCTCACCAACATCGTCAGCATCCTCGTCCTCCTCAGCATCACCATGTTCATCATGGCCAGCATCATCATGACCATCGTGATCATCACCATCATCATCATAGCCATAATCATCTTATCATCATCATCATGTTCATCATCGCCATCATCATCATTATACTCGTCAACATCGTCGTTATCAGATTGTTCATCCCTCGTTCTTACGGTCTCCGGTGTTCCCTCGAACGAATGCCGCCGAGCTTGCTGGAATGGCACGGTGGCGGGACTGTCGCAGGCAGGTGGATATGACAGCTTACGTGGGGGGCGCGATGGGGGTGGAATCGGGCGGGGCGCATCTGTTGGGGCAGCGGGTGGGTTCCCACAGCTTGCGTGCAGTGGTGGAGGAGGTAATTGAACTGGGGGCTGGCGGGCCAAGGGAGGTTCCCACAGCTTGCGTGGACAGGCCGGGGGGATCATCATCATCATCATCATCATCATCATCATCAGCATCAGATCATGATCATCATCATCACCATCATCACCATTATCATCGGGCGACGGGGATAGGCGGGGCGGGGGGCATCCGTTCGGGGAACGGGTGGGTTCCCACAGCTTGCGTGAATTGGTGGGTGCAGTGGTCTGGGTGATGGTTTGGGAACGGGAGTGCGTCGTGGGCTGGGAGGTTCCCGTGGTCGCGGGTCGGGCGACGCAGGGTTCGGGCCGGCGGGGTGGATCACTTCGTCACAAGGGTGGGTTCCCACAACTTGCGTGGACTGGCTAGCGGGGCGAGAGGGGCGAGGGTCCGGGGACTGAGGTGCATTGTGGCCCGCAGGGGTCCCGCGACATGCTTGAAGTGGCCGAGGGTTTCAAGGCGCTTGTGTTCCGAAAGGGAAATGGTGCGAGTGGTCTGAGCAGGGACATGCTCGGCGGCAGTGGCCCTGGGGGAACGGGGAGGCTAGAGAGAAGCAGGGGCATGGGTTGAGCGAGTCGGTCACGTGACCGAGAACTCGCCAAAGTCGCATGGAGGCGTGGAAGATCGTCAGGTGGTGTGGGGGGTCGTTTCGGGCAGAAGAGCAGGGGGGTGGTTTAAGTCCCGGTCCTCTTAGGAAAGTGCAGGAGCATCTGCCGGAGGTAGAAGACGTCCTTCTGCCGGGGGCACTTCATCTCCAGGCGGCACACGGGTGGTTCCCTTCGCATGCGGACGTACACGTAGTTTTGGCGTCCGGGCGGCGCCATGTCCACAGTTGGTCGAACGGTGGTGTCTGCAGGTATTCGGTGCCATCTTGCAGACAGGGTAGGCCACTCGCTTCTTGGCGGTTCGACGAGGTGGTGTCCGAACACATCGGGGAAGAAACCGCGTAACGCCACGGGGCAAGTCGTGCTGACAATGAAACGTTCGAAGTACTCTGTGTATTTGCAGCCGAGGAATGGCTCTCGGTTCGGGCGGTAGAAATAGCGCTCCAACTGGGACGTAGTGCGGTCCAAAGCATCGGCTTCGAATCCCTCGTCAAAGTCGACCCAGTCCTCGTCGGGAAGGTGCACCGGCAGACAAAGTACCGTAGGCACGCGCTCGTACGTGGTGTAGCCGAAGACTCGCCATGCGCATTCCGTGGCGACCAGGTACCTGCCGCGTAGCCAGTCGGCAATTTCGTCGGTCGGCTGGTCTTCCGAGCCGATGGTGTGCATGGTGTGGTCGGGTCCCTTTAAGAGGTACTTGAATAAGTATTTGAACAGATTGACAGATCCGGCGAACTTAACGTTCGCGTGGCCGTCCCACTTCAACAAAATGCTGGGGGAGTACTCGACGACCAGTCGATTGCAGCAGACATGTCGTCGTCCGTAGGCAGGCCCGGCAGATTGGCAATTTGGGCAAGTGTTAGAGCACGGACGTCGGCGATGGTGCGGGTACCCTCTGGCGTCGGTCTCGGTTGTGTCTACGAACGGCCACGGGCATCCTTTGATGCACTCCTGGGCAGGGTCGTTGGGATGGCAGGAATGATTGCACCGATGAATCATGTGATGCAGGACGCGATCGCGGAGTGGGCCATGTTCAGGAGGGACTTCGCACGATATGAGAGCATCGATCTCCTCGGGCGTGCAGGGGGGGTTGTCCACCGCGAGCGCAATGTGCGCATGAGGGAGGCCCCGCATCTGATATTCAATCACGCGGATGATGTGCCTTCTGCGCCCAGAGAAGTCGGTCTTCATAAAGGAAACCATCTCCAGGAGTCGCGCGTGGAACACGCGGACGACGACGTCTGGTCTGTCAGCAGCGGTTTGTCCAGGCAAGAGGGCTGATTGAATTTCTGGCCAGTATGGGTTGCATGTCAGAGTGAGAAAGAAAGTGGGCGGGCCTTTGCGACGCGCCAGTTCCAAGCAGTCGACTCGAAGACGTCTGAGGTGGCGCGGGGACCCCGGCACGCTCGAGGGCAAGAGCACGCGGGCCACAGCAGGAGCTGGGTCGGCGGTGTTCGCAATCATCTCGCAGACCTGACGTCTAGTGCCACGCAGTTTGGGCTGGTCACGGCGGAGGAGGCTCAGTCTTTCGTCCTCCATGCGACAGTACATATTAACGAGCCATTCGTTGAGCAATCGTCCGCAAGCGTGCATGTGAGACAACCGTAGCATGCATTGCCGGTACCACCACATTTGGCTGATGTGCGCGCCGTTGACCATCGCATCCGGGCTCCACCCACGCCCGCCGGATGGGAACCACAATGGGTAGGACAGTGGCTCGTAGAAAGGGTGTAGTGGATGGAGATACTTGGGGGCGGTGGAGGAGTTCAGTCGGAACGTGACCGTGCGAGGTTGAGCGTGGCTGTCCGTGCGCGCGTCGACGATGGCGGCGAGCTCGTTGATGTCCTCGCCCCACTTCAAGTGCACCGCTGCGTCGGGCCCAGGGCGACGTATAGTTCCGAGGCGTTTGATCTCATTCATGAACGGGTTGATGGGCAGTAGGAGGCGTTCCAGGCGACGGAGCAGCCCCACGTCTAACTGCAGGGTAGTGGCTTGTCGAGTGCGTTCTTGAGGGTCCACGACGAGATATCTCACAGCGGTGGTTTCGGCTGCCGTGAGCACTCGCCTGCACATCGTGCCGTGAATCCGGAGGTTGGAAGGACGCATGTAGTTGCCGAATCGAAGTTCCTTCGTGCTTCCTGCGCTGTGGATCTCGTGAACAGCCAATGCGAATAAGTTGTTGTAGCGGCGACTTGCTGCCGTGAGCCCTGTCAGACGAGGAGAATTGGTCGTGGGATCGTGTAGAAGATGGCCCGCGGCGTCGCGAGCGGGCCAAGTGGAGCGGAATATCTCCACAAGGGCGGGCGCCGGAGGTGAGAAGAAGTGCTCGAATGTGATCGCCCACTTGCCGTTGCTGCAGCAAAACGCTGGCGTTTCGGTTGGAAAGAGGGAGGCCGCACAATGCGGGCAACTTCGGTTCATGTCTCCGACAGAGAACGGCACGTCTTGTAAGGGCGGTCGACCCACTACGCTGCATTCACGACAGACGCTGTCATGCGTCCTGTCGCGGTCGCAAGCGAAGGCGTCCCTTGGCAAGGAGAGCCCACAACGAACGCAAGTGACCTGTAGTCGGCGTCGGGACATGCCGGAAGTCTGCGGGGCAGCGGCGGTGCAAGTGATGCACGCGCGGGTGGCTCGGTGGCGTTGGCGGACTGCGAAGTGCAGCCGCGGGACGTCCTGGTCGCAGCGCGTACAATGTAACGTATCTGCGCTGGGACGTCCGCGAGAGGCCGGCCTCTTGCGCACGGCGGGGGAGTCGCCCGTCATGATCCCTATCGGCGTATGCCGAGGCGGAGCAGCAGCGGAATCCTGGAGCCAAGGGCTACGGGACATCAATAGAGCCTGGCGCGGCCGAGGTGTGTACGTCGTCGCTGTTAGTGCGGGCCTTGGCGTTTGGAGGCCTCATGGGTGGCTTCTCGGCGATCTCCTGGGGGTCTCTTGGGGCCTTGGGGGCCTCTGGAGAGTGTGTCCGGGGTACCCTGGAGCGGGAGGGCCGAAATGTCGGCTCGGATCCTGTCGTGGGGCCTTTCTTGGAGCCGTCTTGAGGGTCCCTGGAGCCGTCTTAGAAGCCTCTTGGGCCGTCTTGGGGCTGTCGTGGGGCCGTCTTGAAGGTGTCTTAAGCCGTCTGGGGGCAATCTTGGAGTCCCCATGTGGCCGTTTTGGAGAGGCGGGTGTGGCAAACGCGTAAATCCAAGAACCGTCGAAGACCATTGGAAATCAATGAATTTTGCCTGTTGGGGCTCTCTTGGGAAGGCTCTCGGAGGCCTCTTGGGGCGTCTTGGAGGCCTCGTGGGCCTTCGTAGGAGCAACTGGGGCATCATAGAGCGGAATGTGGGCCGGTCGGACCAGCTTGGGGGTAATTTCGGGCATTGTCGGAGCTGTCGTGAGCCCGTTCAGAGCTCTTCCGGGGGGGCGAATTAGGTGACGCCCATCCGGGGGGGGGGGGTTTCCCTTATATTTTGATAGGGAAAAGGAATATATACATATGCGTGTTCTTCTTCTAACCCCTGGATGGTGCAATGCGGTTATCTCCATCGTTTGAAAAAATGGTCCGAGTCGAGCGAGTGGTTTCAAAGAACGGCCGAGTCGAACGAATCAAGGAGGAGGAGAACGACGACGAGCGGCAGCATCAGACGTCCCGGCTTCTGGACGCCAGCCAGCCAGCCGGCGGCACGGACGACTGTCTTCTCGGGGGTGGCCAAGATTTGGACGCCCGAAATGGGTATGGAAGAACTGCGTACAATGCCCCACAACAAGTGCTGTCCAAAACCGACAACGGCCACTGTTGGGCGGGCAGCCTTCTGTCTCAAATCAACACGAACCGCCGCGACGCCGACAGCGAATCCTGTACAGAAGGGACAGCAGCTACTGTGGGACCCTGTACACCTTGTTTCCGTACCAATTTCGGTCGCCCCGACAAGAGCAGGGCGTCCAAGAGGGGGGGGGCGCAAATCGTGGCCCGCGGCACGTGCGCGGCCCAGGGGGGAGCCGGGGACGTACTGAAATGAGAAGCGTCGCCATGGAACCTGGGGGGAATATCATGGCCCCTGCAATGATATCCCCCCCCCCCTACCCATCGGTCGGAAGAAGTAGATCGAACCATCAAATCGGAAGGCGTTAGAAGTAGATTGGGTTCTCGCCCGCACCCTGAAGCGGAGGGAAGAGGGACTAGCCGCTCGACTCTTGAAGCAGGATGGCGCTTAAAGTAGATTGGCATCTGATCTGGGACGCCAGAAGTACATACTTTCAACGACCGATGGGTAGTCGTCGCCCCCCTCTTTTGGGTGCCCGAGTGATCAGGGGTAACTCGGACCTGGGGTAGCTCGGGTTTGGATTCCCGAAAAACGAACCCGAATGAGCCCTGACCCGAAATACCCCTGATGATTTGAGGCTCTGGACTCCCGAATTATCCGGGGTAGCTCGGGCCTGGGGTGACTTGGGTTCGGACTATCTCCCCGACAGTCTTGTCCCTTTGTCGGGCCTCCCAGGGGCTTCTCGTCGCCACAGTGAGATCCACCTCGCAAGCAGTGCTCGACCCAATTAAACTTAGGTCGGGCCTGTCCCCCATACAAGCAGATTTTGGGCGAAACATGAAACATATTCAAACATATCATAAAAATTTAAAAAATAGTCTAAAAAATCGTCCCCATACTGTTCTTCGACAATTTTTGAATATGCCTCCTGTAGAGGGACAGACTCGTTGTCGTTTCCCCTCGTTTTGTCTCTCAAGTTCGCCTTTGCCGCAAGACGGTGCCCAAACGACAACGGCCCACGAAAAATGGCCCACACACCGCTTTTCAGTGCACCCTGCTCGAAAGCGCAGGGTGGACCCTGGAGGGCCCCCAGACCGACTTCGGGCGGAGTCGGGCCCAGCGGGGAGGAGGAGGACGAGGAGGAGGACGAGGAGGAGGAGGAGGAGGAGGAAGAGGAGGAGGAGGAGGAGGGTGGCTGCGGCCTCGTCGCCTGGCCTCCATCCGAGGGCCTCCCGTCGCCTCCGCGCCTCGCCCTTGCAGACCCGAGTCGTTTGATGCCCCCCTCGGGGCTCTCTATCGGGGGGCCGCTTGGGGCCCCTCTCGGGCGATGTCCGGCTCCTCTCGGGCTCTGCTGGGCGCCCCTTGGGCTGTCCCGGAAGCCCCTTGGGTAGTCTTGGGGCCTTCCTGGGGTGCTCTTGGGCCGTCTGGGGCGTCTGTGGGGCTGCATCGGGGTCCCCCGTGGGGCCTTCTTGGGGCGATTTCGGGCTGTCGTGGGCGGACCGAATACGAACAAGGTGAGGATGCTAGACATGTTTGTTTCCCCGTGGAGATGGAACGAGTTTGGCTTCTTGGGGCCAACTTGGGGGTCCTCTCGGCGTCTTCTTAATGGATGTCTTGGGGCCCCCTCGGGCCGCCTAGATGCTACCTTAAATGTTTTGGAGCGCTCTCGCGGAGCCGTCTTGAGGCCGTCTTGGAGCCGCCCAGGGGCTCTCCACCGTTTCGGACGTCCCCAGAGGCTGTCCGGGCGCGCCTGGGGGCTCCGACAGCCCATCTGTGCACAGACCCTTCGAGCACGCACGTGGCCTGGTATTGTAGAGATGGTGGCGTCGGGCTCCAGCGTCGCCTCCCGCATCTCGCGCAACAGCGCCACAGCCTGCTGCCACTGCTCGCCCTTCTCGCACGCGCTGATCCCAGCGTTGTAGCTGACTAATGTGTACCCGTGGGGTGGATCACCACCATCGAAGCACAAGGGGCAGTGCCTGTAAGGCAGGGTCCAACAACCTGTCACGAAAAAGGGTCTTGCTTGTGAGAGGTTGTTGACTACTCTTGGAGCCTTTTGAGGCTCTCCGTGGCCGTCGTCGTTGTTGCCGCCGTCGTCATCGTCGCCGGAGGCGGCATCGACGACGACGACGACGACCTTCTCGCTGAAGGAAAAGTTTGGGCTCGCAGGCCCAAGAGGGCCGTTCGGACCAGGCAGCTGGCAGGATTCGTTGCTTTTTCGGTGGCCCTAAGAGGCCCTACGGCCAAAGGAAAAAACAGGGGGGCGGCCCGACGACGACGACGACGACGACGACGACGGCGACGACGGCGATGACGACGGCGGCGACGACGGGGCCGACGACGACGACGACCACGACGTTTTCGCTGAAGGAGAACTTGGGGCTCGCAGGCCCAAGAGGGCCGCTCGGACCAAGCAGCTGGCAGGATCCGTTGTTTTTTCGGTGGCCGTAAGAGGCCGTGCGGCCAGAGAAAAAACGGGGGGGCGGCCCGACGACGACGACGACGACGACGACGGTTCCTGGAGTGGCTGTGCACTGCGTCGCCCATGGTGAAAGAGGCAGGTGGAAGCACCGGTCGATGACGAAGCTCACGACCGAATCCGCAACCTCAGGTAGGGAGGTCAGGCGTTCAGGTGTGGCCCGTCTTGGCGGCGCTCCCCTGGCCCACTTGGGGCTCTCTGGGTAATTAGCCTCTTGAAGAGTGCTTTTGGAGCTCTTTGGGGCCGTCTCGGCGCTCTCTGGGGCCATCCTGGGGCCCTCTTGAGTCGTCTTGGAGGGCTCGGGCTGTCTTGGGGCCCTCGTGCTGCCGTCTGGGGCTCCCTTGGGAGCCTCCCGTGGCCCTCTCGGGGCTTTCCTAGGAGCGTTCTGAAGCCCTCCGGGGTCCGTCTTGGGCGGTCCTGGAGCTCCCTGGGGCCGTCCGTCTTGGGGCTCTCTTGGGCCGTCTAGGCGTGCTCTTGGGTGCCTCCGGGGCAGTGTTGGGGCGGTTTTGGAGGCTCATCCGGCCTTCTTGGACGCTCTGCCGACTCAGAACGCGACTCTGGCAAAAATGTACGTTTTCCAAAAGGAATGGGGCGACTTTTGTTTCGTCGGGGTCCTTTCGGAAGCCTCAGGGGGTGGCTTCGGAACGTCTGGAGTCGTCCTGGAGCCGTCTGCGGGGCGTGCTGCGTCGATCTGGAACGGTCTTGGGCCGTCCGCTGCGCGATCGGGGCCACTCCGAAGGCTCCGCGGCGGCCCCGGGGGCTGCCCGGGGCGGCCCGGAGCGCCGAAGGGTTTGCTGGGAGCGGCCCGGAAGAGGCCGGTTCGATGCCACCGAAAGCTTTGCCACACGCGCTGAACGCTGCATTGTAGGAGAGACTAGGGCTGACCCGCGGCCTCCGGCCGCGGAATTTGCCCGCCCTGGCGTGGACGTGGAAGTGGAGCGTCTCTGGGGCCTCACGGGTAAGGGGAGGTTGGAGGGAACGGCGTGGATGGAGGAGGTGGCCGCTGGAGGGGAAGGTGGGCGAAGGATGCAGGCAAGCAGGCCTGAAGGCAGGAACGCGGTGGTGGAGGCGGTGTCATTGGAAGCACACCCATGTATGCATGACATGGTGTGGGCAGAGGCTGTTTCTGACGCCGCAGTCTGTGTTCATCATAGCTTCTGCGGGGAAGGTAGCCGTGAGAAGTTTATCTGCTCTTCGCCGGGGCCGAATGATCATTTCATCTGGCAGTGTGGTGACAATGGGGCCAATGGGCGCGGCTTAGGAGGCCCGCAAGAAGGCGGCGAGACGGAACTCCCTAAGAAGGGCCCCGGTGCGAGGACACGAATCGACTTTTCGAGCGCACCTCCCCAAGACGTCCCGAAATAGCGCAGGGATGGCTCCCAGAGGGTCCAAGAAGCATCCAAAACGATGCTGGAAGTTCGACGTTCCCCAAGAGAGAAGCATCCAAGGCCTCTCGGGGGCCGCTTGGGGGCCTCTTTTCGTCCTCCTGGGGGTGGGTCTCTCGGAGCCCTCTTTGGCAATCTTGCGTACATCGTGGGCCGTCTTGGGGCGATGTGGGGCCGTCTTGGGCGCCTCTCGGACCATCTTGGGACAATCTTGGGACCATCTTGGGCTATATTGGCGTTTCTTGAACCGTCTCGGGCGCCTCTGGAGCCGTCCCAGACGGCCCAAAGACCGTCTCGGAGACTGTCCAAACGGAAAGGCTTGGAGACGGGGCGGTGGGGGTCTCTACAGCCGTCTTGGAGACGGGGCGGTGGAGCCGTCTTGGGCCATTATTGACTGCTCTTGGGGCTGTCCTGGGTGCGTCTTGGGCCGTCTCGGGCGCCTCTGGAGCCGTCACGGGGCAGTGTGTGGCCGTTTGGGCGCCCTCATGGGGGCGTCTGGGCGCGTCTTGCGGCGAGCTGGGGGGCCTGTACAGCCTTCGGGACGCTGCGAGGACGAAAAAGCAACATATATACATAGAACATGTGCGTTTCCCGTCGGGAATGAAACGGTTTGGGTCTCTTGGGGCTCTCCTGGAAGCCCTTCTGGGCCGTCTTGGGAGCCTCCTGGCCTGCCTTGGGGGCCTCTGGGGGCTGTCGTGGGGCTCCCAAGAGTGCTCTGAGGCCGTCTTGGTGCCCCTGGAGCCTCTCGGAGCCCTGGCTTGGGGTCCTCTGGGGCTGGCTTGGGCGCCTCTTGGGCCAATGTGGGGCTCCCTGGGCCGTCTGGGGAACGCGTTTGGAGGCCTGTTGGGCCGTCCTGGGGCGGTCTTGTGGGTGTCTTCGGCCGTCTTGGAGCGTCTGCTAGCCGAGAAGGCGAGAAGGCAAGGGCGGTCTTGTGGGTGTCTTCGGCCGTCTTGGAGCGTCGGCTAGCCGAGAAGACGAGAAGGCAAAACTCATTGAAACATAATGAAAACACACAGATTTTGGCAGCTGGGGGCCTGCTTCGGAGTACTGTTGGAGGCTCCTGGCGGCCTCTTGGGGGGGCCTTGGGGCCTTTTGTGGGCGTATGGGGGCCCAGGACTCGGAGTGTCAGGGATTTTCCTTGCCTCTTGGGCCATCTCGGGGTTCCCTGGCCGTCAGGGGACGCGCTTGGAGCCGTCCTGGGGCGGTCTTGTGGTTCTCTCCGGCCGTCGTGGAGCGTCGGCTAGCCGAGAAGACGAGAAGGCAAAACTCCTTCCAAAACCACTTGGGAAAGGACAGATTTTGGACTCTGAAGGCATGCGTCGGGGTACTGTTGGAGGCTCTTGGCGGCCTCTTGGGGGGGCCTTGGGGCCTTGTGGGCGTATGGGGGCCCAGGACTCGGAGTGTCAGGGTTTTTCCCGGTGCTTTGACCCCCTCTTGGGCCGTCTGGGGACGCGCTTGGAGGCCTGTTCTGCCGTCCTGGGGCGGTCTTGTGGGTCTCTTCGGCCGGCTTGGAGCGTCGGCTAGCCGAGAAGGTGAACAGGTTAGAGGCTCTTGGAGGCCTCTAGAGCCTTGGTGGGGTCCTCTAGGGGGCCTCGTGGGCCTTGTTGGGGGCCTCTCGGGGGCCTCTTGGACGCTCCTTGGAACCTCTGATGGCCACTTCGGCGCGTCTTGGGGGGAGGGCTCGATGTGTGACGCTGGGGGGGGGCAAGATCTGCGTGAGGGGTGTCGAAAAATAACCCTCCAGGGAGGGCAAAGTGCACGACCTTTTCGCGCGCGCTTCCGTCTGCCATAGAGAAGAGAAGATGACCCCAGCGATATAGCTGGTGCCAAATAAGCTAAGCCTGCCTGGTCTATCCAATAACTGGGTTACAAATGCCACAGGCGCCTCAGGGGGGTAGCGATCCGGCTCAGGTGGGCTCCGCCCGCGCAGCGGAGCCATGCACCCCCCCTGTCATTTGGAGCCCTGACGACCGCTCTGGCAGCCGGGTGCGGCCAGACATCGCCCACCTTTGCATCCGCTGCTGACGCCCCCGGATCCCCTTGGCGATCCCCGCGCAGATCCAAGCAGGTGGTGCCGCCCGGCGCACTCGACAGAGCTGGGCTTCACGCTCGCTTTCCACACCTCGCGGAGCCACGGGAGCGGCCCGCGGCACTGCGGCTGCCACACGCCCCCGCCATGCGCGCCGTGAGCCGCCGGCCTCGGGCGTCTGCGAGGGCGCGGGAAGGCGCTGCTGCCGATGTTTGGCCGGCGGCCCCGGCCGTCGTGCCCAAGAAGCTTCGGGGCGACGCCCGCAATTGCCTGGAAGACGAGAACGCGCGCGGGGCGGCATGTTAGACTATGTCCGCGGCCAGGGTGTCGAGGCCTTGGTGCGCCCGATCCCGGGGCCGCGGAGATCATCTGCACGGTCCACGGCAGGGGTGTGAAGGCCGCAGCGCCCGAGCCTGGGGAGGCGGCCCTTGCGCTAATTCTGCCGACCCCCGCTTGCCGGGGGTAAACAGGCGTGTGATACATTTGGCCATCCCCCCCCCCCCCTTCCAAAGGGTCAAACATCCTGTTCTAGGGGGGGTGGGGGGCGGGGGCACGGGCTTGTCAACGCACCCCTGGGGCTCTCCGGAGCCTCCAGAGAGCTCCAAAACACTACAAGAGGGCCCAAACAGAGCCGAGACAGTCCAAGGGGGCGTCGATACGGCACCGGTTGAGGGCTCAAGAGCCGCTCCGGAGCGATCTTGGGCCCCTTGTGATGACCAGGCCCGCGCTGCACGCACGTCTGCCTGCAACGAGGCGAGACGGCTGAGCGCGCGCCCCCCGAACGTGCAGATGTCGCCCAGCGCGAGCAGGAAGCAGGAGAGAGGGGGGTGGAGGCCACCAGAGCGCAGAGGAGGAGGAGGAGGAGGAGAAGGAGGAGGAGGCTGAGAAGAGAGGAGAACGGGGAGAGGAGCTTCCTGGGGCCTTGTCAGGGGTCTCGAGCTCTCTTTGGGGCTGCTGTCGTGGAGGTCTCCGGTCACCCCTGATCGGTCGCATGGTTGGGTCGATGCTTGCCGGCGCGTGCAGGGGGGGGAGGAGGAGACGGTGAGGGGAAAGAAAGCGAGAAGAGGATGATGACGACGAGGATGAGGAGGAAGAGGAGGAGGAGGAGAGCGGCACCAGAAAGAGGAGTGTGGAGGGACCCAGATGATTAGGAGGAGGAGAAGACAGGAGAACAAGGAGAGGGGCTTTCCGGGGCCGCGTGTAGGGTTCCTGGTTGTCCCTTGAGCTACGGAGTTCCAGAAATGGCAAAAGGTGCCGCGGACGGAGGCTCTCCTCGGAGCTAACTGGCAACTGCTGGAGCCTCTTAGGGGCACTGGGGCATCTAGGAGGGGCCCATGCCTCCCTTGGGGTCTGGGCCTTCTCTGGGGCGTCTGATCCGCCGACCCCAAAGGCGTGTGCGATATCCGTTTGAGCTGGATACCACACCCGACAATTTCTCCTTTTTTCGTTCAAAACCGACCGATACCCCTCACCACGCCCCGGCATCCCCACTCCATGGAGCCTCTGTTCTTGGGGTCCCCCACCCCACCATCTTTCGCTCAAAACCGACCGATACCCCCCACCACGCCCCGGCATCCCCGCCCCATGGAGCCTCTGTTCTTGGAGCTCCCCACCCCACCATTATTCGCCCAAAACCGACCGATGCCCCCCACCACGCCCCGGCATCCCCACCCCATGGAGCCTCTGTTCTTGCGGCCCCCCACCCCACCATTTTTCGCCCAAAACCGACCGATACCACCCACCACGCCCCGGCATTCCCACCCCATGGAGCCTCTGTTCTTGGGGCCCCCCACTCCACCTTTTTTCGCCCCAAACCGACCGATACCCCCCACCACGCCCCGGCATCCCCACCCCATGGAGCCTCTGTTCTTGGAGCCCCCCACTCCACCATTTCTCGCCCAAAACCGACCGATGCCCCACACCACGCCCCGGCATCCCCACCCCATGGAGCCTCTGTTCTTGGGAGCCCCCCACCCCACCATTTCTCGCCCAAAACCGACCGATACCCCCCACCACGCCCCGGCATCCTCACCCCATGCAGCCTCTGTTCTTGGGGCCCCCCACCCCACCATTTTTCGTCCAAAACCGACCGATACCCCCCACCACGCCCCGGCATCCCCACCCCATGGAGCCTCTGTTCTTGAGGCCCCCCGCCCCACCATTTTTCGCCCAAAACCGACCGATACCCCTCACCACGCCCCGGCATCCCCACCCCATGGAGCGTCTGTTCTTGGGGCCCCCCACCCCACCATTTTTCGCCCAAAACCCACCGATGCCCCCCACCACGCCCCGGCATCCCCACCCCATGGAGCCTCTGTTCT
>CAUYUJ010003693.1:0-42500 GCA_963575745.1 Prorocentrum cordatum
ACCCCAGAGAGGCAGCTAACATGGCAGTCCCGGGCCGGAACCACGTGTTTCGCGTGTCGTGGCCATCCAGAGGGATACCTAACATGGTGGGCCCGAGCTGGAACCGCGCGTTTTCAAGTGTCCAGGCCACCCAGGGGGATATCTAACATGGTGGTCCCGAGCTGGAACCACGTGTTTTTACGTGTCCAGGCCACCCAAGGGAGAGGTATCTCACACGGTGGTTCCGAGCTGGAGCCGTGTGCTTTTACGTGCAACCACGTGTTTTCATGCGTCCAGGCCACCCAGAGAGGTATCTGATATGATGGGCCCGAGCTGGAATCATGTGTTTTTGCGTGTCCAGGCCACACAGAGGCGTACGGTAGGTTCGTGTCGTGTCGACTGGCGGCGACTCCGCCAGCGGCCTTCAACGTTGAACGCCGCGGGCGACCCAGAATCGTTCGATGTGGAACAGTTTTGACGTTTCGGAAACGGCCGATCGTTCAAGGTTGAACGATCCCCGCGGTGTCACAAACCAACGCCGAAGTCGGCAAAACATGAACCTGAAGTATCTAGCCTGGTTGCCCCGAGATGGAACCACGTGTCTTTACTCGTGCGGGCCACCCAGGTTTTTTTTTATACATGTGGTCGCCTGGGCGCCCCAAGCGTGGGGGGGGGGCCCACAGGAGCCGAACAGTGCAAGTCCATCGAAACTAGATGTGTAATAAGGTGGCGCACTTTCTTCGGCTGGTAATTCTCCAGATTTCCCACTCTGGTATCTGACATTGTGGTTCCGAGCTGGAATCACGTGTTCACGTGTCCAGGCCACCCAGGTGGATATCTAACATGGTGACCCCGGGCTGGAGCCATGTGTTTCGTCGTGTCCAGGCCACCCAGGGCGGTATCTAACACTGTGGTCCCGAGCTGGAACCATGTGTTTTAATGTGTCCAGGCCACCAAGGGCGATATCTCACATGGTTGCCCCAAGCTGGAACCTCGAGTTTTCACGATCACATGCTAGATATCCGTCCCTGGGTGGCCTGGACACGTGAAAACGCATGGGTTCCTAACGCCCCAGAGCGGGACACGTGTGAACACATGTGTTCCGAACGCCCAAGAGCGGGACGGCGTATGCCCCTCCCCACTCGGCGCGTCTGCTGGCTCGACCTCTGTCGCGTTCCTGGCTTGTCCCGTGGAACTTTCCCTGCCCGTCTCTGAAGGCACTGGTCGTATCTCACACATCACGTAGGGAGTGCCGCTGGAAAGACCAGACCCGACCGCATGGCGATGTCGCCGAGCCGACACACACGCACACACACACACATACACACGCAAACGAAGCCACTCGCCGCACCAGACGGCCCCTGCTCGGTGGCGGCCGCGGAGGACGAGGAGGACGAGGAGGACGAGGAGGAGGAGGAGGAGGAGGATGTAACCAGCTCTGGGCAAGCTATGCGTTCAGGCAGCTCGAGTTTACGATCCAGATCAGTTCGGTCAGGATTCGAATGCCCAGGGCCAGTTGATCCACACTATGGAGCACAGCGCAACTCATCGCGGCATGGCATATCTCATTTTAGCACGGTAGAGCGCAGCACAATCGATTGCACGTAACATCATGACTGTCACTTTCGGAACTGTAGTTGCTTGTCGCCCAATCAGGTGTTTTGAATGCGTCGTCGTGGCCCGCGTTTCTAAATTCCTTTTCGGGTTCGTGGGTCGATCATTTTTTCAAGATCAGGTTATTCCATTGTCCAACTTTGCCGTCTACGACGTCCTCAGTTCCTTCCCATTGCGCCTAGTCCCCCCTATCCGATGATGATGGTGGTGATGGTAATGATGATGATGATGATGATGATGATGATGATGATGGTGATGATGATGACGACGACGACGACGACGACGACGATGATGATGATGATGATGATGATGATGATGATGATGATGATGATGATGATGATGATGCTGATTGCGACGATGATTATGACGAGGAGTTCGGCTATCGATTCTGGTTATAATTTCTATTGCTACTATTAGGGGTCCGATCACTATTGTTATCATTATTTGTGGTATTCAAGTTTTCTGTCTTCTTCTTCTTCTTCTTCTTCTTCTTCTTTTTCTTCTTTTTATTCCCCAAACAGTGTTTGCACTTATGAGTACTTACTTGGCTTAACCATGTAGCGGTGAATAGCGGCTTTTGCGGGTGGTACCGCCTGTTGCCGCCGTCGCCGTCGCCGTCGCCGTCGCCGTCGCTCGGGGCGAGTGGCGGCTTCTGCGGGCGGTGCCGCCCGTCGCCGCCGTCGCCGTCGCCGTCGCCGTCGCCGCCGCTTGGGGCGCGTGGCGGCTTTTGCGAGCGGTGCCGCCCGTTGCCGCCGTCGGGGTCGCATAGATTCTCTTTTCTGAAAGACTCTAACCCCCCACCGGGGGTTATCCGTACCCTTTTTTTGTATTGCAATGTACATCTGATTCTGCCCCATCGTCGATCTCATCCCAGCCCAGCTGGTATCGCCCCCCCACCATCTTTCGCAAACGTATTAAGCGCACTCGTTTATCACCCCCGTGGCATTGCCCGCATGCGTCAACCCCGCCCAGTAGAGCGCATTCAGGCCCCATAAAGAGCTCCACCGAAGGCCCCAAGGCACGGCCCGCGTGCGTCACCCCAACTCAATACAGCTTTTCGTGGCCCTACAGGGAGATCCGTCGAAGGCCCCGGTTGCACCGCCCGCATTTGTCAGCCCCGCCCGGTACAGCGTTTCGTGGCCCCATAGCGAGCTCCAGCGAAGGCCCCGGTGGCACCGCCCGCATGCGTCGCCCCCGCTTTCCACCGAAGGCCCCAGTGGCACCGCCCGCATGCGTCAACCCCACCCAATGCAGTGTTTCGTGGCCCCATGGGGAACTCCACCGAAGGCCCCGTGGCGGTGGCCGCATGCTTTTCCCTCGCCCAGTACATCGTGTCGTGGCCCCATAGCGAGCTCCACCGAAGGCCCCAGTGGCGGTGTCCGCAGGCGTGTCCCCCGCCCAGCACAGCGTGTTCGTGGCTCCGCGCAACGTTTCGTGGCCCCAAAGGGAGCTCCGCCGATGGCCCCAGTGGTTGTGTCCGCATGCGTTTCCCCCGCCCGGTGCAGCGTTTCGTTGCCCCAGTGGGCGCGGGGCGACGCGAGCGGGCATTCGCCCGTCCCAGAAAGCGCGGCGAAGGCTAGGAATGGAGACGTGGATCAATATCATAGGTATCAGGTGTGCAAGCAGGTGGCCGAATATGAACGTTGGAGAAGAATATGCAAGGCACAAGTTGGAACCATATTGATTGATATCAACAAAGCAAATGATAACACAACCAGGGGCCAAGTCGGCACTGGTGGTCCAGCAAGTTAAAATGCAAGCCAGCGGGGGCGACATATTTGCGGCCGCGCCGCCATTGGAAACGCAACATGTAATGTTCTCCAAGGCAGGCGCCGAAAGATTTGGGCACGCGCGGGGCGAACAAGGATAAGGTGCTTATGCCTGCACTCATCGGTCAATCGAGAACCTCTTCATTCGCCCGCCCAAAGTAGTTATGCGAAATTTCCGCAGGAAGGTTATGCCGTTGGAAAGTGGTGTAATTCAAGTCGATGTACGGCACGCGTGGCGCAGCAATAATTTGGGAAGCATGCTATATGGACTTCTGCAAGACCCATGGGGACGTTAGGGCAAGCATCTCCGTGCGTGTTTACGCATGCTGACAGGCGCTTGTGTATGATTTTTCATGGCGACGTCTTCGCTATGTTAGGTAGTGGACAAGATCTGAGTTGGTTCGAACACAGCGTATATAAGTAGTTTGAGGCAAAGGCGAAGGGGGTGGTTATGTCCTGGGAATGAGGGTGGCAAATCGGCCAGGCATGAAGGCGGGAGGTGCGAGCCAGATCAGAGTCATGCTGAGATCGTTGACAGGGAAGTGGGTATGGAAGAGGATGCAGTGAGGTGCGAGGTGCCAGGAGAGGTTGCTTTGGGAGGAGGCTGGCGAAGATGCAGCACGAGCGGTTGGCCATCAAATCCCAGGTGTTGGTGGCGCGAGCAAGTTTTCTTAGAGCAAGACACGCAGGGAACTCAGTTTGTTGCAGACAATCAATGCAAACGCATGGCCTCGCACGCGGTAGGATCGTGGAAAACATGGGTCAGCCTCGGGGAATCTGCAAACATTCACGATTCGACAAGATACATATAAACATTGTAAGATATGCCTGGGTGATTCACAGAGTGGACTGACGCGGATTCTGCTGGATGTAAGGAAACGGGGGAATCCACCAGCGGTGGGGTAGTGATGTGGGGTAACCACATGATGGGGTCATGGAGCTCGACCCAATCGGTTGTCGCCTTGCCATCTGGAGATGCGGAGTGCTTTGGAACGGTGAAAGGGGCATCTGTGGTCCTTGGCCCTAAGTCAGTGTTAATGGACATTGTGTACAACCAGCAGTATGCAATTCACGATTGACGCAGCAACTGCAATGGCTATCGGCGGCAGGTGAAGACTAATAAAAGTAAGGCACATTGAGGTGTGCAAGTACTGGGTAACAATATAACGTAAGGTGTTGGTGCGTCAAGGTCGCTGAAGTATGTTCTGGCGACAATTTAGCATATCCCACAGAAAAGCACACGAGCTGTTGTGGAGTGAGCATGTGCATGAGCGGCGCGTGTCAGCGCCGCAGGGGGGGGGGGGGGGGCGCATTCGTTCGCTCCAACAGCCGAGTGCAAAATTGGCCATCGCCATTCCACGACAAGTCCCCGCGACAGACCTCAATTCAGCTCTTCTTCTTCGTTTCCCCTCACTGACCTGTTGCTTAGGCTCCTCGCGATGGCTGGCGCAGACGCGGCGGCTGTCGGGCTCGAGCCGATCGCGCAGCTGACCATCGACGGCGAGGTGGCCGACGTGGCCGACCCAGGACCATTTCCCAAGGGATGCATCGCCTGTCGCGACGATAAGCGATGGGGTTCGTCGCGCAATTCAGTATTCTGGTGCGCGACGCCGTCGCTTCAAAGTAGGGAAGCGATGAGGTTGTTGATGTGGTAAAAGTCCGTGTGTCCCAGTTGGTGCGCATGGTCGCCGATGCAGCTGGACATGCGCTTGGTGATCACCGGGTTTTGAAAGTTTCCAGAAAGCTCTGAGTGAGGTGGCGGGCCGCGGCCGGCCGAGAGCTGTTCGAACACGGCCGCGAACTTGAGGAAGTTGGCGACGCGGCCGCGGGCGTGAGTGACGAGCTTCTCAGGGGCGAGGCGACTCGCGGCGCCGAGGGGGCCGCCATCGGTCGCGAGCTCACCAGCGCCACGGACCAAGGCGTCGACGAGGTAGTGCAATCTCGAGAGACTAACGGCGCTTGTGTGCTCTGCCCGACCAGGCCCTTGACCATATGCCTGGGCTTCTCGGGGCCGTGGGCCGTGCCGCTGGCGACCGGGGGGTTGGTCCAGACGGAGCTAACGCAGAGGTTCCACGTGGCGCGTCGCCCCTCGAGGCGGCGGCGCCTCGCCCGCCGGTCGCCTCGAGCGCGCCTGGCCGTGCTAACCCTCGGGGCGGGTGCGCCGAAGAGAGCCGGGCGCCTCGCCGACGCAATCGGTCGCGGCCAACCTGGTGCAGCGGGGGAGAAAGCGCCCAGCCTGCCGGCCGAAGTACCATGCATGGAGCCAGAGCGCCTGGGTAACGCATGTAAGAGAGGTGGGGGCGAAGGCGAAGGGGTCGCCGACGAGGGCCTGCCCATGGGTGCGCCAGAGGCGGGTTCATTGCCTTCAGTGGCGCCTCGCGGACCTCTTGCGCCGCGCCGCTCGCCGAGTCCAGTTGGCTGAGGGGCGCGTTTGCTTGCTCGGTAGATTTCTAGGCCCGGCTTCTCTGCGAAGCCCCGTGGCCCTTTGTTGAGATGCAGGGCAATTTGGTCCGACTTGGCCCAATCGTCCAATGTCCGTGGCCGCGATCCCAAATTCCGTAGGCAGCCGAGGGGGGCTCTGAATCTGACTGCGACTGCTCCAAGAGCTGAGCCAATTTCGATGCGCGCAATGCTGGGGGCCCGTTGGGCAACGTCGCCGCCGGCGACGATTTCGCCAGATAGCAGGACTCATTCGATATGCCACGCGGCAGCGTTTGCCGCGCGCGGCCCCAGTTTCACCTCGGAGGCCCGCCGGAGGGGCGCGGCGTATTGACGGATCGCCGTTGGGACGAGGGCGATAATTGGGCGCGGCTGGCAATGGCCATCCAAGCCTGCTCCCCCAACGACCGGGGTGGCAACCCCGGCCTGGGAGTGTCTTCCCAGATCCCCCGTCCAGCGCGCGACCGGAACGTTGCCTCGCAACGCGCCCTGGCTCTAGGAGCGAGACTCGGTCGCGACTTGCTTCGGCATCATCTGGCTGGGAAGCGCCGCCGTGATGGCCATCGAATTGCTGTGCTGCGGTTCAGCGATCCATCGCGGCCATCATTTAGTCGTTCAGACGGGCGTGGTTGCGTTTCGGTATCTAACTCGTGAGCTGGCGCAGGAGTTCATCGACGTTCGCGACAATTTGGGCGTGCTCCACGAGGACTTTCGCGCCGCCGTCCGGGGGCCGCGCGCGTGCGAGACCGAGCCGGTGTACGCTCCTGAGCTAACCTGGTGCCGCGCAAGGCTGCCCGTGACCGCGTGCAGGGAGGAGTCGTTCATGCAGATGGATAACGGGAGCGGTGGTGATTGAGTGCGCCGACGCCCCCCTGGCCGTCGTGTTCGCCTGGAAGAGGAAATCTTGTGGTGGGCTAAGATCTCTATGGGTGGCCGCAACCAATAGGCCATTGACCAGTCTTGGGCGATGGACCCTCGATCTGGGACAGCCTACGAGCAGGGGCTGGAAGATCGAACTTGACGTGGGCTGCGCCCCGCGTAAGACATCCCGATTTCCCCCACTGGGAAGCATCGGGCAGCCTTTAACGGGATTAATGATCAGTCCTGCAAGGAGCCCTGGGGTTACCTTGACAACGCCATCGGCGCGTGGAATGGCCGCGATGAAGGATATGAAATCAGGAGCGATTGCCGGTTCGGTGAGCCTGAGGCTTGGGCTAGCATCTTCGCCCGGGAGCGCAACCGTGGTTAAGGGAGTTCGCGCACATCGATGCGGGTAAGGCCGAAGGACATGGCAAAAGTCCGCGGTCGAGTTCCATGAGGGCACGGAGGCCATGCATGAGTGACAGCCAAGCATCGAACATTCACCTACCGTTTTTTTTTTCCTCTCTCTCTTTCTCCCTCTCTCTCTCTCTCTGGTTGGTCGGCACTTAAGCAAGGCCATTTCATTTCATTCTTGTTTGATAGAGCTAGTGTAGGACACAACAATTGAACAGATATCCAGCGATACTTCCCAGTCTTTTTTGGGGCCGCCTTGTCATTTAAGCCATGCGTAGCGTTGAAGTCGGTTCTTGTCAATCGCGTGCTGCATTTTGTGTTGTGTGGACGCTACCCAGTGTTTTCCTTACTTTGTGCATGCGTATACGTATATATGTTGATTTACATAGGCGTACCTCGATTCGAACATTGCCACCGCGCCTGATCGACATGTGCAGGCATGCGAATATTCAAATTTAAATAAAGTCGCATGTCGTTTACGCCCATGTGTGGCCCCCCATGCTACTGTGCAGCTGCCAGCGTTTGGCTCAAGAACTATGACCGCCGTTTTGTGGCGTAGTAATTCGCGTCGCTGACAGCTTACTGTAAAACAGCGCGCTGCAATCGTCAGTATCTCCCCCTTAGATTTGCAGGGAGAGGAAAAGGATGATGGGGGGAAGGGGGAGGAGGAAGGGGTGGCGGCTGTCCCATCAAGAAGGCGGTTCAAGATGTGCCAATTCCTAGAATAAGAAATTGTTCTAGGTTCTCGGGCGCGCAAGTCTGCGATGCACTTCGCACGTGGGGCACCCAGACACACATCTGGCACGCAGAATGGAGGTATCTTTGTGGCCAGGGGCGCGGGACACAACCTCTTGTCCTGCTGGACGCAAGCGAGCGGTCCCGATATTGTGGGGCCAGCCGGCAGACACGACATTAACGCCAAGCCGGGAATTAACAACATTTGATGCTCTCTTGATCCCCGTCCAGACGCAGGCTTCGGAACATGACTAGGCTGCCTTTGTGCTGATTGGATCAGTGTGCGGATGTTGGCTTCCAAGGAGGAGTTCAAGGTCGAGGAAGGACGAGCGGGAGGTCTCGGACGGAGGACGAGGGGGAGGAGGAGTGTGTCGCGCTAGCCGCGCGGAATACTTAGTTTCCGACACTACGCCTGGAATCCACTACGCCTGGAATCCGCCCTCCGTTTTTTTTTCGGGTCGCGAGACATCGCCCCCATCGCACGCATCGTGAGCCCCGCGCTTTTGCCAGGCATGTTGGTGTGGCGCCGGAAGCGTCGCGCCAGCCGCGGTCCGTTTTGAAGTCTTTCCGACTTGCTTCTGGCGCCGGCCATTTTTCTGTTCGTGCTGGTCTCGTCTTCGGCCTGATGACAAGCTGCAGCCCGCGCCCGGGTGGCTCTGGGTGGATGGGAGAAGGACAGGTTCGGGGGCGTCCAAGAGGGGATTGGGACTAAGGGGGTTATCGATATCATGGCCAGGGGCAGCATCTCGCCCAGATTTCGTGGCCCGTTAACCAAAAACTCGTTCCCTGACGCCCCCCTGGTCCGCTCACCTGGCCCCGGGCCATGATGTGCACCCCGTCTGTTCCTGGCACCCCGTTTTCTTCGGCGCACCCGAAGGACGGAACATATCCTTCTCGTGGAGAAGAAGGGGGGAAGGATGGGAGGGACAGGGCTGGACCTAATCGGTGTTTTGGCCGTCTCGTGGACTGTTATGTTTTTCGTTTTGTTTTGCATTCAAGTCGAAACGAAGGCAAATCGAGGAAAAACGAAAAACAAAGCGAAAACGAAAACCACCGTTCAGGTTCAGCCCTGGGGAGGGAACGGCGCGGAGGGTGGGTGGGGGGAGGGCGCGGGGCGGGCTTCAGGGGGGGGATCGCACCGACTCGGCAGGAGGAGTCGTCGGTGCCCCGCAGCGCCGTCTGGGTCCCTCCCCCCGTTTGGGGAGCCGCGGGGAGGGAACCTTGAAGTCAAAAGCGTCAGTACGGGCAGTATCTAGATCCCGCGATGGCGGGCGGTCGAAAGCTACCCAGGCGCCGACATTCCTCCTGGCTCCGGGGGAGGGGGGGGGGATGCCACGGGAAAAGGCGGCGGTGACGACGGGGGAGACTGGAGGGAGGGAGGAGCAGGGGGAAGGGGCGGAGGAGGGAGGGAGGGACGGAGGGGGGGAGGGAGGGAACGAAAGGCTGGGAGGGGTAGGGTGGGGTAGGGAGGGCGGACTGGCCCTTGTGTTTATACTTGCGGAGGGAACCGCACTGCGGATGGGCGGCCTGTCCGACCCACTCGCGTCATGAAGTGATCATGACAGTTTTTTTTGGCGGGGTGGTTTGGAATTCTCGTCTGCGGGGGGACCTCCCTGGGCCCGCGATCGTCACCAGACGCGATTCGGGATATATTCAGCCCCAGGGAATGATCGAGGACTCCAAGGGCCAGGGTAGCGTACAAGTCACGACGTCGGGGGCCAGGGAAGCCATTTGCGCACCGCCGCCGCGTTTGGCCAGGGCCATCTTGGGCCGTTGGATGGTTCGTTGACCCTTCTGGCCTGGGACCAGGACGACGTGAATTTCATGACAGGGCCCAGGATGGCCCTGGCCCGGCACGGTGGTGGTGTATGCAGGTGCTCGCTGCGTTTTCTGGGGGCGGGCAGGGGCAACGAACAGCGGAATGGGAAGGGGACGCGGGTGCGCTCAGCCACATGGGCAGCAGCGCTGTGCGACACTCGGTCTGGCGAGAGCCCCAGCACCCTTGGTGAACATGCCCGCGCCGCTCCCATCCCCTCTCGTCCGGGCCGCTGCCGCTGCCGCTGCTGCTGCTGCTGCTCCTCCTCCACCCCTCCTTGACAGGCCCTCCTGACCCACCCGTCGCCACCCCCGCCCCGCGCTTTTCCCTCCTCGCCTTTCTCCTCGTCATCTTACCCGTCCTCTTCCTGCCGCCTCCTCGTCCTCCTTCGCCCCGCCCTCGCCCTCCTCCCTTGTCTCCCTCCTCCTCCTCCTCCTCCTCCTCCTCCATCCTCCTCCTCCTCTTCTCGGGCATGCCCCTCTACAGGAGGAGTATGCAAACACACAGTCGTGATGGGCTCCGCATTGCTTCGGGCCTGCCAGGGCCAGGTCGACGAGGCGCTGCCGGAGGTGCCCGAGTGCTTCGCCGGGGCTCGCCCGCGCGCCCGGTGCTTGGACGTGGCCCGCGGTCTGCAGTCCGTGATCGGGAAGGGCATCGACAACTTCGGCCGGTCCGCGATCGCCCAGGCTCGAGTCGGGCGTGTCCCCCTGCAGGGGGATTTTGGACGAAAAATGAAGAATACCGAATGCTCAAATATAGTCAAAGATGCCCCGAAAATCGTCCCCAGACTATTTTTGTCAATTATTTTTGACTTTTGCTCCTGTAGAGGGACAGGCCCGACTGAGGCCCAGGCCGACATCGAGAGCTACCACGACTCGCTCCCGTTCCTCCGCATCGCCCGGTGGCTTGGGGCGCACGGCGTTCCAATGGAGGTGCTGCTTATCTCCTCCGCCAGCAAATGCTGCCCAAGGTCCGCCCCCATCAACAGGATGAACCAGACCCCATCCGACCACCCCACCACCCGCGCAAGAACGAACGCGGACCGCCAATCCCAAGATACCCCATCCGAGAGAACCCAATACATACGACTCACAACCACGCCCCCAAATCCCCACCGCCCCCCAACCCACCATCATCCCCCACACCCCCACCGCTCGGCCCTATAACGCTCCACCCGCCTCCGCCGACGCTCCCACTGCCCTAGCCTAACACGTCGTGGTTTCCGGGCAGATGACCACGTGCTGTGCGTGTGCTCATACGTGGACAACCTGTTCGGTACTTCCGGGAGCCTGCATGGAGCGACCAGCATCCTTGATGATTTCGAGAGGCAGCTGGAACAGAGCTGGGGCCTCCACATCAATCCCTCCTCCCGGTCGTGCATGGCCTGGGCGGGGACAGGCCTGGAGGAGTTGCCCGAGAACTGGCACCGGGTCCGCGAGTTTGCCGTCCTGGGCCACACGTTGCAGGATACCGGATCCATCTGGGCGTGTTGGCGGAACACCCGCGCTGCCATGTGGCGAGGTTTTTGGGCCAACCTGGGGTCCAAAGCCGCGCGCGGGCTTACGATGCGTCAGCGCCTCCGCCTCTTGGACCAGGCAGTCTTACCTCAGATGGACTTCCGATCGCCCCGATGGCATCCGCAGCGTCGTATAGCTGATGAGGTGGATATTCTGCAGCGTCGGATGGTTGCCACCATCATGCGGGTACCGCCCCGCCCTGGCGAGGAGCCAACGTGTTATTTCAGGAGGCGTGGCCGCGCCGCCGCCGCGGAGTGCAACAAGCAGGGCGTCCGGTCCCAGAGATGCTTCTAGGGGGGGGCTTGATTGGCAGGAACATTTTGACAGGCCCAGGAATGGCCAAAGCTGGGCAGCCAAGTTGTGCAGGTATCGGGACAGGGAGTGGTTCATGCGGCGTCGGGCTTCTCTACTCCCGTTGGGCAGCAGCAGGTCCGCAGGGGCATCGTGTCTTGCTGGCCGCACGGACGCGCGTTTACCATGGACTGGTACTGACGAGGTGGCAAGACGTTGAGCTCGCACGCCAGGCGGTTTTGTCGCCCGTGGTGGTCGCTTCTCGGTGATGAGCGTGAGGGAGATTAGCAGTCTTTTTGCATGTCAGTCATTTGTGTGCTAGCAGCTCGCTGTTTGGCATGTTCAGTACTCGGGCAGCTTTCCGCCCCATTCCAGTTTCAGTTTCAGACGTTTTTGATTTCAGATTTTTGTTGGCCTCCCAAGATGCGCCTGTAGGAGGGCATGCCTGACCTAATCCTCGTCCTCTCCAACTTCTCGTTGACAATTCCTCCCTCTGAATCCTTTCACGGTAGGGTTGTGCCGCGTGGACGTGGCGGCGACCCCGGCGCGGTTGCTCACGCGGAACGCCGCCAGTGGTCAGACATCGGCCGATGTCGAGCGATCTGTGATATCGGCAAAGTGCGATCGCTCGAGGCTTAGGGATTCGTGTGGGTTCGGAGACCAAGGCGCAATTCCTCACGGCACGAGCGTGTGGTAGTGCTTGCCCTTCCCCTCTGCCTGCTTTCACGGGCGCGACATCCTGATCGTTCACGCGCGGGGGTCACCTCTACTCGGACGCGGCGAGCAAAGATAACACTTGTGCGAAGCCAGAGGGCCTAGGTCAATTGACAAGGAGGAGGTGGGCTGGGGGGAGGTGGAGGAGGAGGAGGAGGAGGAGGAGGAGGAGGAGGAGGAGTAGAAGGAGGAGAACCAGCAGGAGGTGGAGGAGGACCAGTGTAAACCCTAGGCCTGCCAACGATGTTACAATAACCCCCCTCTTCATAGGCCCCCACACGGAAGGCAGTGCCCCGTGGGAAGACAACCGTTTGAACATTGCGAACCATGCCAAAACACAGTTCTTGGGGCTTCAGCGCCGCGAATCAACGTTGATGTTGCCTCTGGATGGTCATAATCGTACCAGAAAAACCGTTCCTCAGATTTCAACACCGCGAATCAACGTGACAGTTGAGCCCTGACAGTCCTACACCGTGCCATACACCGCTTCTGGGACGTCAGCCATCTGAACCTCGGAGACGGCTTCCGAATCTTGAGTCGACTGTGCGCGGCGCTCAGGCGAGGGCCATTCGAAAAGGAGCCGCTCCATCCGCGGAGTTCGGGCAATCTTTTATGACGATTCTGCGTGGCGCTCATGCGAGAGCCATATTGTGAAAACCGCCTGCCCTCCGTCGGTGAAGCTCTCTTTAGCTTTGAAGACGAATGCGCGCGGCGTTCAGGCGAGAGCCACATTTGGAAAACGGCCCGCCCTCCATCCGTGAAGCTCTTGCAACTTGTAAGACGAGATTTGCGTGGCGCTAAAGCGAGAGCCACATTTTGAAAACGACCCACCATCCATCCGTGAACCTGTTGCAAGTTTTTAACTTAAGGACCATCAGTGGTGAGTAAATCTCAGGCGCAACGCCCGGCCCGTCCAACCGACACGTGTCGGGGTGCAACAGGGAGGAGTTATCAATCATGCAAAGGGACTTTGGAGGTGATGGAGGAGGCGGAGCAGGTGAAAGGGGATGATGTTGTTGTGGAGGAGGAGGAGGAGGATGAGGAGGAGGAGGAGGAGGAGGAGGAGGTGGACGAGGTGTAAGAGGAGGATTGGAGGACGAGGTGTAAGAGGAGGAGGAGGAGAAGGAGGAGGAGGGGGAGGAGGAGGAGGTTGAGGAGGATGAGGAGGAGGATAAGGTGGAAGAGGAGGAGGAGATGGAGGAGGAGTCTGACGTGCGTCGATGTGGTCTTTACTTCGTCAGACCAGGACAAAGGACATTGAGAGGGCACCAGTTCGGCCTCCGACGGAAGGGGCCCACGCGAAGCTCTGTCGGCCAGAGGGAAAACGTCACAGCAAAATCTCGAGAGACCGTCGGCATTGCCTGAGAAGGCGAGTGGCGATCTGGATAGTCCAGACGAAGAGGTCCACTTCGGAAGTCGGAGTTCTGAAGTCGGTGTTCGGAGTTCAGATATCCGGTCTCTGGCTTCTGGGTTGAGCTTCTGGATTGGACCTCGCAGTCCAGATATCCAGATTCCAGTTTGGGGTTTCTGGGTTCAGTTTCCAGATTGGACCTCCCAATTGTACGGATTCTGGTTCCCGGACTCAGGCTCCGCACGGGACCTCAAGTTTCACAGCAGGCGTAGGGCTCCACGCACGCGGGTCCACGTGCGGCTCCACAAGCACGGGGGTTCATTCCGTACTCCTCGCCCGTGGCGGGGCGCGCGCCCCCCTGGCGGTTTTCGGCGGTCTTCCGGCTGTCTTCAGAGGCCAGGACTCGTGGCGAGTGGTCCATGGATCGAACACTTAAAAACACAAGCACGTTGCTCACTCTGTGCTCCTCGCTCCACTCCTCTGGCCCCGGAAGTGCCCAGCCGCCGCGCCGATGGCGGCGGTGGCCGCGGCGGCTGCAGCGCCCGCGCTCTGGCCGGCGGCCGCCCGCGCGCCGCCCGAAACCTGGCGCTCCGGAGCCCCGCCGCGGCGGCGCGCGGGCGGCGCCGGCGTGCTCGTCGGCGCCGCGGCGCTGGCCGCCGCCAGGGGCCGCGGCGCGGCGGCGGCCAGCGCGCGGCGCGCCGCGGCCGGAGCCGGCGCGGGCGCGGCGCCTCCCGGCGGGGCCGCGCTCGCGCCGGGCGGCGCGAGCGCCTCGGGGGGCGCCGCGCCCGCGTGCGGCGGCGGCGCGCTCGCGGCTGGCGGCGCCGCGTTCGTCGCCGCCCTGCGGCGGCGGCGTCTCCGCCTCGGCGCCTCTGGCGTGTCCAGGTCTTCCGGGGGGGGCGCCGGCCACGTGCACACCCCTCGGCATCGCTCGGACGTGTGCATTTTTCCTTCGGCGAGGACCGTCGAGGAGCATCCTTGATCAGTTGGCGAAAAAACCACGCGCGAAACCGAAAAAAACACAGGGAATGGACGTCCGAGCGATGGCCAGACCCACGCCCGCACCCATCCTGGCCAGGCCCAGGATCGGTGCAGATGTGCCCTCCTGGCCAGGCCAGGGGGGCGCGCACACCGACTCTTGGCCCAGGAGGGGTCCGGCCAGCATCGGTGTGCAGGTGCACCCTGAGATCGTAGAAAGACTTGACCCGACCCCCAGACCCCGTTGTTCTGCGGGGCAGTTTTGGGGCCGGACCGATCGGTGAGGACCCCGCGGCCCGAATCCAGGCAAGCTCGTTCGTTCTTGACAGACGGAGCGACGCCTGGATCTCATGAGTCCAGCCGGCGCCCTCTCTCAAGGGAGGAAGAACCACCCGGACCCGTCCATTGACGTCTGCTAAACGGCCCGGGGCGTTCCCCAGACAGCCCTGCCCTGCACGATTCACTCCTTGGGTGCGTTTCCTAATCGGCTTCGCTGGTCGGGGCGATTCTTGTGGGTGTGGATCTTCTTCCCTCCACCCTTGCAGGCTGCCAGGGCTCGTGGCCCCGCCCCCAGAAGTCGCCCGGGCCATCGCCGAGTTCGCCTCGCGCTTCGGCGGCTCTGCCGCCGCCCCGGTGATCACCGGGCGGCGCGTGCAGGTCCACCTCGCGGGCGCGGGCGCGGGGCCCTTTGCCGAGTTCGCGCGCGGCCACGAGCACGGCGCGCTGGTGGAGGGCCTGCTCCTGGAGCTGCGGGCGCGGCTGCGCGAGGTGGCGGAGGCGAACGGCGGCGAGCCGTCTGGGGACATCCTCGCGCTGGTCGGCGCCAGCGAGGCTCAGCGGCGGCGCCGAGAGGGGTCGGGGAGAGAATTGGAGAGAGCGCCCGCCCAGGCGGGTCGGTCGAGGAGTTCTGCGCCGGTTCACTCGACACCGGCGTTCGCAGTGTGCCGGTGTGGGCCGGCGTCGGTCTCGCGAAGCGGCGCTTGTCTTGCCGCATGCATTGAGTGATTTGTTCTTGGACGTCGATCAGCTATTCTGCCCTGGTGTGCTCGGCGTGCGGTGCCGTGCGCGGAATCGTGGAGTGCCCCAGGCCGCTTTCACTCAAGGGGCTTTCACTAAAAGCTTATTCCCTACATCCAAGGTGGGCTTCTTGGTTTCTCTGAACACCCCTCGTGCAGGATCTCATCCTCTTCCTCCTCGCCTCTCTCTTCCTCACTCACGCGTCCACAGACCCACGCACTCATCATCATCATCATCATCATCATCATCATCAGCAGCAGCAGCAGCAGCATCATCATCATTATCAGCATCATCATCATCATCAGCATAATTGTCATCATCATATTCTTCGCTTCCCACGTGGACACCCCGTGCAGCATCACACCCACCGACATGCACATACCTTATCATCACCACCAGCATCGTCATCATCATCGTCATCGTCATGCACCCACTCAAACTCACACACACTCGCTCATCACCATCATCGTCATCATCATCACCATCACCATCACACATCACCATCACCATCACCATTATCACCATCATCATCATCACATCATCAGCATCATCATCCTCATCATCAGGGCCATCATCATCATCGTCAGCATCACCATCATCATCATCATCATCATCATCATCATCATCATCATCATCATCATCAGTACCATCACTATCATCAGTATCATCAGTATCATCAGTATCATCAGTATCATCATCATCAGCATCAGCATCAGCATCAGCATCAGCATCAGCATCAGCATCAGCATCATCATCATCATCATCATCATCATCATCATCATCATCATCATCAATCTTATCATCATCCATCATTACCATACACACTCACACAGTCACGTACTCAGCTTGTTGGAAGCCTGAAGCGGGAGCTCCCTCCCTATGGGGCCCGCACTTCATGTTGGTAATCCGAGCGGGTCATCGGAAACATTTACCAGGCATCGAACTTGAGCGCCCCAGGGGGGCAACTCGTGAGGATGTCTCTAAACGGGGCCTAGTTTGTGGGTGAATTGCGAGGAAGTCTCAGGCGGGAGCCCCCTCCCTATTGTGCCCGCACTTCATGTTTGCAATCCGAGCGGGTTATTGGCAAGCTCTACCAGGCATAGCATTTGAGCACCCCAAGGGGGCAAATCGTGAGGATGTCTCCAGCGGGGGCTTCGGCTGTGAGTAAATTGAGAGGAAGTCTCAGGCGGGAGCCTCAACCTTACGGGGCCCGCACATCATGTTGGTAATCTGAGCAGGTTATCGGAACCTTTACCAGGCAAAGCATTTGAGCACTCCAAGGGGGTAAATCGTGAGGGTGCCTCAGGCGGGGGGCCTCGTTTGTGAGTGAAATGCGGGGAAGTCTCAGGCGAGAGCCTCCTCCCTATGGGGCCCGCACTTTGTATTTGTAATCCGAGCGGGGTATCGGCAAACTCTACCGAGCATAGCATTTGAGCACCCCGAAGGGGCAAATCGTGAGGAGGTCTCAAGCGGGGGCCTCGTCTGTGAGTGAATGGCGGCGAAGTCTCTGGCAGGAGCCCCCTCCCTATGGGGCCCGCACTTCATGTTTGCAATCCGAAAGGGTCACCGACAATTACTACCAGGCAATGCACTTGAGCACTTGAGCACCACAAGCCACATGGCAGAAGTCTCGAGCGGGAACTTCGTCTGTGAGTGAAACGCGAAGAAGTCTCGCGGCAGGGCTGGACCTCGCGCTTGCCTCGCCTGAGGACGGCCGCGACGAGCTCGAGACCTGCGGGGATGTCGCAACGGCTTGTTCCCGCACCCCAGCTGCTCGCGGGGTTGGCCCAACAGCCTGGCCCGCGGGGTTGCCCCAACGGCTTCGCGATCCAGCCACCTGAGAAAGCGACCCTTCTGGCCGTGGCGGCGAGGGTGCCGAGGAAAAGCGTCATGCGTGCTCCAGCCATATTCAAGGAGAGGTGCATGAGGAGAAGAGGCGGGATGGAGATGAGGAGAATGAGAAAGAGGAAGAGGAGGAGGAAAAGGAAGAGGAAGAGGAAGAAGAGGAGGAGGATGATGATGATGATGAGGAGGAGGAGGAAGAGGAGGAGGAGGATAAGACATGGAACGAGGATGGCGATGATGATGAGGAGGTGGCGGAGGACGAGGAAGAGCAGGAGGAGGAAGAGGAGGAGGGTGAGGAGGAGGAGGAGGAGGGGACGGACGCAACACAGGGCGGGAGGAGGGCCTACGCCAGGGCGACGAGGAAAAACGACGGGCAAGTTAAATAGATTGTCGTGCAGGATCCTTCCGTCGGAGTAATTTTAAGCCTTCGTCTCTAAGAAGACATTGTGGTCTTCTCAGAAGCCCTGTGAGAGTCCTTCTTGGAGGCTTCTTTGAAGGCCTTCTCGGAATCTCGTCCACGAAGCAGCCCTTCTAAGAAGGCCTACAGAAGCCCTGCGAGGGTGCCTTCCGGAAGGCAGGGTGGCCTCCAACAAGTGCCGTGCTCGAAGCCTCCAGCTCGCTTCCGAGAAGCACCCCGCCTTCTCCGAGACCCCTCCCCCTCTCCCCTCCTCGCCCCCGCCCTCCCTCTTACTCGCTGACCCCAACTCAGTGAGCGAAGAACGGTATACAATAAACTTTTTCCCCGCCCCCTCGCCGCCGCCCCGTCTGAGCGGTAGGCTCGTGTCGTGTCGACGGGGTGGCGACCCCACCGCGGACGTTCGAGGTGGAACGTGGCCTGGAGTGGGCCGGTCTCGACCGATCGGCGCCGTCGGATAGCTGCGATCGCGTTAAGGCTGATCGATCCCAGCGGTGCGAGAAGCAGATGCGCCAGTCGTCACAGCACGAACCTGCTGTTCACGCCCTCCTCCTCGTCCTCCTCGTCGTCGTCGTCCTCCTCCTGCTCATCATCCCTTCCCTACCTCCTCCTCCTACGAGGCGCAGGTGCCCCACGTCGACCTGCTCCCTGGGCAGGCGCAGCTCATCCTGGCCCTGACGCCCACGCAGCCCACCCTGGTGTACGACCCACAGGCGGCCGCAGCGGGGGGCGGGCTGACGATGGTGTTCGGTAGCAAATCGTGGGAGCCTGGTATACCCTCTAAATTCCGTCGTTAGCGTCGATTAACGTCGATAAGCGTCTGGGAGTCGATGAGATAGCGCCGCTTTGGCGTTGGTTAGCGTCGATTAGCGTCGATTTAGGGTCGATTTAGCGTCGATTAGCGTCGACTAGCGTCGATTCGCACGAGCCGACAAGATGGTATGGGAGGCTCCCATGAGTTGCCACCGAAGATGGTGGTCGCGGTGGTAAGTGTGATGGTGATGATGGTGATGCTGGAGGTGATATTGGAAGGTGGTGGTGATGGTGATGATGATGGTGATGACGGTGATCTTGGTGATGATTATTGGAGGGCGATGATGATGGTGATGATGATGTTGATGATGATGATCATGCTTGGAAGCTGATGACTATGATGCTGATGATGTTTGGAAGATGATGCTGCTGCTGCTGATGATGATGATTTTGATGATGCTGATGGCGCTGATGATGCTGATGGTGATGGCAATGGTGGTAGTGATGATGATGGGATGATGATGGGTGATGGTTGGTGATTAATTATGTATGTGTGATGGCGATAATGATCATGATGAAGATGACGATGATGGGCGCGGTGTTGATGGTGATAGTAATGAAGGTGGTGATGATGATGATGATGATGATGATGATGCTGATGATGCTGCTGCTGCTGCTGCTGCTGCTGATGATGATGATGATGATGATGATGATGATGATGACGACAGTGAAGGTAATGGCGGCCGCCCCTTCTTTCGTCACACCCCTCACGTGGTCCATGGCCCCGCCCAGAGCGCCACCGACGGCCCTGGTGGCAGCGGTCGCATGGCGGCCGCCCTTCATTTTGATGCTTTCCTCACTAGTTTTGTGGCCCCATGGCGGCCGCCTTTGATTTCGGCATAACCCTCACACGCTTCGTGGCCTCATAGGGAGGTGCACCGAAGGCCCCAGTGTCTGTATTGCTTTCGCCGCCCATTTCGGCACACCTCTTATGCGTGGCCCCATTGGGAGCTCCACCAAAGGCCCCAGTGGCCGCGCTCGCATGGCGTTCGTGTCTCCGTACGGATCCCCAACGTTTCTTCATTTCGCTTCTCTCATTCCTGCCCCCTTGGCTGCGATGCGTCCTCGCCCTCCGCATACACGCCCCAGCCCTCTTGCCCGCCCCCCCTTTCTATTACTACCTGTCTTGCGCTGCTCGTAGCTACGTGTGGTTGGGTCCTTCGCAAGGCTACTCCGTATGGCATGACATTCGCCCCCCCTTGGGTTCGGGGGGGGGGATGAGCGCGTGGCGTCGGCGGTGGGCTTGGGGTGGGGGAAGGCAGGGACGCTCCGTCGGAAGGTTCGGCGCCCCCCCCGAATATCATGCCAGCCCGAGCAGTTGCGCCCGCGCCCTCGGCAGCGCGCGGCCCGCGACGCCGGCGCGGGAGGCCCCGGTGCCCGACCTGGCGCACCTCAGCGAGGCCACTGGTGTGGCGCAGTCGGACCTGCGGGAGGACGGCACGCCACGGCATCGGGTCAGCATCACGCGAGCATTGTTGTCCAAACTTTCCCGTGGTGTTGGGGGCTCGGTTTGAAGAGACAGCGCCCCGCGTTCCTCCTACAGTCGGGGCGCTGAGGAAGGAACCCTTCTCGTTGGGGAGGGGCTCGGTGTTCCTTAGTTGTTTTGCAGTTCGCCTTTGGTTTTGGGCTTCGATGGGAAAGCGAAGTTTCACGTATGGGACAAAGTGGCCTCGTTCCTTATTTGGGGTGCCTTAGGTCAACGCCCCTACTGTATTCCTCCTCGCCCCTCCTCCCCATCCCTGCCCTCCGCGTGTCCACGATTTCAGCGCACCCAGTAAAGCGTTTGGTGGCCCTATAGGCAGCTCCACCGAAGGCCCCAGTGGCTGTGATCGCATGCGTCCGCGCCACCCAGTACAGCGTTTCGTGGCCCCATGGAGAGCTCCATCGAAGGCCCCGGTTGCAGCGGTCGCAGGCGTCCGCGCCACCCAGTACCAGTACAGCGTTTCGTGGCCACAGAGGGAGCTCCACCGACGGCCCCAGTGGCTGTGATCACATGCGTCCACGCCACCCAGTACAGCGTTTCGTGGCCCCACTGCGAGCCCCACCGAAAGCCCAAGTGGCTGTGATCGCATGCGTCCGCGCCACCCAGTACAGCGTTTCGTGGCCCCACGGTGAGCTCCACCGAAGGCCCCAGTAGCTGTGATCTCATGCGTCCGCGCCAGCCCAGTACAGCGTTTCGTTGCCTGCCCGTAGGGAGCTCCACCGAAAGCCTTGGCGGCGGTGCCCACGTACGCCCCCCCGCCCATGTCGGCATACCCGTATCACGTCTCGTGGCCCCATGAGGAGCTCACCCCCTTTCGTCCCACTCTCCTTGCGGTACTGACAGTTGCATATGTTTGGGTACTTCGCCAGGATATATTTTTACGTCGCAGCGCGGCAGAGGCGATCCGCTCGCGCGCTGTCGTAGCCCTGGGCGCGTGGCATGCTGACGGACTGGGTGCAAGAGAGGGAAGCAGGAAGAGGGCGGCCGCGGAAGCCAGGCGGGGGAGGGGGGCACTTGCCGCGGAAGGAGTCTCGGCAGGAGTGGCCGGAGCGGCCAGCTTGTGCTGGGGCGACGTGGCAGTGGGCGCGGAGCAGCACCACCCAACACACACGTGTCTACACCATGCAGCACAATGTGTTCGCCCGCGCACTGAGGGGCGACGCGCGCGCGCGCGCTTAGAACAAATCTGGCGTTTTCCGACCATACTGCCCGAGCAACGACGTATCCCAGGGGACTGCACGCTCGTTCGCCGACCCCCAGAGGAGGATACGCGGGGCTGCAGATTTCGTACGTGCTGTCTGCCGCTTCCCGCCGAGCACGGAAAGGCTCGAATGGGCAATGATGTGATCACGGAATTGCCAGGATCCGCAATTCGGGCACGGAAACGTCCGAAGCAGCAATCTGAGCAGGGAGCCGCCCGAGAGAAGCCCGAATCGGCAATCTTGGCAGGGAAATGCCCGAGTCGGCAATCTAAACAGGAGACGTGCCGACGTGTCCTTGTTGCTGTTTCTTCTTTATCTTCCTCCGCGTATGTTGAATGGGCTTCTGCCTCTTGGAGGCTTTTGGGTCCCTGGAGGCTTTTTGGTGCCACTGGGGGGCATCTTGGGGGCGTATCGGTGTCTTGGGGGCCATCTTGTGAAGGGGGGGGGGCTCCGGAGGTTCTGCGGTTTCCCCTTCTTGGGCCTCGATTGGGCCCCTCCAGGGGCCCTCTTGAAGGCCTCTTGGGCCGTGTCCAGGCCTTTCTTGGGGGCGTCCTGAGCTGGTCTGGGGGGCGTTTCGGGCCGTCTTGGATTTCCAGAAGGCCAAAAGAGGCGAGCCCGCGAAGCCTGAGGGACATCCATTGTTTTTGCGTCTGTCTTGAGGCCCTCCTTGGCGGTTCTCTGAGGACCCCCCGGGGGCGTCTTCGGGGCGTCTTCAGGCCATCTTGGATGTTCTCGATGCCCCTTCGGCTTTGGCGTGTTGGGGCCCTCCCGGGGCCATGTCAGAAGGCATCGCGGCGGCTGCGGAGGGTGTGTTGGGGAGGCTCCGAGGGCCCCAGAGGTGCGCTGACGAGCTCGTGCCCCCGACCCTTCTTGGGGGATGACCCGCCCCTCCCTCTCATGGGATTTCGGAACCAGGGTTAAGTCGGGCCTGTCCCTCTACAGGAGGGAAATTCTTACATAGTTTTTTTAAAATAGTAGTCCGGGGGCGATCTTTGGACGGTTCGTCCAGAGTCCGCCTGCACTGGGACATGCCCGGGGAGAAACGGGGGGAGGGGGCCGGCCAGCCGTCTCACACGCCTCTTCGCCCCGGCGCGCGGGGGTCGGTGGGCGACAGGATGCTTCCAGTGATGCGCTCGGCTCGGGCGTGCGCCTCTCCAGGCGGGGGAATATCGTGCTGGTGTCGCCTTCTGCGGCCCATCTGGGAGGTGGAGGAGGGAGAGGAGCAGGGCGATGGGGGGGATGCGGGCGGATCGGGTCGGACCGGGGTGTGAGGTCGAGGTCGGTTCGGGGAGGGTGCCCTCGTGTTCTCCGTGCTCGCTGGATGTCGTGGTGCATCCTGGGGGAGGTTCGGATGCAACTCCTGGGAGGTCAAATTCAGATTTTGCCCTGGTCCGAGATCCGGCTGAATCCCGCTAAATCCGGCTAAGTTCCGCTTCGTCCCGCTTGATCCGGCCTGATCCCGCTTAATCCGAGGCCCACTCTGGCGTAACAGCCCTCCAGTGGGGCTTCATCCTCCTTCATGCTTCCGACGAAGACCTCCCAGTGATTGCCTCCTGAGGGAGGGTACCCCCCCGAAGCTCCTTTGGCTCGGGCCGGCGGAGGGCCCCACGTGTTCCTGGAGGATGATGGGCTTGTTTTCCGCCACCACCGCTGCCATACCTTGGAGGGGGAGGTGGCCCTCCTCCACCTCCTCCTCCGCCTCCTCCTCCTCTTCGTCGTCCTCCTCCTCCTCGTCCTCCTCCCCCTTCCCCCCTCCTCCTCCTCCTCCTCCTCCTCCTCCTCCTCCTCTTCGTCCTCCTCCTCCTCCTCCTCCTCCACCACCTCCTCCTCCCCGCCTCCTCCTCCTCCTCCTCCTCCTCGTCTCCTCCTCCTCCTCTCCTTCCTCCTCTCCTTCCTCCCCCTCCTCCTCCTCCTCCTCCTCCCTCTCCTCCTCCTCCTATTCCTCCTCCTCCAACTGGTGGCCCATCAGAGGCTGCTCTTCTGGCCCGGGCCCGGCTGCAGAGGAAGCGGAGGCTGTTCGTCGAGGCTCGGGGCGCCGAGCGCGCCCCGGGCGCGCCGGGCGCCCGTGGGGGTCCGGCACTGCGTCGGCCGCTCCGGAAGGAGGTGGTGAAGGTGCAGGAGGAGGAGGAGGAGGAGGAGGAGGAGGAGGAGGAGGAGGAGGAGGAGGAGGAGGAGGAGGAGGAAGGAGGAGAGGAGGAGGAACTGGAGGAGGAGGAGGAGGAACTGGAGGAGGAGGAGGAGGGAGAGGAGGAGGAGGAGGAGGAGGAGGAGGAGGAAGGAGGAGGAGGAACTGGAGGAGGAGGAGGAGGAGGAGGAAATGGAGGAGGAGAAGGAAATAGAGGAGAAGGAGGAGGAGGAGGAACTGGAGGAGGAGGAGGAGGAAATGGAGGAGGAGGAGGAGGAAGTGGAGGAAATGGAGGAGGAGGACGAGGAGGAGGATGAAATGGAGGGAACGGAGGACGTGGAGGAGGAAGGGGGGAAAGGAAGCACGAGGGAGGAATCCCACGAGGGCGGGGGGGGCGAGGACTGGGGACGACGACGACGGCGGCGTTGACGATGACGATGACGATGGTGAAGATGGCAATGGCGATTACGATGATGATGATGCTGCTGCTGCTGATGATGATGATGCTGATGATGATGATATGATGATGATATGATGATGACGATGATGGTGGTGATGATGATGTTGGTGATGATGACGATGATGGATGATGCTGATGCTGATGATGATCCTCCTGATGCTGCTGATGAGGATGGTGATGTTGGTGATGCTGATGACCATGTTGATGGCGATGATGATGACGATGGTGTTGACGATGATGATGCTGCTGATGATGCTCATGATGCTGGTGATGATGATGAGGACGAGGATGATGATGAGGACGATGGTGGCGTTGATGATGATGCAGATGATGATACTGCTGTTCATGATGATGACGATGATGCTAATGATTACGATGGTGTTGTTGATGATGGTGATGATGCTTATGATTATGTTGACGGTGGTGATGATGACGATTCTGATGATGATGACGATGGTGATGATGACGATGATGATGCTGATGGTGGTGATGTTGATGACCATGTTGATGGCGATGTTCATGATGATTACGTTGATGCTGATGATGGTGATGAGGATGACGAGGATGATGGTTTTGATGATGATGGTGACAATGATGACGACGATTATGATAATGATTCTGAGGATCAGTAGTCTGATGCTAGTAATACTTATCATGCTGATGATGGAGATGATGATGACGACGGTGATGATGATGATGGTGCTGATGGATGATGATGATGATGATGATGATGATGATGATGATGTTGATGATGATCCTGATGATAGTGCTGGTGATGATGGTGATGATGTTGATGCTGCTGCTGCTGATGCTGATTATGTTGATGATGCTGATGCTGATGCTGATGATGATGATGATGGTGATGAGGATGCTGATGATGAGGCTGACTATGGCGACGATGATGATGAGGATATTGATCATGATAATGGTGTTGATGATGATGACGACGATGATGCTGACGTTGCTGTTGCTGATGACGACGATGCTGATGATGCTGCTGCTGGTGATAATGGTGTTGACAAGGATGCTGGTGAGGATGACGGTGGTTGTGACGGTGATGGTAGGTATTGTTGATGGTGGTGACGACGATACTGAAGGCGATTATGATGCTGATGTTGATGTTGGTCATCGTGATGTTGATGGTGGTGGTGGTGACCTTGGTGGTAGTGATGGTGGTGGTGGTGATGATGCTGATGACAGGATGGTGATGCTTGCGATGCTGGTCGAGGAGACGATGATGGTGATGACGATGCTTCTGTTGCGGCGCAAGAAGAGGAGGATCCAGGCCTCCCCATGGATTACACAATGTGGATGCTGCTCTTCTCTCCTGCATTCTGTCCACGCGGGGCGCCTTGTCGTGCGATTTTTTTTGGTTGGTCGGTGCTTGTTATTTGTTTGTTTGGTTGATTGTTTGGGTGTTCTCAGTGTATCAGGTTTTCGTGTTTTGTGTACATAACTGTTTTCAACGAGGATCTTATTGTTTGATGTTTCATGCGTGTGTTCGTCCCCCCGAGTTTTTTTTGTTTGTCGAACTGATGTTCCCGCTGCAGTTTCGGCGTCATGTCTGGATCGGCGCGGTCATTCATTGTTCCTGGGTGCTTGGCTGAAGTGCGATTCCGCTGCGCGGATTCTCGTTGCTGGTGCGTTGCGTGGTTTATTGTTTTTATGTCTAAAGTACAGTTATTGTTGATGCCGTCCTCCGGATTTTTAATTCAAGTGCATCTCCTGGGGCTCGGGCTCGCACTCTGCTGTCTACCAGGAAACTCTTGAGGCTCAGACTGCTCTCCTGGACCCCAACAATGGCTCCCGCTTGATGCCTCCTCAAAGTGAATCCATAACCGCGCTCTCGCGCTGGACTTCTTCACAACTTATTCAGGAATCGCGCTCTTGTATGAGAAGTCTTGAAAGTTTACTGAGACGCCTCGACACTCAGGAATCACGCGCTCGCTCTGGACTTTCTCACGATCTACTCGGGAATTGCGATGCCGCCCGAGACTTCGCCGCGATCCATGCAGTACTGAAGCTTCAGCGACCCGCCCGCTCGACCCCGCCGTCTGGGCCCGCCCGCCCGATCCACCTGTTAGGGTCCGCCCGCTCCACCCGCCCGTCTGGTTCTGCCGCTTGTTTTCATGCTCCTAAGCCCGCTCCTGCTAATCTCTCTCGTGCTCCGTTCTTCTCCCTCCCATTGTCCCTTCCCTCCTGGGGCTGCGCCAACTACAGGTGGCAGATAAGGAAGAAAGTCCCCAGAGGGGGTACGATCGAAGACGAAGAGGGCGTGTATCGAGGATTCGTTATAAACATTTCGAATGGCACGCGAGCAGAAGATCGAACAGTCTTAATCTGATTGAATGTGAACTACAAAGCACTTGTCATTGTTGGCCGCCCTGACGCTCTCGCCTCAGCGCCGTCTGCATTTCCTTTGAAAACCAGGCTCACGCTCGAGAGATTCGGGGGTGAGCCAAAACCGCCCCCCCCCCCCCCCCAACAATAACACTGCTCCGGCTCGATATTTCCCCGCTTTTCATTCAGGGCCAGTGCCCTTGCTCGCCGGCGAAAACTGCCCCGCCCCCCCAAAACCAGCGCTCCCGCTCAGTGCGCCCTCGCGTCTTGTTATGCGGAGTGGCGTTTGCGCTCTATGGCCGCACACCGGCCCCCCTACAACCAACGCTTCCGCTGGATATCTTTGCGCTGCTTACCCACGATCGGTGGCCTGGTTCGTCGCCGACAACCGGCCCCCCACAAATAGGGGGCCACATGCGAACCCTACCCCTACCCCCACAATTTTCCGCTCAACCTTTCCTCGCTATTCACTGAGGGCTGGTGTTCCCGCCTAGGGTCCGCAGTCGGGCCCCCCACATCGACGACGCTCCCGCCGCTCAGCACCTCCTCGCTCTTCACTCCAGACCACGGCTCCTCCCCGCTGCCGACCACCGGCCCTCCAACAATACCAGCCCTCTCGCTCGACACCTCCTCGCTAACTGCCCAGGAATCGTTCCCGCCTTGGGTCTGCAGACCGGCCCCCCTGCAGCACGACGCTCCCTCTCAGCACTTCCTCGCTTATTGCTCACGGCTGGCGCTCCTGCTCGCTGTCGAACACGGTTATCCAACAAGATCAGCATTCCCGTTCGCTATTTCTTTGCTTTTTACCTAACAGCGTTTGCTGATAGGTTTCTAGTAGGGTCAAAAGAGAGCATCATGACTCCTCAGGGGGGTCTGGGCGGGTGCCGGGGAGGAGAACCGGGAATCGTTTTTCGCCACCAGTCACACACTCCATTCCCGGGCTACATTTTGAGTGCCCGGAGCCAATTGTAGGCCACTTCGTGCTCTTCGAGTTCCCAGAACTCCATTCCCGGGCCACATTTTGGATGCCCGGAGCCAACTGTAGGCCACTTCGTGCTCTTCGATGTCCCAGAACTCCATTCCCGGGCCACATTTTGGATGCCCGGAGCCAACTGTAGGCCACTTCGTGCTCTTCAAGTTCCCAGAACTCCATTCCTGGGCATGATTTTGAATGCCCGGAGCCAACTGTAGGCCACTTCGTGTTCTTCTAGTTCCCAGAACTCCATTCCTGGGCCACATTTTGAATGCTGAGGCAGGCTGATGCTGCGGCCGAGGCAGGCTGAGGCTGAGGCAGGCTGAGGCTGAGGCCGAGGCTGAAGGCAGACTGAGGCTGAGGCTGAAGCAGACTGAGGCTGAGGCTGAGGCAGGCTGAGGCTGAGGCTGAGGCAGGCTGATGCTGAGGCAGGCTGAGGCTGAGGCTGAGGCTGATGATGCTGAGGCTGAGGCTGAGGCAGGCTGAGGCTGAGGCCGAGGCTGAAGGCAGACTGAGGCTGAGGCTGAAGCAGGCTGAGGCTGAGGCTGAGGCAGGCTGAGGCTGAGGCAGGCTGAGGCTGAGGCTGAGGCAGGCTGAGGCTGAGGCTGTGACTGCGACTGCCGTTGCCGCTGCGACTGTCATCGCGAATGCGACTACGACTGCGAGAACAGCAGAATTCTACAACTGGATTTTCATCCGAATCTTAAGGGGAATGCTTTCAGATATGCTTCTACATATCGCTGTTAGGTTGCTTTGCCGGGATAATTACTCAGGAATTGCGTTCGCGCCCTGGCGCCGCAAACCCGCTCCCCTACAACAACGACGCTACCGCTCCATACTTCCATAGTTTGAACTCAAGAGAGGAAACCTCGTTTTAGTGTCGCCGCTGATGGGCTTGCGGGCGGCTCCAGGCGGTATTCGAAAAGGCCTCTGCGAAGGTGCCACAAGGGTCTCGAAGAGGCGCCAATAAACTTCCAGGGCGCCCCAAGAGTCGCTCTCCTCTTCCTCCTCCTCCTCATTCTCCTTCTCCTCCTTCCTTCTCCTCTTCCTCCTCCTTATCCTTCTTATTCTAATGCTTATCTTCCATTTCTTCTTCTTCTTCTTCTCCTATTTCTCATTTTCCCTCACTTTCTCCTACTCCTTCTCCTTCTCCGTCTCCTCCTTCTCCTTCTCCTCCTTCTCCTCCTCCTCCTCCGTCCCTCCTCCTCCTCCTCCTCCTCCTCCTCCTCCTCCTCCTCCTCCTCCTCCCTCTCTTCCTTCTCCTTATCCTTCTCCATCTTCTTATCCTTTTCCTTTTCCTTCTTCTTATCCTCCTCCTCTTCCTTCTCCTCCTCCTCCTCCTCCTCCTCCTCCTCCTCCTCCTCCTCCTCCTCGTTCTCCTCGAAGCCCCGAGGACCCGAGCTGGACCATGCTGCTGCGGGGCGGGTCGCCCCTGGTGCTGCCCATGGCGGAGGCCGCGCGCCCGCCCCGCCCCCCCCCCCGGGCGGCTCCGCGCCGCGGGCCGCCGAGGGGAGGAGGGGGAGGGGGAGGGAGGGAGGGGGAGGGGAGGAGGGGAGGGCCGGAAGGAGGGGGAAGGGGGACGGGGAGAGGAGGGGGGGGGGGAGGGTGGGAGGAGGGGAGGAGGAGGGGGGGAGGGAGGGAGAGGCCGGAAGGGAGGGGAGGACGGAGGAGGGGTGGGGGTGGGGGAGGAGAGGGGGGTTGGGGGGGGGAGGGGCGGGGGGGAGGAGGGGAGGAGGGAGAGGAGTGGAGGGGGGAGGGGAGGATGGGGAGGGGAGGAGGGGGGGGAGGGGGGGGAAGGGGAGGGGGAGGGGAGTGGAGTGGAGTGGACGCCATCACGAGGTGATCTGTCAAAACATAAAAACCCCACACTGCCAGGGCCTATACAGTGTGTTGGGAGAGACCTAGTGCACCTCGGCCGCTCCAAAACTCAGAAGGCCGAGGAGGGGAGGGGACGCTCAGAGGTGCACGTACACGTCCAACGCCTCCAGGACCAGCCCCCCCCCGAGGGGAGGGGGCCCCCCTGCCACCCGCCAGGCACGCCAGGCGCTGGTCGGGGACACAGGACACCCCTCGCCACCAGGCGGGGCACCTGGTGCGAGTCTCGGGGCGGGTGCCCTGGCCTGCTCCCCCCAGTCCCCTTGCCCAAGGGGGACTCCCCGTGAGCCTGGCCGAAGCCAGACCCCCCCTCCACACCCTGGCGCGACCGGGGAGCCGCCGGGCCAAGACAGTGGAGGGGACCCGATTCGGCCGTAGCCGAATCGGGATTACCGTTTAGGCCTGAAGGCCGGGGTCGGTGCCCCCTACTGCCGAAACCACCCACCCGCCCACGGCTATGCCGTGGGAGGGTGGGTGGTTTCAGCAGTGGCGCAGCCCCCATACAGGCCACGACTAAGCGGGTTTCAGTTCCCCCGGACGCCGGGAGGTGCCGCCCACACCAACCGGCTGCCCGCCCGGGGGCGGGAGGGGGAGGGGAGGAGGGGGGGGAGGAGGGGGGAGGGGGGGGAGGGGAGGGGAGGGAGGCGGAGAGGCGGGGGAGGAGGAGGACGAGGGTGGTGACCGACGCCCGTACCCGTGCGGCCGCCGCAGCGGCCTTCCAGCAGCGAGGGCTGCTGCCCATCGCTCAACCCGAACAGTCAAGAGTACAGTGGAGACCCATGCCAGGAAACACCCAGCTTGCCTCCAGGGTGCCCTTGGTTTCTTGGATTTCGATGGTTTTGCTGTGGGAAATGCGACGTTCCCACACCAAAAATCAATTGACGTCTTGGGGTCTCAGTGTTGGGTTTCTCGTGGAATGCTTCTTGTGGACTGGCCTCCACTGTAGGACGCGGGAGGAAGGGGCGGGTGGGCCGGTCTCTGACTGAGCTATTGCTGGGTGACTAAACCCTTTTCCACCATCGTTTGTGCTTGCATGGGCCTCTGGTTGCAACCCGAAAAAGGAGACGAGGAGCTGTATACGGGAGAATGGGGAGGTATGATGATACATGGTGGTTGTGATGATGATGCTGCTGCTGCTGATGATGACGATGACGATGACCATGATGATGCTGCTGCTGATGTTTGTATACGTGATGATGAATGGTGGCATTTGCTGATGATGAGACTGCTGCTGATGCTACTGATGATGCTGAAGACGATGGTATATGATGATGTTGATGCTGATGATGATGATGATGATGATGATGATGATGATGATGCTGATTCTGATGATGATGATGCTGATGATGCTGATTATGTCGCTGATGATGATGATGATGCTGCTGATGATGATGATGATGATGATGATGATGATGATGATGATGATGATGACGATGATGATGATGATGGAGGAGGAGGTATGTACTGATGATGATGCTGCTGATGCTGATGATGATTGTTGTGGTGGTGATGATGATGTGGAGGAGGCGGACATAATGATGCTTTTAGGATGACGATCTTTGATGATATGTGGGGGGAACGGGCGCCGTCTTCCTCAGAGCCCGGGTGAGGACCACAGTGTGGCGATGCTGTTGGTTATGATGGTGATGATGGTGGTGGCTGTGGTGTTGGTGATGCGTCTGCTGGTGGTGATGGTGATGATGCGGAGGATGGGTTGGATGATGGTGCTGGTGGTGGTGATAAAGACGATGACGACGACGATAGTCATGATGATGACGATGATGGTGATGATGATTCGGATTACGAGTATGATGAGGATTACGAGGACTATGGTGATCACGATGACGATTATGATGACGATGATGGTGATCACGGGACCGAGCTCGGGTCGAGCGCCACGCGCGTCGAATGCGCGGAACGTGTTGTTGTTGATGACGACGACGACGATCGTATCGTTGAAGACAATTTTGGTGATGATGATAGAAAGGGCGACTGATGGTGATTCATGATGGTGGTGCTGGTGGTGGTGGTGATGGTGACGATTGGGATGATGATGGTGATGGGTATGATGTTCGTATCATGGTGGCGACGACGCTGGTGATGGTGATGGTGATGATGATGCTGATGATGCTGATGATGTCGCTGATGATGTTGATGATGATGATGATGATGATGATGATGATGATGATGATGATGCTGATGATGATGATGATGATGATGATGCTGATGGTGCTGATGATGCTGGTTGTGATGCTTCTGGTTTGGGTGAGCATGATGGTGACGATGCTGTTGATGATGCTGGTGTCCACGATTATGAGAGGGGGGATCGGTGAAACATATGATTGGGGATGATGAGGAGGATGATGGGAGACGGTCTTCAGATTTTCTCTGGCCTTTCCGGGGACTTTTGGAGGCCCCAGTGGCCAAAATGGCCCACAGTGGTCCAGCCAAAAAGCATTCAATTCTTCACGCTCCCCACCAGCCCAAAACCGATGAGACGTTGTGGCCCACCGCGCGCCTGCTCCCCTTCCTGGGAATGATCTACGGGGACTCGATCCCAGCGAACGGCCACCCCCCACGCATCCCGTGGGACGGACAGCGGGCTGCAGCGGCCAGAAGTGTATCCCACCTAACGGGTAGGAGTGAGAGATACCCGGGGGAATGGGACCGCTACGCTGCTGGCCTTGCTGAGCAGAGAGGGCAGTGCCCCTTCCGACAGCGGATCCGCACTCTGCTGGCGTTCCTTACGGAGATTGACCCCACTGCACTGGCCTGGGGGACCATCACCCTCCTTTCCACCCGCGACCCGCGCGAGACAGCCGCAGGCGCCTCAGTTGGGGCGGAGTCTCCGGCAGCCACCTGGCTCAACAGGGATGTCGGTGCCGACGCCCCCCCCTCAGTGGACAACCGCGGAGGCGTGCAGGAGGACCCCCCTTCCCGTGCTACCAGAGCGCCCCTCCCAAACCGCCGGGGCGGAAGGGGGACGCGCCCCTCAGGCAGAGGGGAAAATTCCTACTGGGCAGACGTGCAAGAACGAGGGCGAAGTAGATGGGGTCGACTGGGGTGAGGAGGTAGACAAGAAGAGTGAGTCTGACACCCTCAAGGAGTCAAGCTCGGAGTCCAGTCCAACCCCCACTGCTGGCGACCGAGATGAAGAAATCCATGACCCCCTCAGGATCTGGTCGGCACCACCCGACAGGGTCACCTCAGAGGCCTGGTCCCCCTAAGAGCAGGCCGCTTCTAGGGACGCTGCCTGCGCCGCCAGGAGCACGCCGGACGACCAGCGAAGAGGGGACAACCCAGCTGGGACCATCGACGACGCCAGGGACGACAGGTTCCTCAGGCGCGCGATCGGCGACAGAGGCCGCCAGCGACCCGTGTGGGAGGGCACCAGGGACGGGGATCGCCGTGCCGCCAAGTCCACAAGAGGCGACCCAGCCCGGCCACACATACTCCAGGCACCCTGGAGAGACATACGAGAAACGCAGCCACCCCGAGGCAATCCGAGCGACCCCATGGGGGGCATCCCCATGTATATGTGCCCGGTCGACGAAGCTGATGCTACGAAGGACGAACCGATACAGGAGAATATAACACGCCTGCAAAAGACGCTGGGAGGTGCGTTGAACGGGGTCTGGGTCGCATGGGCGAGGAGAGCGGCCGTGAAGCAGGGGACCATCGGGAATGAAAAGGACGACCCCAAGCTGAACTCCGTGCAGCTGTGCAGCGATTTCCTCCAGGCATGGGGCAACTCAGGGTATGACGCATACGAGATGGACAGAGACCTAGGGCCCAACGTCGATTGGCCAACGGTCAAGGACAGGCATTCCTGCAACGCGAACCCAGACCCACGCGCAGCGCGGGACCGACAGCAGCAGCGGCCCCGCCCCATGGACCAAGGAGGGCAAGAGGTCGACAGAGGCGTCCTCGCAGGAGCAATGGACTGGTGCATCCGGCTCCGCCAACCCGTGGCATGGATGGCAGGAGTGGGTTTCTTGGAGCCATCAGAGCACACAATGGACAGATACCGATTGGAAAGCGAAAGGCAAACGCTACTCCCCCAGGGGAGAGGACCCATACACCGACAAGCGCGCACGATGGTGGGATTGGCTTGACCAGTGTGCCCAGGGCATGCAGGGATGGGCCCGCCCGACGGGGTGCCCCCTGCTCCCCCAGCTCGGCGACAGCGACGCCCCCCAGGCTCTCGCCGCCCTCTCCCCGTCGGGGACAGTTTCACCCTGCAGCGCCCCGCCTTGGCCGCAATACCTGGGGCAGCTCCCGCTGGGGCGGGGGTGGCCCAACATCTCGCCCAAGGCGCTGCATAGCTAGACAGCCCACACAGGATACGTGGACCTTGCCTGGCCACCTCACCCCCCCCTGCAGCTGCTGGGGGTGGGCCCGCAGGCCCCACCGGCCCAAGGCCAACAGCCGCCCTCTACGACGGCTGACTGCTCAGTTGGGGACTGGGGACGGACGCAGACGCCTCCCCGGGCTCCACGCCCTTTGCTGTTTCTCGACGGCCACTTTGGTCGGCCGGGGGCGGTTGACTGGAATAGCCCCCCCCTGCGCACCTTTCTGCTGGCGGCGGTCTGTGTGCAGCCCACACTACCCCCCCTAGTCCTCAGCTCGGTGCGAGCTGCTTATATGATACATGACATGTTTCATCGCGGCTGGTGGCTGCACCCTCCCCGATGATGACGCCCCAGAGGGGAATCGAGAGGGGGTTAGTGGATGGGCACCCTAGAGAGGGCCATGAGGAGGCTAATCAGCCCACTGAAGCGGATAGCGCTGTCCACCCACCATGGGGGCAGGCGCCTGTGCTGCCCCGCGCAGTGGCGGGTCTCTCCCCCGAGAGGCCGCCAGATGACGAGGGAAGAGGCCGCCAGATGACGAGGGAAGTGGCGACCTTACACATGTGGCGTTTGCGGCTGTTGGCTGCACCTCCCTCCTCCTCTGTCAACCAAATGTGTATGCGGCTGTTGGCTGCGCCTCCCCGCCTCCTCCTCCTCCTCTTCCTCCTCCTCCTCCTCCTCCTCCTCCTCCTCCTCACCGGCACATGTGTGCTTTGCGGCTGTTGGCTGCGCCCCCCCTCTCCTTCCCGTGGTCAGATTCAGCCCTAGCTGCGTTCCAGCGCTCCATGAGGTGGTCGCGGCAGCTGCGAATCTCGGTGGCTATCGTGGCTGGTACCTGCAAGTGCAATACACCGGCCCTTGGGCCAGCATGTCCTCTCTCATCGTTGCAGCCCCGACCAGTCATTGGTTTCGGATACGATGACGACACACCGGCCCCCCCCGGGCAGCAGTGCGGTCCGCGGAGTGAGTGCTCTGTTGGTACTTGCCGTCCCCGGGCTCTCACTGTGGTCAGTTTCGGGTCTGACTACATCCCAGCGCCTATGTGATGGCCGCGGCTGCAGCGTACCTCGGCGACCTTCAGCCGTTGCCCGCTTGGCGGCAGGACTGGCGCTTGGGCCTGCGTGTCCGCCTCCATCGTTGCCCCCTGGCCTGTGACTGGCGACGGAGACGATGGCTGGCGCGCCGGCCCCACCATGGGCAGCGGGTGGATCGTGGAGTGAGAGCTCTGTAGGTCCCTGCCCTTTCTCAGCCGACCCCGCGTGCGGCGGTGGTACCTCGCGCTGAGTGGTGCAGCCTTCAGCGTGTCGCTTCGGTGCTACCTGCCTGTTCGGCTAGTTTGGCTGCGCGGAGTGGCGCCGACAGGGCGACTCTTCCGCTGCGTATCCCAGCCGACCCCGCGTACGGCGGTGGTGCCTCGCACTGAGTGGTTCTGCCTTCAGCGTGTCGCTTCGTCTCCACCAGTTGGCCGGTGTCTGGTTTCGGAGCGTGGGCTGACGCACCGGCCCCACCGTGGGCAGCAGTGTGGATCGTGGAGTGGGCGCTCTGTAGGTCCCTGCCCTGTCTCTGCCTACCCCGCGTACGGCGGTGGTACCTCGCGCTGAGTGGTGCAGCCTGCAGCGTTTCGCTTCGGTCCTACCTGTCTAATCGGCTAGGTTGGCTGCGCGGAATGGCGCCGACAGGGCGACTCTTCTGCAGCGTTTAATCGAGCATTTTGCTTCCTGCATGTGCATGCTCGCTTTCTTGCGTTTTTTACTGCAGGGGCATTGCCTGTTGTAGCTAATTAGCTTCGCCTGCTGGCCCAGGCGACGCCTGCCGCTCCCTGTCCGCCGCCTCGGAGCCGCCGACCAAAAAACGTATCCCCACCAACCCATTCAGAGACCCTGATTTTGAGAGCTGACGGGAAGCGGGACGAAGATATCCATTAGTGAAACAAAGCGTGCAACCAGGGTGAAAAGAGAGATCTCTGGGATCAATGGGGTGGCCTTCTTGGGGCTCGGTGCCCTCTCAGAGCTCCTCTGAAGGGTCTTGGAGTTCTCTTGGAGCTCTTTTGGGGGGTCTCGGGGCGCTCTTGGGCCCCCCTTGGGGCCCTCTTGGAGCTCTTTTGGGGCTCTCTTGAGGACCCCTTGGGGGCCCTGGAGGGTCTCTTGGGGCTGTCGTGGAGGGTGTAGGGGGGTACTAACGTTTAGCCCCCCTTCTAGGCCGTCAAAGCTGCATCTTGGGAAGCTCTTGATCCCAATTTGTGGGTGGTCTTGGGGCCGTGTTTGGGGCATCTTGGGCCCTTCTTGGAGCTCTCGTGGGCCGTCTTATCGGAAGCGAAGCGGCGAGAAGGCACAACTCATTGATTTCCTCAGGTTTTTGTAAAGGATTTCGGCTTCTCGGGGAGGTCCAGAGGGGTCTTTGAGGGCACCTGGAACCGTCTTGTGGCCCTCTTGCGGCGTCTGGCGGTCATCTTGAGCGATCTTGCGCTTTCTGGAGCCCTCTTGGAGGCCATCTTGGAGCATCGGATGCCCTCTTGGTATCGGCATGAGGCCTGGCCTTTCTGACCCAGCCGCTTGCCGACTCGTGAGTTTCGTGCTTGCCGATATATCCACGCCCTGCAACAAGTAGCAACGCCAACGATCTTGTCCAAGACGATCTGATGACGGTGATTATGGTGGTGCTGATGATGGTGATGCTGATGATGATCATGATGATGATGATGATGATGATGATGATGATGATGATGATGATGATGCTCATGACGATGATGACGATGCTGATGCTGATGCGGATGATGATGAAGATGATGCTGCTGATGCTGATGATGCTGATGATGCTACTGCTGATGATGATGATGACGACCATGATGAGACGGGGGACGGGAGGAGGAGGATCAGGGAGGGGGAAAATCATGGAAGTGACGGTCTTCAGATCTCTCTGGGGTCTCTCCGGGGACTTTTGGAGGCCCCCAGTGGTCAACAAAGGCCCTGCAGCACTCAAACATTCGAACCTGGCGATGCTCACCCTCGACCCTCGAGTCTCAAGGAGGCTTGGGGGGGAGGAGGAGGAGGAGGAGGAGGAGGAGGAGGAGGAGGAGGAGGAGGAGGAGGAGGAGGAGGAGGAGGAGGAGGAGGAGGAGGAGGAAAGGAAAAGGGGGAGGAGGAGGAGGAAGAGGAGGAGGAGGAGGAGGAGGAGGAGGAGGAGGAGGAGGAGGTGGAGGAGGAGGAAGCTGCATCGGCATGGGCCCTGTCCGTTCGGACCCGGCCGCCAGCCGACTCGTGCGGTTCGTGAAGTCGATGCATCCATCGGCGGCGAGCGATGGGGGGAGGTGAGGAGAAGAAGGCCGTCCCAGAAGGCGGCTCCTCCTGCTCCTCCTCCTCCTTTGACGCATCCCATGCATAATTTTCACATGCAGATTTGTTTTCCGATGTCTTTCAATGCAGGCGCCTCGGTGCCCATTCCGCCGCGCCTTCATGGCGCCACACGCGCGGAGCCGAGTCCGAGTCCGAGCCCGAGTCCCAGAAGGCGGCGAGACTTCTCAGAAGGCCTCCGTCCGGTCTTCGGAGAGGTTTCCTGTGTCTTCGGGGAAGGCTTTGAACACCGCCGATCAGAAGGCTGGGGGACTTCCGAGCCTTCTGAGAAATCCCGCTCCTTCTCATTTCCCCCGGGGGGCGCACCGCCGAATCCACCTCGTGTGAGACAACTACCCGGGGGCGTACCCCGCCCATACGCACAAGCACCAAGGCCAACGGTCTCGTCCAAGACGACTGATCATTCGAAGCTGCGCGTCGTACCTTTCTGAGGGGTACACGGGGACATAATGTATTGCAGTCTCCGAGATTCTTATGTGAGGCGACGCCGAGGGAAGGTCCATTGCAGGCGTAAGACGCCACTCCGCTGGACCTCCCAGGACCTCCGCTGTACTGCGCAGCGGGCAGCACCCAGGGTGGCGAGGTCTCACTTGGATCCTCGCAGGACCGCACCCCGCTGAACCCCCTTCAGAAGTCCTGAACATGACGCAAGTTGCGCAGGTGTCAGACCCTTGGCGCTGCCCTCGAGCTCTCTTGCGGATCCTAGGAATTTGTATTGATCCGTTCGGGTTATCGCACGCTGCCGTGCTGTCGTATTCTCTAAATCTCTTCGGTAGTGCGTGGTGTGCCCCATGCTCCCTCCCCGACTCTTCCTCCCGCCCGACAACGTGGAAGCACGGGTCCATCCTAGGCGGGACTGTCCCGAACCACCAAAGACAGGGGCCCCGAGCGAGGCCAGGGTGCTGGCCCTGACGCCGCTGTGAGGCCCCACCGCCTGCTCTCTCGCCCCGCCCTCCCCCCTTCCCTTCGCCCCCCCTTCCCCTCGTCTCTCCCTCGCCTCCCATCTCCACATCCCGAGTAGGAGATCCGCTTCAGAATTGCTTCACCCAAGAGTTGACATGTTCGTCCAACATGCGACTCAATACGTATGCTTTCGGTAGACGTCCGAACGTTCCACATGTTTTCAGAATATTCCAGGAACGTAGCAGTTTTGGATACGCCACTTCTTTAGTCGATCTCCTACTCGAACATCCCCCCACCTCCCACGCCTCCCACCTCCGCCTCCTCCTCTCCCTCCCCCTGCAGGGGAGGGGCTTCCCTGGCTCCCTCCCCGAGACGTCGGCCCCAGGGGCCGGGCCCCTCCCCCCCCCTGCAGGTGTACCGGCGGATGGTCCACGCGTGCGAGCCCCTGCTGCCCGGGGACGCGGTGCAGATGCGAGACGGCACGACTCCTCCCTCGCAGTCTCCTCGTCCGGCTGATTCTGCCGCCGCCGCCGCCGCCGCTGCTAATTACCCCCCCCGCCAGGCGCGCGCCGGTCGTGGCCGTGTCTCAGCTCTGGAGTGCAGCGCAGAGGGAGTGGGGACGGGGCTGGAGAGGCACGACCGGAGAGACAGGCGCCCTGTGGACAGTGGAACGAAGTCAGGACTGGAGAGACAAGAAGCAAAATGCAAACGCATAACAATGAAGCAAGACAGCAGCCAAGCAGGACGTTTCGCAGCCTTGCGCTCTCAAGGGGGCTGGCGGCCTCCTCCTCCTACTCTTTCTCCCCCGCTAGACTCCCAGGATGGCCGCCGCCGTTGGCAGAAAACTTTGGCCACGGAAACGTCGACTACACGTAAGAGTGACCCTTCACCGGAGTGACTTTTGGTGCGCGCCCACTGGGCCCCCCCCAGCGCCGAGCGCGAGGCGGCAGTGGCGTCTTGCGCGCTTGTGCTTGCCCCCCCCCCCCCCCTTCCGCGGCCCCCCAAAAGCCGAGAACGGAGGGTCACTCTTACCAAGGGTCACTCTTGCATGTGGCCGAGAACGGAGGGTACACATCGGGGTCGGGAGGAGCGTGCTGTGGTTTCCCCCTGGATGAGCGGCTCCCGCCCCGCCCCCCCGCTCTCACTCCCGCTGGGGCGCCCCCGGTCCCACTCCCGTCCCCGCTCCCGCTCCCGCTCTCGCTCCTGGTCTAGCTTACGCTCCCGCTCCCGCACGCGCTCCCGCACCCGCTCCCCCTCCCTCTCCCGCACACGCTTCTGTTGCCGCTTCCGCTCCCGCGCCTCGTCGTCGTCGTCCTCCTCCTCCTCCTCCTCCTCGCCCCTCCTCCTCCTCCTCCTCCTCCTTTTTCCGAGCTGACGTTGGACTCCCTGGAGCACCGCCGCCGCCGCCGCCTCTCCTCCTCCTCCTCCTCCTCCCCCTCCTCCTCCTCTTCCTCCTCCTCCTCCTCCCCCTCCTCCTCCTCCTCCTCCTCCTCCTCCTCCTCCTCCTCCTCCTCCTACTGATCACTGATCACTGATCCCCCTCCCTCTCCCCCTTCACCTCCTTATCCCTCCTCCTCCTCCTCCTCCTCCTCCTCCTCCTCCTCCCAGAGCCTCCTTTCCCATCCTCCGTCCCTCAGCATCGACCACCAGTACATCTCCGGGTCCGTGCTCGGCTCAGGAGGCCCAGGCGAACCCAGCCGTGGCGGCGAGGGCGCCCTCAAGGGCCCTCTCAAGGGCCCCAGAACGTCCAAGAGCCTCGATCCTGTAGGGTCAGACGGGGTGGGGGACGCGGAAGCCGTCGGGGGGGAAGGAGGCAAGAAGGCGGGCGATGAGAGGGGAAGCGCGAGGAGAGGCGAGGAGAGGAGAGGCGAGAGGGGCAGGGGAGGGGAGATCATGGAAGGGGGGGGGGGGGAGGGGATGCGAGGCTGGGAGAGGTGGGGAGACAAGAAGGGTTGCCAGGAGGAGGAGGGGCCAGGTTTCTCGGGTCGCTCCTCGTGCCTAGCTCGGGGCACCTGCTCGTGGCCGAGGCCCTCGCCGTGGTCGGGCGAACCCCTTCGTTCCTCGCTGTGCGTTCCGTGTGGTAGCCCGATGACTGTACAGTGCCGTTCTTAATACATGCTCCGCGTGCGGATCATGTATTAAACATGCAGGGTTGAGTATAAAAAACAACGATGAGTTCATGCATAAACTTATTCATGCATTGATCATGTATTACAAGTCCTATATGTTTAAACATCCAATGTAAAAATAACTGCCCTGTACCGTCGATCTTCCCTCCAGGCATCGTGCACGCCGGCCCGTGCTGCCCCGAGTCGCCGGACCAGCCGCGGGTGGTCGTCTTCGCGACGTATCACACGTCCCGCGCCAGCCGTTACGACGTTGGCTGCCAGGCGAGCGCCGATCCGTGGGCCCTCCAGCACTGGGCCCGCGGGGGAAGGGGGGAAGAAGGAGGAGGGAGGAGGAGGAGGAGCAGGAGGAGGAGGAGGAGGAGGAGGAGGATAAGATGAGCAAGAGGAGTAGGAAGGTGAGGAGGAGGAGGATGAGGCAGAAGGTAGAAAGAGAAGGAGGAGGACGAGGAAGAGGGAGAGCAAGAGGAGGACGATGATGAGGAGGAGGAGGAGAGGGAGGGGGAGGGAGAGGAGCCCGAGCAGGACGAAGATAAAGTGGAGCAGGAGGGAGGTCAAGTCGGCCAGGGCGAGCGAGCCGGAGGGCCCCGCCCGTTCCCACCCGCCTTCAGACAACATGCAGGGATGTTTTGAGTACATTTAAGTCGGGCACGTCCCTCCACAGGAGGAATCTTAAAAAATGGTAAAACATACTCTGGGGACGATTAATTGACTATTTCTGATCTTTGTTCCCCTGCAGGGGGACAGGCCCGACCTAAGAATGCATGGCTTGCGCGCGAGAGATAAAGAGATGCGGCTGCGCACTCAGCGAGCACCTCTGATCATGACTATGTGCACTCCGGCGCGCGGGCGGCGGGGCCTGATGTGCTCTTCAGTCGTTTCGGGTTGACCACAGAAGGGGGTCCAGCGACGAGGGGGTGGTGCAACAGATTCGGCGCAATAGGCCTGTGGCGTTGCAGTACAGTTCGGGCGTGCAATGCACTCCGGGCCCCGACGTGCTCTTCAGCTGTTGCACGAGTGGATGCTGGGAGCGGAGCGTCTTCCCGCCCAGCAGCCCGAAGCGGCCACTCTACAGCGATGCAGCCCGCCACCGCACGCCTCTGAGGGCCTCTCGGAGGCCTCTGCGGATTTTTCAGAGGTCTCTGATGGCTGCCAGAGGCCTCCGGGAAGCTCCCAGGGGCTTCCGAGAAGGTTCCTGAGGCCTCTGAGACGCCTCCAGGGTCCGAGAGGGCTCCAGAGGCTCTCAGACGCGTCCAGAGGCGTCTGAGAAGCTTCCAGAGGCTTCCGAGAAGCTTCCACAGGCCTCTGCGAAGCCCCCAGTGGCGTGTGAGGAAGCTCCCAGAGGCTTCTGAGAAGCTTCCAGAGGCTTCTGAGAAGCTCCCATAGGCTTCTGAGAAGGCTCCAGAGGCCCCTGGGAAGCTGTCAAAGGCCACTGAGAAGGCTCCAAAGGCTTCTGGGGGGCCTCTGGATGCTTCTCAGAGGCCTCTGCCGCCCCGACGATGCGGGGGAAGGGGAAGCAGCGCGGCAATCCACAGGAGGCTTCTCGGCGTTTTTGGCCTCTGGAGGTCGCCCTTGCCTTTCGGTCCCAGGACTTTCACACATCGACTCAGGACGAACAGCCACCCCTGTGGAAGTTGTCGGATGATTCTCGCGCTGCCCCGTCGTCGTCGTCGTCGTCGTCGTCGTCGTCGTCGTCGTCGTCGTCGTCGTCAACGTCGTCGTCAACGACGTCGTCGTCGTCGTCGTCGTCGTCGTCGTCGTCGCTTCCGCCGCCACCGCCGTCGCCGCCGCCGCCGCAGCCGCCGCCTCTCTGCCGTCATGGGCGTGGGGCAATGAGCTGCGGGGGAGCTCCCGAAAGACTGGCGAAACGACCGAGGGGTGCGATGTCTGTTCCGTAATAGTTGTTTCCTACTACTGCTGGAACTCTTATGCTTACTCGTTACTCCCAACCCTCCTTGGTTGGGTATTCGTTTTGAATAGACCACTGCGGTCGCGTCCTTCTCAGCCCGCCTCCTGCCTCCCGCCTCCTGTCTCCCGCGAGCCCTTGCCGTCCCTGGGGGCGGCTGCGATCTGCGAATCTGTCGCTACTTTCGAGGGCTGCTGGTGGATCCAGCGGAGTGAGGCGCCGCGCGGACCTGAGCGGGACCTCCCCTGTCTCTGGGGGGCTGCAATGTGCGAAATTGTCGCCACTTTCGACGGCTGCTGGTGGGTCCTGCGGAGTGGGGCACCGCGCGGACCTGAGCGGGACCTCCTTGTCCCTGGGGGGCTGCGATCTGCGAAATTGTCGCTATTTTCGAGGGCTGCTGGTGGGTCCAGCGGAGTGAGGCACCGTGCGGACCTGAGCGGGACCTCCCCGTCCCTGGGGGGCTGCGATCTGCGGCGCTGTCACCATTTTCGAGGGCTGCTGTTGGATCCAGCGGAGTGAGGCACCGCGCGGACCTGAGCGGGACCTCCCCATCCCTGGGGGGCTGCGATTTGCGAAATTGTCGCCACTTTCGAGGGCTGCTGTTGGGTCCAGCGGGGTGAGGCACCGCGCGGGCCTGAGCGGGACCTCCCCGTCCCTGGGGGCTGCGATTAACGAAATTATCGCCACTTTCGACGGCTGCTGGTGGGTCCAGCGGAGTGAGGCACCGCGCGGACCTGGGCGGGACCTCCCCGTCCCTGGGGGGCTGCGATCTGCGACGCTGTCGCCACTTTCGAGGGCTGCTGGTGGGTCCAGCGGACTGAGGCACCGCGCGGGCCTGAG
>CAUYUJ010003693.1:50000-57500 GCA_963575745.1 Prorocentrum cordatum
GCAGGGTCGGCGGCACGTGGGAGTGGCCCCCCCTCGCTGGAGTCTGGAGCTGGCCCTGGGGGCCGAGGGAGGGGGCACCACCAGCTCCAGCCGCCGGAGAGGGTGGGATCGGCGGCGAGCTAGGGGGGGACTACAGGCACGACTTTCGAAGGCCGCGCGGATGTCGTGGGCCAGCGCCGGAGCGGACGGGCGCCGCCTTCCCCCCTTTTGGGGCCGACGGCGGACCCCTCGGCGCAGCGCCGCGGGGACCGCCGCGCCCTCCCCCCCCCCCAAAAAGAGAGCGCACGCCCATGTCGGCGGCGGGCGAGGGGGTGAAGTGAGGGGGCGAAGGCCTTCTCGGAAGGCGGCGGGGCTTCTCAGAACCCATCGCGCCTTCTGAGAGGTTTCCTGTGTCTTCGGGGGAAGTCTTAGGAAGCTTCTCATAAGGCCCGAGGGCTTCCGAGCCTTTTGAGAAGGCCCGCCCCGTCTCACTTCCCCCCTGGGCTCGCCGCCGAGGCACCAGGGATAGACACCATTTGGCGGCGAAAGCCGAACCCTACCCTCGCCGATCAACGATTCAGGCAACTCGATGGGCGGCGGGGTAGGGTTCGGATGCCGCCACCTAACCATGGTACGCGGGGTTCGTTCACTGTTCCCTCTGGGGCCGCCTTCTTCAGACGGGCACCGGATGCCGAGCTTGCCCCCTTCCCCCGCCTGACTGGCGGTGCTGGTGCCCAGCTACGGCAGACCCCCCAGCCGCCTCCAAGGTGGAGTGTGACCTCCGATGTGGGCCCACTGGGGGTCCCACGATCGCCGAGCGCGATGCCACGGCGGGTGCTCGCGCGCCTCGGTTTGGGCCTTCTGCCCCCCCCCCTCTCCCCGCGCGCCCCCCTGAAGCAGCGCACCACAGTCAGGGGCGACCCCTGGCAACCATCCCCATCCGTGACGTCATCCTCGCCTCGCCCCAAGACGTATGTGTGCGGCCTGGGGGGAAGCCTGAAAGGCGAGGATGACGTAACGAAAGGGGATGGGTTTGCTAGGGGCCAGTTAGGCCGCGCCCGACACAGGTCACTCTCGCCTCGGGGTGTCCCTCCCGCGTTTTTCCCGGCGGAGCCGGGTGAAATTCCGTGCCCGCCGGTGACTGGCTGATTGACTCACTGATTGACTGACTGATTGACTGACTGATTGACTGACTGACTGACTGACTGGTTGACTGACTGATTGACTGATTGACTGACTGATTGACTGACTGAACGTCAGGAGGGCACCTTGAACAACACATTTCAAACCGCCCGCGGGCGCGCAACCGCAACTGGGCGACAAATTTCAACCCGTCCGCGGGCGCGCAACCGCAACCGCAACTGGGCGACACATTTCCACCCGCCCGCGGGCGCGCAACCGCAACCGCACCTGGGCGACACATTTCAACCCGCCCGCGGGCGCGCAATCGCAACTGGGCGACACATTTCAACCCGCCCGCGGGCGCGCAACCGCAACCGCAGCTGGGCGACACATTTCGACCCGCCCTCGGGCGCGCAACCGCAACCGCAATTGGGCGACACATTTCAACCCGCCCGCGGGCGCGCAACCGCACCGCACCTGAGCGACACATTTCGACCCGCCCCGCGGGCGCGGAAGCCCAACTGGGCGACCACATTTCAATCCGCCCGCCCGCGCGCACCGCCCCAACTGGGAGCCTCGTTTCAAACCGCCGCGGCGCGCAACTTCAACTGGGCGAAAACATTTCGACCCGCCCTCGGGCACGCAACCGCAACCGGGCACGCAACCGCAATCGCACCTGGGCGACACATTTCAACCCGCCCGCGGGCGCGCAAAAAACCGCACCTGGCGACACATTTCAAACCGCCCGCGGGCGCGCAACCGCAACCGCACTGTGCGACACATTTCGACCCGCCGCGGGCGCGCGACCGGCAACCGCAACTGGGCGACACATTTCAACCCGCCCGCGGGCGCGCAACCGCAACCGCAATTGGGCGACACATTTCAACCCGCCCGCGGGCGCGCAGCCGCAACCGCACCTGATCGACACATTTCAATCCGCCCGCGGGCGCGCAACTGCAACCGCCATTGGGCGACAACCCGCCCGCGGGCGCGCAACCGCAACCGCACCTGGGCGACACATTTCAAACCGCCCGCGGGCGCGCAAAAGGCAATTACGCGACACATTTCGACCCGCCCGCGGGCGCGCAACCGCAACCGCGACTGGGCGACACATTTCAATCCGCCTGCGGGCGCGCAACCGCAACCGCAACTGGGCGACACATTTCAACCCGCCCGCGGGCGCGCAACCGCAAGTGGGCACACATTTCAACCCGCCCGCGGGCGCGCGACCGCAACCGCAGCTGGGCGACACATTTCAACCCGCCCGCGGGCGCGCAATTGCAACCGCACCGCTCACCTGCCGTCCTCCTCCAGGGGATCTGAGGCGGAGGAAGGGTTGGAGGGAGGTGGGAGGGAGGGGGGAGGGAGGGGGGAGGGAAAATGGAGGCGGGAGGGAGGAGGAAGTAGGGGGAGGGAGAGGAGACGGAGGGAGGGTAGAGAGCTCACGATGATTGGGGGCGGATAACATCTGCCCCCCCCGTTCCACGCAAGTGGATCTCCACAAGGCTCCAGACCCTGGATTCCTTATCCAAGGCCTCCACGGTCTGCTAGCGGGATGGGTGGGTTAACCGCCCCCGAGGGGGGAGACGAGGCTTTGACAGAAACGGCCCGTTGCACCGTGTAGTTTGAAGTTGGGGGGGGCGATGCCGCGGGGATCGATTGCGCGTTCACCCGCGCGCAAGCTGCACGCGGATGTAGGTGCGTCGGCGCTGTCTTATTCATGCAGCCTGCCGCGTCTTATCCATGATTTGGTGCAGGAGCAGGTGGAGGAGGACGGGGAGGAGGACGAGGAGGAGGTAAGGGAGGAGGAGGAGGAGCAGCAGGACGAGGAGGATGAGGAGGAGGAGGAGCGGCAGGACGAGGAGGAGGAGGAGGAGGAGGAGGAGGAGGAGGAGGAGGAATAGGATGGCCAGGAGGAGGAGGACGATGGGGAGGGGGATGCGTGGTGCTGCTTGAGATGGTGCACGATCAGGTGCTTGTTGCGGAGGACTGACGAGGATGAGGTGGTGGACGTCGAGGAGGATGGAGGTGGATGTCCTCCTCGCGGCCTCCAGGCGTGACCCGCGGTTCTCCGCCGGGACATTGCAGCGGGGAGTCCCCGTTCCACGCTGCTGCCTCTGATTCGCTCCTTTTGGGCCTCCGGGCGGCCTCTCGTCGCCGCGGCTGGGTTGTCCAAGAGGCTTCATTCGTTCCGCCGACTTCCAGACGAGGACCTGTGTGGCTTCCGATTTCGGGTGTGCTGTTCGACTCCCCGTCGTGTTGCTGATTCGTCCTCCTCTTTCTCCGCGTGTGTTGCGCCCTCTTGTTGTCCAGGTGAATGCTTTTCTGGCGTCTTTGGGGCCTCCTGGGCCGTTTTGGGGCCCTCTTGGGGCCCTCTTGGGTTGTCTCCGTCTTCGAAGCATCTTGGGTCGTCCTGGGGCAGTCTAGGGGGCCTCTCGCGCCGTTGAGGGCTTGCAGACGCCCGCGCAGGCGAAAACGCGAAAATCATTTAACGACCTATGGCAAATCAATGGTATATGCCGATTGAGTCCCTCTTGGGGGTCCTCCTCCGATGTCTCGAAGCTATCTTGTCTTCGTCGCTCCTGAAGCTTCTGTGGCGCGTGGGAGCCTTTTCGGGGCCATTTCGAGGGTTGACGGAGGGTTGACTTTGAGGTTCCGGAGGCCCCGAAAGTGCGCAGGGGAGCTCATTCTCCCCCCCCCCCTCCCCCCCCATCCTCCGTTCCCTCCCTCCAGCCCCCGCCCCCTCATACGGCACTTCGGACCTTGGGGAAGGGGGAAGGCGAGAGGGGTGACAGCCAGTCATCTCACGCGCCTTAGGGGGCGTCGGCGGGTTCTGGTCAGAACGCGTCCCTAGAGACGCCCAGGGGCGGATTAGTGACTCTTTCCTGATGCCGTCCCAGGCCGTCTCCATAGCCGCTCGCGCTGCATCAAGAAATCACCACGCAAGGCTTGCCAGTCTTCGCTCCCCCCGGGCCCTTCTCGAGCCCCGTGGCCGTAGCAAAAGCACGGCTTGGGGTGAAGAGTTATCCCCAGGGAACCTGTCGAGGCTCTCGGCGATCCACGTTGTGCAAAAATCGCGACGTCGGGTTCGGGGGGTGGGGGGGGGACGGAACGAGGATCGAGGTTCAAGGTTTTTAGGCGTTGTCTGCCTCCAGAGGCCTCTCTGGGCACCTCTTGGGATCTCCGCGGCGCACAGGCCAGGTGGACTTCGCTTGGTACACCGGCAAAAGTACGTATCCATATCCACCGCTTCGGAGTCGCCACCCCGGCGGATGGGCGTGCGTTCATAGCTGTCTGCCGCTCCCCCAGGGCCCTGAATATGTGGCTACGGACGTTCCTTCATGGTGCCTGTTGAGGGCGGGAGGGGAGGGAGGGATAGTTCTAATTGTTGGCCTCCACGGGCCTCGCCCTCGCCTTCTTCTTCTTCGTCTTACTTGTGTTTTTATTCTTACTAATTATTAGTAACATTATTGTTATTACTAGCATTATTATTATTATTATTTATTATTATTATTATTAGTATCGCTATTGCTATTCGTATTATTACGATTCGTCTTCTTCTTCTTTTTATTATTATTCGTATTCGATATTTTTTATATTCATTATTATTTCTACTACTATTACTATTATTACTCTTATTCTTCTTAGTAGTATTTTTATTCATACTATGATTATTACTATTCTCATTTTTACCATTATTATTCTAATTATCATTATTATTCGTATTACTATTGTGGTTATTATTATTATTGCTATGATTATCATTAATATTATTATTATTATTATTATTACTATTACTATTATTATTATTATTATGATTATTACTATCATTATTATTTTCTTATTCTTCTTGTTCTTTTTCCCCTCCTCCTCCTCTTCCTCCTCCTCCTCCTCGTCCTCCTGGCGCAGTGAGGGAGCGTTCTGTGCCCGCACGCCTGCGCACACTCCGAGCTCCACGAGCGGCGCGACGACCAAGTAGGGCCCGGCGCCGCCCAGCCTGCCAGCCGCCCCAGCCGCCCACCCAGGCCGCCCCTCCGGCGCGCCCAGCGCGCCGGCTTTCCTGCCAGCGCGTCGGCGGCCGCATCGCGCCCCACGGCGGTGCGAAGCTTCCGAGAGGTGGCGCGGTGAAGCGCCACGCTCAGCTCGGCCCCCCAGCGCTGCGCCAGCGCGCTGGCGGCCGCCTCCGCTGCGGGGCCGTCCCCGAGGCCGCGGCCCGGCGCCCACCCGCGCCAGCCAGCGGAGGTGCCGGGAGCGCTGTCTGGCCGTGCGCTCCCCTGTTGCCAGCACCAGCGGGAGCAGCGGCCAGGGAGGTGTGCCGGACGCCAGCGCCGTTCGTCCGCCTCGGCGTCGGCTTCGACGGCGCAGGGCGCGCGGCTGCCCCCTGGGGCGCTGTGGCGGACTGGACTTCGCGTGCAGCCCGAGGCAGTCCTGTCGCTGGGCCTCCAGTTCCGGGGAGAGCCCCTTCCCGCTCCACCCGTCGGGTGTTGCTGGAGGTGCCCCTGGCCCAAGGTGCCCCCAGTTTTTCGCACCATTTTGGAGCTCCTGGGGCCCGCTGGGCCCGAGAACCCTGGGGGTACCTTGGGCCAGGGGTACTTCTAATTAGCAGCACCCGAGCCTGGAGTGCCGCCCCGCAGGTGGCGCAGGGCCCCGTCTCCAGGTCCGCCAGCCCCGCCACGCCGCTTGCGCTGGGGCCGGGCCAGGCTCTGCGCCCCGGCGGCCGCCCACCGAGCTCGGCACGAGCGAGCTGGGTACGGAAACCGCGGGCACGATGCTCAACAGCAGTCCCGGTTCAGTTTGAACAGACTCGCTGTCCGCGCCGCCGCGGACGTTGTTCCCTTGAGATCGGGGATGGACAGACCTCCTACCCTGACACGTCGATTAAGGAACTGGCCGTTTTCGGTTCGCGAGAGGGCGTCGCGGCCGTCATTTCTGCGGGTTGGCTGCTTCCTTCCTTGCTTGCGCGTCGGCCGGCGGTCCGGCCTCCTCCCTTCAGTGTTATACCTGTTGCATGCTTAACACGGCACTGCCTTATTTTGCCCATACTTTCTGTGAAGCTCATTGACTATGAGACATCATCAGGACATTTCGCAAGGATAATGAATCTCCAGGCGAAAGACTCACATGGGCAGCACCGTGTATATCGCACGGCATGTGATGCAACGCGTTGGCTGCATCACGTAGATCGCACCGAACGTATGATCCCCATATAGCAGCGCGGACGAATAACACCAACAATGTCGCACCATATAGATCGTGCTACACGCATACTGCTACACTTGTACTGCACGACGTGTGTGCACATATGTACATACCCCTGCATGTGTGTGGTACGCGTAGTGTGCGCATTTCAAAAAATGTGTTGATTGGGGTCTTGTTGTGGTCAAAACACGTGATTGACGCTTCGCGTGTCCCCTACCAGCCCATCCAGAAACAATGCCCAGGCGAGTTGAGGTAATCAAAGAAACATGGGAGCAAAAAAGGGGGTATCGGCTAACGCTCGAAGGAAAGAGGAATGGATGAGGGATGAGGGAGGCGGGAAAAGGAGGAGTCATTGGCGGATGAGGAGGGGGAACATGAGGAGGAGGAGGAGGGCGAACATGAGGAACATACGCTTCTTGGATGCGTTTCGGAGTTTCTCGGGATATCTCTTGGGCGTTCTGTGGAGGCCTCTTGGGGCGTCTTGGGGGCCTGTCCTGGCGGTCCTGGGGGCCTCTTTGGGCATAGTTTGGTGCCTCTTGGGTGGGGGGGCTCTTGGGGCCTGCTTGGGGCCGCCGAAAGAGCCTCTCAGTGGTTTCTTGCGGGCCTTTTGGGGCCTCTTGGGCGCTTTTTGAGGCAATACAGTGGCTCTTTGAAAGGCTTTGGATGCTTTTCTGGGGCCATCTTGGACGACATCGATCTCGGAAGTGGGGGGCCTCAATCAGCGTGGCCCCTCTTGAGCTCCAAAGCCGTCTCGTGGGGCGCTCTTGGGCTTTATTGGGGTTGTCTTGGAGCCATATTTGGCCTCTCTTGGAGACTTTTTAGGCCACCGTGGAGCCATCTTGGGGCTTTAGAACCCCATCGGGGGCGAACGGGCGAGAAGGCACGCGTCATTCATGTTCTTTAGGTTTGCGGAAGGGTTTGGGTTTCTCGTGGGCCTCATTGAACATTTTTGTTGCCAATTTGACCCATGTTGGGGCCATCGTGGTGTTTCTTGGAGGCATATTGGAGGCCGTTTTGGATTCTTTGTGGCAGGCTTGCGCCATATTCGCAGCTACGTTACAGCATCTGGGGTCGCCTTGGAGCCCTATTGCGCCCAAAGGCTCCCGCAGAGAACCCCGACAAGCTAAACACAATCCAAACCTGTGTGTGTTATCAATGTGCGTGTTGATCAAAGATGGGGGAGTCAGTTAGCGCTGCCCG
>CAUYUJ010003693.1:62500-76791 GCA_963575745.1 Prorocentrum cordatum
CGTCTGCTCTGACAGGAAGCGTGGCCACCCCTGAGGACCGGCCGTGGTATGAATGGCGCGGAGGCGCCGAGAATGCAATCTCCGACGTTTGCAAGAGGTGCGGCCTGGACGCGTGCAACGACGTGCAGCAGTGCTTTGATTTCGCGAGCACTTGGGCTTCTGACTCGGCTGTCGCTCGTGACACCACATTGGAGCACGTGCTCTACGACGGCGGAGTCCACTGCGGGGTGGACTCTGTCACGATTCGCGCATTAGTCGACCAGGTCGCTCCGGGAGTTGGGACATGGAGCGGCAGCCCAGCGACCAGCGATGGGACGTGCAGGAGATGTTCGACAAGGTGAACCGTAATGTGGACTTGTTGGAGTGGATGCCAGGCATGAAGTTTGGCCACTTGTTGCTACCGTGCGCCACCGCAGAGGTGAGCTCCGAAACAGGCAAAGGCGTGTCGGTCCTCTGCTTTCCTTTCCTTCATGCTCACGCGGGTCTGGAGGTCGAGAGCGCTATAACAGCACTCTGCATTCTGGCTTGGTCGACGACGACGACGACGACGCCGACGCGGACGACGACGACGACGACGACGACGACACGACACAACGACGACGACGACGACGACGACTACGACGTCAATGGTGACGCCGACGGCGAGCGGAACGCACGCGCCCATCGTGGTTTTGGCACGATGTGGCCGCGTTGCGCAATTAGGGCACATCGCCCATCACGCTCACGGGCTCGCCACTTTTTGTTGCGATGCATGTTACACCCTCCTCCATTGGCCCCGCCTTCGCGGCAGCAGCTCCTCGTTGCGGCTAACGCCCGGGGACATGCAGGCACGGCGGCCACCGCGGGATGCCCCAGACACGCGCCACTCTCGAGCTTTTATTGGCACGATCTGGCCACCTTGCGAAATTCGGGCACCCACTCCCCGTCAAACACACACACACACACATTCAAAACACAATCACACACAAATCACACACGCACACAACAAAAAAGCACAGAAAGGCACGCATAGAATTTTAACCTTTTCCCCCGCTGCCAAGGGGGCGAGGGGGCACGCCATTTTTCGTTTGGAGGTCGATCGGGCCCTGGCGAGGCCTGGAAGCCGAACCTCCGATGCTTCGTCTACCGCGCTCGCGCGCAGTAGACGCGTCGAGCGTTACGCAACGTGTTGGCTGAATTGCACTTGCCTTGGCTTATGACAAAAAAGGACAAAGGAAAAATACAGCAGGAAGAAGGCCCTCCGAACCCTTGCAGGGGTAAAGTCTCATGAACGGGCCTGCAGGGATCCAAGAGCTCCAGCCTATCTACATGACTTTCGGCCTTTCCCGCCACAGGCTATCTACTGGCCTTCGGCCTATCCTGCCTCAGGATATCTAGGGGCCTGCGGCCTATCCCGCCGCCGCGGTGCAGGGATCCAAGATCTTCAGGCTATAATACTATACAAGGCTGTCAGGCTCGAGCTTGAGATTTCTTCAAGGCTTACCACAGGTTTTGTAAGTGTATAAAGGCTGACAATGGATAATAGTCCGTTGGCGATCCTTCAGTCGCGCGTTTAAGAAATGTCATGGTATCTAGGTTGTTTTGTGTTCTGTTGAATCATTTGCGGTCCCGTCTCAAGTTTTTTGCTAGAGCCATTATGCCCCGACGACGACGACGACGACGGCGACGACGACAACGACGATGACGTCGACGTCGACGACGACGACGACGATGACGACCACGACGTCGACGACGACGATTCATCGACGACGCGCTTCCTATTGCTTGTTCTCGTCGTCCTCCTTTCTTATGTTTGCTGGTCCGCCTTGTATGTTGCCGTGTCTCGTCGACCTGCTCTTTCTTCTCCTCCTCCGCGCAATTCGTTGAAAATGTCGACAGCCGTAGGGGCCCGAATGACTCGCACCAGGAGGTGGGTCGTTCGGGCTCCTCGCCCTTCTCCTCCTTCTCGTTATCGGAGTTCTGGTGGTGCGCGCGCGAATGCCTTCACGTTTGTGGTATGATGATACCGCCCGCGCGAGCGTAACGCTTTTTGTCTTGTTGCTGTCTCCACTTCCCGACGCTTCTGGACGGCGTTGGAGGTTCGTCAGTTCGTTCCAAGACGGTCCAAGGCCCAAGAGGGCCCAGGAGGCCTTACATCTCGTAAGAGGGCTCAAAGAACGCTCCAATAAAGTCCAGGAGGAATGCGGATCGAGATGGCGCGGCTTCGGGTTCTGGAGGCTCGGGGGAAGCCGCTGGAAGAAATCCCGAGGGTTTGCAGCAGTCGCGTGAGGCCCCAAGAGGCTCCGAGGAAGTGCCACGAGGTCACCAAGGGGCTCAGGATTGGCCCAAGTCCATATGTCCTCCAGCGTTGACGTCGCTGTTGCCATTATGGCTCACAGCGTTGCAGTGTGGCTGTGAGCGTAGCTCCGCCTACCAGCAACCGTTTCCGCCCTCCAGCAATTTCCCTTGCGGTCGGCATGGAGAAGTGCCCGTGCGCTCTGGTAACCTTGCTAGCCACGGGGGCCCCTTGGGGCGAGCAGGGCGAGGGCAAGTCCTTCGACGAGTTCATGCTGGACACGTTTGGATCATCGATCGATGGTGGCGGTGCGTCGGAAAGCCAAGATTCAGAATTTAGCTGCGCGCATCCGTCTCGGAACGGGTCGAATAGCTTGCTGAAAAGTTCTGCCGCATGCCGATTTCCAGATGCGCGAGAGACTCCGCGTGTCATTCATTTTTGTTTTTTTTTTTTTTTTTGTTTTTTTTTTTTGGGGGGGGGGGGGGGTGGGTGGGTGGTTTTTTTTTTTTTTTTGGGTTTGTTGTTGTGTAGGGGGTGTTTTTTTTTTTTTTTTTTTTTTTTTTTTTTTGTTTTTGTTTTTTTTTTTTTTTTTTTTTTTTTTTTTTTTTTTGTTTAGGTTTTTGGGGGGGGGGGGGGGGGGGGTGTTGGGGGGGTTTTTTTGTGTGTGTGTTTTTTGTGTGTGTGTTTTTTTGGGGGAGGGGAAAGGGGAAGGGGAAGGGGGGGGGGGGAGGGGGGGGGGGGGGGGGGGGGAGGGGGGGGGGGGGGGGGAGGGGGGGGGGGGGGGGGGGGGGGGGGGGGGGGGGGGGGGGGGTGGGGGGGGGGGGGTGGGGGGGGGGGGTGGTTGGGTGGGGGGGGGGGGGGGTTTGTGTGGGGGCTTGGGTGGTGTTTTGTGAGTGCAGTTCGTGGCGCATGGTTACCGCCTGGCGAGGCTGACGTCATCCACAGTACGTTGCCCGGCAAGTCAGCGACGAAGTTTTGGGTGGCTGTGCGTGCCGATGAGGAGGTGGTCATTGCTCCTTCTTTTGGCAACGACCGATCGTCGCCGTGCCGCCGTCGCCCAGCAGACATCGCGGATTGCCTGCCGCCAGAGCTACTCGGGCGAATAAAACGGAACGCCCTGATAGCAATAGACTACGCGAAGCAGGCCATCGCGAACAAGAGAGGTCAAAGTTCTAAGAGGCAGAGGCAGGATGGCAGCGGTGAGCTGAACTGCATGAAGATACTCGTCGCTCAGTTGGGCACGAAGGAGCTGCCTCCTCCGGAGCGCCCCAGCACTGCCTGGAAAGCTTGCGGTGACACGGTGTTTGCGCCGGCGGATATCGTGGCTCGGGGGTGCAGTTGCGGCCGCCTGGAGAAGTTCCCCGTGCGCATGTCCGTCGATTGCCGCGGCTTAGGGCCCAGCAACGTGGCTCGCAAGACCGCGTTCAACGTAGAGGCAGAGGTCGCGCCAGCGCTGCTGCATGCGGCGAAGGGCAAGCTGCTGTGCGAACTGCGGGCGGGGTCTGTTCGCAACGAAGATGTGGTGCGTCTGAAGGTTAACGAGGACAACCTCGGTTGTGCTTCCATCGTGTGCAACATGCACACGTTCACTGACAGGGGTGCCCGTTGGCGCGTTGACTCCGACGGCGACTTCGCAACCGACAGGCACCGCTTGCTGTGGATGATAAGTGCGCGCGTACTGTCGAACATAGGCATCCAGGGCAATGCGCTTAGCGCAGCCTATCGAGACATTCGCACTGCTAGCCCGCACGTTAGCCCAGATAGCCTCGAAGCGGCGTACCAGAGCGGGACGCTCCATGTCGTAACGGCTGCGCCGAGGAAAGATTACGCTACTCGCATCACTCTGGAGCCAGAGGTGCACGCAGATGGAGAGTATCTCGGCGTTATCCTTGAATGGGTTGGCAACCGAGTATGCCAGCACGCCGCTCTTGTTCGCAGCGCTACTGCGGAGAAGGCTCTTGGGCTCGGCGCTCTGCGGGCTGCCTTTTCCATTGTGCAGCCTTGGCCTGGACCGCCGGTCGCAGTGGGAAATGTGCTGAATAATAGAGTCTCTCCATCGTCTGACTCCATCCAGGCGGTATTGCGCAGGCGCGGCGTTCAGCTGTCGGACGTTCAGAAGCGATGCATGGAGACCATCACCGCCTCGGACAATCATCACTTGGTCATCCAGGCTTATGCAGGTACTGGAAAGGCGCTACTTTTGGCTTTGCTGGTCGAGGCAGCGTTGGCCGACGTCGGCACACGGAATGGCGCAGTGGTGATCGTGACCCCTTCGCGTAATCTGCGTGACTCCATATTACAAGGTCCGGATTTCCTAGGCAGCGTGTTTGTGGCGGATGATTACGGGCCCCGAGTTGTTTGGCTTGGGCGACCTTCAGATGCCCCCGGGGCGTTGAGCACATGGGAAAATAAGGTTGCGGACTTGGTGCATGAACGGCTGCGCCCTCTGCGCGCAGAGGTGCAAGAGCTGGAAGTTCCGGGTCTATGCCCTGCTTTTCAGCGTATCTTGGAGTTCAGCATCTCCTGGAATGAGCTGCCAGCGGCCTCTGTTGACGTGGTTGGGGACGCTGAGTTCGCGGCGTTGGAGGAGTTCCGCGGCCATGCTCGCCAGCGCATGCTAATGATCTTTGCCATCGGACGGAAAAGGGCGGAGCACTGGGAGGACGTCATCACAGAAGGCACCAACGGTTATCTCATCGTGTCAACAATGGATTCTTTCGTCAAGTGGCGGGCGGGAGCCATTAAAGGATACATGAACCGTTTGTTGGATCGCCTGGAGATCAGCCTGTTCTGCATGGAAGAGGTTGAGTCCTACGACGTTTCCCAGGTGGTAGCTGCCTTGGCGAACGTGTCTGTGCAGACATTGCTCATGGTGGGGGACGAGCATCAGAGAGTGGAGAAGGTAGGTCGCCAGCGTTCTCGCATCACCTTCAGCTTCGACGGCGCGGTCGGCGCGCTGCCTTTCCCCCCGCGTGGCCTGGAAGGTGATGGCGAAGATTGCGCCGCGAGGGCAGTGAGCGTAGCTCAGCCCACGGCGTCTGCTCGGTCAGGAGGCGTGGCCATCCCTGAGGCCCGGCCGTGGTGCGAATGGCGCCGAGACGTGCGCTCTGAGAACGCAGTCCTCGACGTTTGCAAAAGGTGCGGCAAGGACGTCTGCAACTACGTGGCCCAGTGCTTTGCTTTCGCGAGCAGTTTTGCTTCTGACTCGGCTGTCGCTCGGCACACCGTATTGCAGCACATATTCTACGACGGCGACCAATGGCGCCGCAGTCCACAGCGGGGCGGTGATGAAGTCGGTTGGCATCCTCTCTTGTTCGAATGTCTATGCCACGCTGTTCAAGCAGATTTGAGCGAGTACAGGAGTCGCCAGCGGGACTGGAAAGGTTTTCCACGACCAACGGTGCTGATCATCATGCCTTTGAGCCGGTCAGCAATCCCTCTGTGTAGCTTGATGCAAGCTGCTTTCGATGTTGGCCCTGTCAAGGAGTTGCCTGGCTGTCTGGTAATTCGCCCTGCTAGAGTTCAACCGGATTATTGCGATTTGAGTTGGCCGCTTTTCAACAGACAAGGGCGGCTCCCATTCTTACATGAAACTCACGGCGAAGGCGCATTCTCGATTCGCCGCGATGTGTTGGCACAGTTTCCGCACGATTGGTACCTTACCTGGAGCAATCTCACGTGCAGCTGTGCCACGCCTGGCTACATGGGAGCGCATCGCGACGATGCCATGATGGAGGGTTTCCCTTTAGTGTTCAGCAAGGAAAGGTACATGTCGGACTTTCCCGTGTACCACATCTCGCCGAGCACTGTAGTCTTGTACGACAAGAAGTGACAGGGGGGCCCGGGGGCCCGGGACCGCGGGCTCGACGGCGCATGGGGGTACCGGGGCCTCTGGGGCGCCCCCGGGACTGCTCCCGAGGGAGCCGGAGGCCGCCAAACAGATCAAGTGAAGGGGGGAGGAAAGGGGGACCAACTGGATAATGTCTATGGGGCCCTGCCTTTCGTGGGCGGCAGGCCCCAGGGAGATCATTGGTGCGTCGTGAATAACAAACATAAGGATTGCCACTCAGCTAGACCTTGGACGTTTAATAACATCAGCTGCACTTTTGCGGGTGGCCGCTTCGTTGACAGCTTAGACGTCGAATAAGTTATGCGCGCAGATCAGTGTCTTACATATCCAGAACCGCTCATGCATTTTGACGCCTTTGTCAAGAGGAGAGCGCATCTGGACGCACTTTTGTCAAGAGGAGGCCGCCAACCAGATCAAGTGAAGGGGGGAGGAAAGGAGGGACCAACTGAATAATGTCTATGGGTGCCTGCCTGTCGTTTGGACGGCAGGCCCCAGGGAGATCATCGGTGGGCAGCACGTCGCTTTCCTTGCCGGGGCGGAGCCTCGCGGCGGAGCCTTGGCGAGAGCAACGCTGCTTTGGAGGCCACCAGCACAGTAGGTGCATGGACGCAGTTCCGCAACACATCCATGACTCCGACCGATCTCCCTTGATGGCGGGTATCGATCGGCTGGGCGGTGGGATGTGACTCGCGGAGCCGCGGTGAGATGAGTGTGAGGAGTTGGAATCGGCAGTACTATGTTCCTGATGACCCGGCTGCGCGCGCGCGAGTTATGCGCGCAGATCCGTGTCTTGCATATCCAGAACCGCTCATGCATTTTGACGCACGTTTTGTCAAGAGGAGAGCGCTGATCGACTCAAAAACCAACGTGCGCTCATCGAATCACAACAAATGGCCCCCGACGGATGCTACAACGCCCCCCCTGTTGTACAGTGAGCGGCTTGAGTAAGGAACACTTACTTTTCAAAAGGGGCTCGGTTGTTCCTTAAGGCTTGCATGCGTTACGTATCGTTCCTTATGCGCTTTTTATTACAATTTATCGTTCCTTATGCTTTTTTCCTTGGAGAACAGGGGCCCCGTTCCTTATTTATCGTTCCTTAGGTTTGGCCGATGACTGTAGCATCCGTCGGGTGCCTGCTTGGGGCTCTCTTGGGGCAGTCTTGGGGCCCTACCAGGGCCCTCTGCGGGCTCCCCCCCCCCGCGCATTCCAAGCGCCCCAGGAGGACTCCAGGTCCGTCGGTTTCGGTCCCAGGCCGTTTTCACTGGGGGCAGGTTTACTAAAGGGAGGTTTGTCCACCGCCGAATTTTGAACAGACTCGCTGTCCGCGCCGCCGCAGACGTTGTTCACTTGAGACAGAATGCCGTCTGCCCAACAGCTGCCGCTGTCGATTTCGGACGCCATCTGTTGTTGGGCATCGTGCAGTCAAGACGCCGAAAGAAGGGCCGTTTTGGGCTCAGGAGGGGCTCGGGTTTTCGGACCGTTCCTTTGATCTACGCAGTGGAACCTGCTTGCGGCCCAGGCACGCCGTGGCCTGAGAAGACGCTTCGCTCCTCGTTTAGCGCTCCTTCTCGCAGCACTACGACTGTACCCATGTTTTGCCGTACCCAGCTCGGGCGTCCAGACAAACGGCCAGCGCCAATGCCATCGTCGTCGTCGTCGTCTTCCGAAACAAGCGACCACCGCCGATGCCGCTCGGCGCCGGAGGCCTTGGCCGCCCAGCCGCGGCGGCAGGCGGCACTGCGCTCTGCTGGTCGGCCCGCAGCAAGTGCGCGCGCGCGTCTAACCGCCCGAGCCCTCAGTGACCACTTGGTTGACGGGCGAAGAGCGGTATAACTAACATAAGAATTTTCGCCGTCCGGGGCGCCCGTCCCAGGGCGGCTGAAGAGTTCGTACCCCTACGGTGGCACATCAGGGTATAAACTCTCCAGCTGCCGTCGGTCAGGCGCCCCCGCTGACGGAACAGTTCATTTGATACCCTATTTCGCCTGCTAACTCTCAGTATCGTTTAACCGATCCCTATACCCATCCCCATCCACGCCTCGAGCCCCACCGTCTCACTCCCTCAGTTGGGGGTAATTTTGCCCCTCGAAGCCCGAAGAGAGCAGCCTGTATCCCCACCCAGGGGGGCAAATCGGCCAGCGGGGGCCAGTCCACGCTGGTGGGGATGGGGATGGGCTGAACGCTGCTCGAACTCGGGGCCACACAGCGCCAGCCGCCTGAGCCATCCTGGCGTGGATGCCCACGCCGCACACCCAGAGGAGGCGGCCCGCCGCCTGCGCCGCCGGGAGGCGGGGCGAGGCCAGCGCAGGCGGTTGCCAGTGTCGCTCAGCCTTAGGTCGGGCATGTCCCTCTACAGGGGGAGTATTCGAAAATGGTCAAGAAATATTGCGGGGACGACCTAAGTTTAACCGAGCCCTGTCCCATCCCCATCCAGACCCCCACCATCTCACCCCCGAGTTGGGGATATATCCCTCGAAGCCCGCAGGGAACGGACCATGTCCCCATCTAGGGGGGGTCGTGCCCAGTGTCGTGGCATCAGGCGCGACGGCGCGACAAGCATTCAAACACTGCTTCATGTGACGACCTCAACCACTTTACCGACAGTAAACGTAACAAACCAGCAAGAACTGGGGCTGGAAATAACGAATGTATATATATATATATACATATATATATATATATAGATAGATATGTATATGTATACCCCCATCTGGGGGGAGGTCCATCGGCCTGTGGGGCCCATGACACGCCCCATGGGGATGGGGGTCGGTTCAACGATGCCCAGGTGGGGCGAGGCCAGCGCAGGCGGCTGGGCGAGCTTCCGCAGCAGCGCCGCCGCTCTCTCCGCGGCCTCTGCGCAGCGCGCCGCCGCGCACAGCCCGCGCCTTACAGGCCCAGCGCGCGCCCGTCGCTTTCGTCCAGCATTGAAGTCGGGCATGTCCCTCCACAGGAGGAATACTCAAAAAATGGTTTAACAAAAAAACAGTCCGGAGACGATGTTTGGTGGACTCTTTCTGACTATTCTGGAGCATCTTTTGGGTATTGCTAAGGCCTTAAGGCCAGTGCCGCCGACCCTGGATACCTCGGCCCTCGAGGGTGACGGGATGCGTAGTAAGACGTCGGAGGTAAATGAAGACTGGGGGGTGGGCGGAAAAAAAAAAAATAAGGATGACGGCGGGAGGAGGAGGAGGGGGGAAGGTGACGTTATTATGAGGACTGTAGTGTATTGCTGACTAGCCCTTGAGGCGTAACATAACCCGCGACCACCGGAAAGGCTGTGAGGACGTTGGATGTGGGCTCGTTGGGGCTCGCCCCACCTTGTTACCGGGGTGCCCCCCGGTAGCTAGGGATACCGGTGGTAGGGCACAGCGGTATGGAGAGGTAGCATACCTTATCATCGGCATTCTCCGTATGGTGAAGACCGTGGCTCGTCCTTACTACGGCTTGTGTCGCCGAGCAAGTCGGGATGCGTACCTAGCACAGCTCGCTGGAAGGTGAGGTGGGGAAGCGGGGGTGATTGGATTCCACACGGGTTGACTGTGCATGGGGGGAGGCGGGATGCGGGGGGAGGGGGGGGAGCGGGGTGGGGCGGGGGGTTGCGGCGGAGCGAGGCCGCCAAGGTAATGAGGCTCAGAGTATACAGCGCTGAATGCCAGTGCGTGCGCGTGCGGCGGGATGCAACAAGGGAGTAGGTGGCTGATATGGACAACGTCAACCCACGCCACCATTGTGCTGCGTACCCCTACGGTTACACGACGCGACGCGACGGCAAGCTGAGAGGCAATGGTTGCCTCACCTCCTGCCGGCATGAACGATGCGGCGGAGTGAAGACGCCAAGGTAATGAGGCTCAGAGTATACAGCGCTGTATGCCAGTGCGTGCGCGTGCGGCAGGGTGCAACAAGGGAGTAGGTGGCTGAGATAATATGTGGCCAACGTGTCCTCACGCCACCTCTGAGCTGCGTACCCTACGGTTACACAACGCGACGCGACGGCAGGCAAGGGGATCGCGCGCCGAAGAATACGATTCGACCCGCGGCCGCATAACCATCTGAGAGGCGATGTTTTCCTCACCTCCTGCTGGCATGGACGATGCGGCGGAGTGAACAAACTGGCCCAGAACGCATCCTGGGACCATACCTGCTGAGGCCGGCGCGCCTCACGTAGGCCCTCTGCCCAAGACTGGGAGGATACGAACTTCGAGAGTTTCGTATCGGGTGCGACCCCCAGAAAGCTCACGGCGAGGGGCATCACCGACCTACAAAACCCCTTCGGGTTTCGGGGACGATGAGCTTGGCGAGTCATTGAGGACGAGTCGGTTCCCCAGTTGTCCGTATCCCTGTGCCCCGCATCATCGCCTCGGCGCGCGGTGGGGACAGCAGCGAAAACAAACAAATACTCACCAACCCACCTGTGACAAGGAATTTTTGGGCCTGTCGGCGGGCCCGTTTTGGGGCCAACGTGCACCGGAAAGGCGCTTCCGGAGCTCGCTGGGCAGACCCCGTGCGAACGCTACTTGGTTAGGACCGCCCGCGGATCCTAACTTTGTCACGGGGTATTCCCGAGGACAAGGATGAGGCCAGCGGACCCAAGTCACCCTTGTAAGACTAACAGGGCTTAGTGAGCATGCCCCATGAAGACAATTGTGCAGGACCGCCGGCATTGTCGCCGGGCTGTGTCCTGGAGGCCCGACCCACCGACGTGAGCATGCGGTGCCGCTTCCTTCTCCGTGCCAATGCAGCTTCGGACACTGTGCCTGCGCCGCTGGATTTCCTAAACACTGCTGCTGCGATACAGCTTGAGATAAATGGTTATCTTGCCAAGTCGGCGGCGGACGCGATAGCTTGCACCGCTGGTTTATCCAACCACTGCTGCTGCAAAACCAAGCGATGCGTTTGAGCACTGCCAACATCCTCGTCCCCTCACACCTGGGCGCGGTTATCTTCATTGGGCGCCGCTCTGGTGCATCGGACCGCGGTGGGAGGGAATGCGCCACAGAGCCGCCCATGCGTCTGCTTTCTCCCGCTCGCGACTGACGCGCCTCAGCGCGCTGGACGCGCGAAACGTGTGAGAATCCTCCGCATCCTCCAAGGGCGATGAGGGGAGGAAGGAGGAGAGAGGAGAAGTTTGGAGGTGAAGGCAAGAGTGGCGCGTGCAAGAGCGGGCCGCGAGGCCCGCGCAGCACGAGGGGTGTTATCGCCGTGGGCCTGGCGTCTAGGGGATCCCCTTGCCAGCCCGTGGCGTGAGCGTAATCTGTGAATGCACGAAAGCTGGCCTGGACGCTGGCCAGCGTCTAACAGGAGATAAGCAATGTTAGCCGGACAGAATGATATTATGCAGGACTGTCGGCCTTGCCGCCAGACTGTGTCCTTGAGGCAAATGCCTCGCGACATGCTTGCAAAGTTACACTGTGGATGCACGAAAGCTGCAAATGAAGCTGGCCAACCTCTGATAGGAGATAACCATGGTAGCAGAGTGCAATTGTGCAGGACTGCCGGCCTTGCCGCCAGGCTGTGTCTTTGAGGCGAATGCCTCGCGACGTGCGTTCATAATCTGTAGACGCACGAAAGCTGGCCTTGACACTGGCCATCGTCGACTAGAAGACAACCCATGGTAGCCGCAAAGCGTGAGATGTGCAGGGCTGCCGGCCTTGCCGCCGGGATGTGTCCTTGAGGCCACTGCCTCGCGACATGCTTGCGTTATTTGCGATTGCACGAAAACTGGCAATGACGTTGGTAGGAGTCAGCCATGCAAGCCGGACAACATGGGGTTATGCAGGACTGCCGGCGTTGCCGCCGGGCTGTGTCCTTGAGGCGAATGCCTCGCGACATGCTTAGATAAACTGTGGATGCACGCGAGCTGAAACTGAAACTGGTCGACGTCTGATAGGAGGAACCATGGCGGCAGAGTGCAAATGTGCAGGACTGCCGGCCTTGACGCCGGGCTGTGTCCTTGAGGCGAATGCCTCGCGACGTGCGTTCATAATCTGTGGACGCACGAAAGCTGGCCCTGACTCTGGCCATCGACGAATAGGAGACAAGCCATGGTAACCACAAAGAGTGAGACTGTGCAGGACTGCCTGCCTTGCCGCCGGGCAGTGTCCTTGAGGCGAATGCCTCGCGACATACTGCATTATCTGCGATTTCACGAAAACAGGCAATGACGCTAATAGGAGACAACCATGGTAGCCAGACGAAAAGATATTGAGCAGGACTGCCGGCCTTGCCGCCGGGCTGTGTCCTTGAGGCGAAGGCCTCGCGACATGTGTGCAGCATCCGCGGTGCACGACAGCTGGCACGGCCGTTGGCCACCGTCTAAACGAGCCATGTAAACGGAGAGTAGTTAGATTTCAAGGTCCGCCCTGTCCGCCGGCTTGTCCTTAGGCAATCCGCCGACGTCGGAGATAATCTGGGATGCCGCCGATGGAGTGGGCGCACGGCCGTTCCTTCGCCTGCGCCGAGGAGCCACGCGTGACATATTTGCCCGCGTGCGCCTTCAACAACAAGTAAAGATCTGAGTGAACGACCCGATATGAACCGCCTTCCTTGCAAGATGGGTAACGGTGATTGTGCAGGACCGCCGGCCTTTCCGCCGGGCTGTGTCCTGGAGGGCAGAACCTCCGACTGGAATGCTTCTCCGCTGGCATTGGCGCCAGGCCATGTCCTACGGACACATGCCACACGCTAGGATATGAGAATGTGCAGGACCGCCGGCATTTCCGCCGGGCTGCGTCCTGGAGGTCAGACCCTCCGACTTGTCTGAATGAAAATTGACAAAACTGGGCAGTGTCATGGAGGCGCATGCCTCCTAAGGAAGGTGTGTAGGATCGCCAGTATTGCTGGCAGGCTCCTGGAGGAGAAATCCTCCGGCGTCCTCGTTGAGACCATCTGGCGGAGCCGACAGGCAGCTGGTGTCAACCTCGCCCAGGAGGGCCATGCTTAGCCTGCCACTGGCGAAACGTGTTCCACCAGGGTGACCACCCAGGCGGGGCCTGTGGCTCTCCGACCCGAACCTGCAAGGTGGGCAATATAAGCACTGCTGGAGGAGGTCCGGTCTAGGGCAACGCATCCTCCTTGTGCTGGGAGGGCACTTGAGCGTGCCTCTTGCCACTGTCGCCCCGCTGTTCACTCCCCTGGGGGCTCGGCTGGGGTGCTCTTCGGGCGTGGGGAATCCACGCCCTTAGTGGCGCCCCGTGCGTCCCCAGCCGACTCCCCCAGAGGAGTATAGAACAGCATTGGCACGGGGGGGAGGAGGAGGAGGAGGAGGAGGAGGAGGAGGAGAAGGAGGAGGAGGAAGGAGGTGGCCTGAAGAGCAGAGAGAAGGAGGAGGAGGAGGAGAGGAGGGGAGGAGGACATCTGTGGGCTTTGGTCGCATCCGCGCTTCGCCGTTTCGGGCGCCGTTGCCTGCCTCCACCTCCCTGGCGCTCCATATGCATGTGTAACCTTCCATTGCATGTTCCCGACCCCCCCCTCCGTGGCGAAGGCCACTGGGGGAGGGGGGGAGTACAGCAACATTCGCTACCGAAGCCCGACATCATGAATGTCGGGTCGAGGAGGATTGGCTGGATAATCAAAGCGGAAACGGAAAGGAGTTTTTCACAGGACATGGACGCGCCGCTGATGAAGCTTTTCTTCTCGCTGGACGCCATGGTGAGCGATGGGCTCGCTCCTGCGGACGAGGCGCGCCACGAGATCCCTCCTCCACTCCCCTCCCCCCCGTCTCTCGGCGGCTTCGTTTTTCCTCCCTCTTCCTTCCTCTTCTCTCCTCGTTCCTCGGCCTTCCTCCTTCCTCCCTCCTCCTCTCTCCTCGTTCCTCGGCCTTTCTCCTTCCTCCTCCTTCCACCTCCCTCGTTTCCTTCCGCGGATGGATGCAGCAGTGGAGCCCTTGACACCGCGCCCCCCCCCTCCCCACCGTCGCAGAATTGGCCCCAAGCGTTCGGCAGCACAGGCGCGAGGGGACAAAAACATGGAAAAACATAGGGCCTCCGGGAGACCGAGGCCAATTCTGAGATTGGGTATGGTGGTGGTGGTGGGGGGGGGGCGAGCGCGGGATCGAAGACGAAAGGGTCCGCTTTTTTTATCCCCACCGGTCAGTCAGCGATTTTGTTTCCTCCCTCCTCCCTCCTCCCTCCTCCTTCCTCCTCCCTCCTCCCTCCTCCCTCCTCCCTC